>OZ012740.1:71664438-72224438 GCA_963859935.3 Lathyrus sativus | reverse complement strand
GTTATGTGTGACTGCAAAATTATGTTCCAAAGAATATTATGTTAGTGTTGGTAACTATAGATTTGGACTCATTTACTTAGAAATCATTGATCTCAATTAGGTGGTTTATATATTTGATTTAATTATCATTTGTGTAGCTTTAGAATAAAATGTTTAGTGTAACAAAATTAGAATTAGATAGAATGAGATTTTATTTATTAAAATTTCTATTTAAAATATATCTTAATCTTATCTATACGGACGCAACAGATCTTTTACTAGGTTTTTATTTAATTGATTATGTATTTCAACTTTTTCACTATAATGTTTAAAAAGTGATTGAAATATTTCATAAAATTACACGAGATACTATCAGTTAGATTCAAATAAATAAAAACCTGCATAAATATTAATCTTAATATACATTGGAATATACTTTTTCTTGTGAAAGTTGAATTTGATAAAATTATACTTTTTCCCATATCCGTGCGGACGCACGGGTCTTCTACTGGTTCATATTAGTAACTTGAAGCAACTTATGGTATAAAGATATACTACCACAACCACCTAGCCTTATCCCATAAAGTGTATTTAGCTACATGAATCAATTTTTTTTGCCATAATGTTTTATCAGATATAAAAGTATTGTACTATTTTATTCTATTTTCACAAAGAAAAATAACATATAATTTAAAATCAAAATAGGGACAAGCACAAGAAATGCCAGGACTCAAGATACATATGAACATTTCTTTTCTTATCATTGATAATCTGCTGCTATCCCAGTTCTAGTTGATATATGAGAAAAAGGAATATAAATTTGAATGTAAGTAAAGCTCTACCTTTTTTTCTTTTTCTATTTACACTGAAAGAAAATTTTCAACAAGGTAACTTTTTCTGTTGAACGAGAGAATTTCTCAATGAATCCTCTCTTGACATTGATTAATCTAATGCGCCCACTTGTTAGATTAATCCAACGGCCAAGCTATACTGCACCTAATAGCCAAAGCATAATTAGAGATGATATTGAAGCTGATGTCCAGCTCAAGATTGCAAAAACAACAGAAATCTGATACTTTTGGCACTCCTCTCCAAAATGGCAGTGTCCCATATCATTGAAGTAGAAAACTGTTATGCCAGCTGAGGCAGAAGCCGCAGCTAGAGACAGTGTTGATATTACCTGTGGAATATGGACAACAGTAATCAATAACAAAACTTATCACAACCTCTGTCCTTAATTGTAAGTCTTATATTGAAATAAAACAAAATTCTCCTTCAATATAAGCCTCACTGTAAATTATAAATTGCATTTTTTTTTTCTTTTCAGGTATATCACCAACTTTTCTAAACATAAGCCTCGTACATAAAGCGTGTACATTAATTACACTACGAAATCTTCTTAATATGTATAAAAGTAAGGCTGGTAAACGGGTATGTCTACCCTACAAAAAAATGGGGACGGATGGACATAATTGAAGGTGCAGACCTTAAACACTGACCTACCCTATGAAAAAATGAGGGCGGACCTGCAGGCAGTGCCCCTCTAAATCCTTAAAATTGCAAATGTTTATGTTAATATCCACTCTTGGAAAAAAAAAATGGGGCGGGGCAGCGCATATACATTAGAGGTGCGGGCCTACAACCTTTGTCCGCCCTACAAAAAAGTGCGGGCCAGATCCATTTTGCCACCCTAATATAGTGTCAAAGAAGTTTATAAATAGTATAGAGTCACAGAGGTAGTAAACTGATAAGCATCATAATAAACAAGTCCCAATTGTGTCTAACAAACCAATTAGGAAAAGTATAGATTTACTAAGAAACTAACCCCATCTCCAACAGCATAGAAGCAAATCAATACAGGGTTAAGCAGGATCTTCTTTCTCACCAAAGCATGTGCATCCAACAAAGCAAGTGCGAAACTCCAAATGCTTTGTAAAGACATTGAAGCCATCAAGGAACTGCAAAAACAATTGAAAAGACCGTATTAAGATATTCCAATCCAACATTCAAGCATGGTTGTTGAAGTATTGATGAACAATGCAAGTTTCTTAATTAAAGTTCATTGTAAAGTAAAATAGCTCATGAAAAAACTGTTTTTAACAATGTCAGAAAAACATTTACATAGATTTGACGAAAAAATAAGAAATTTGTGAATTGATCTCCATCCTTTATAAACACGCTTCTGTAAACTTAATTCCATACTTGTCTACAATTATTATTTTTAGGATTATGCTGTCAGATTCAAGATAATAAAAATCAGACCGGACATTGAACCAGTGTAGCTGCCGATTAAGGTTTAAAGTTCGACCGAGACATTTTCTTAACCAGAAAGAATCGGTAAACTATTGGTTTTGTCTGTTTTTTTTATACCAGTTTTCTGGTTAGTAGTCCGGGTTTCTGCCAAGGAAGTTAGTGGATTCATTTGGATCGAATGCGTGTCACGTTCTCTGTTGTCTATTCGACCGGTTGAACCAAGACTGATTACAATGGTCAGGCCAGATAATTCCTAAATTTTTATGAGGTGTGGAAGTGCAGCCAGACACTTCCAATTTTCTAGAAAAAAATCTAGCATCCAACTATACAGTATGCCCAAAATGAAACAAGTAAATTATCATTCAAAATAAAATTCATTCTCCTACTACTACGAAGCAAGAACACCAGAAGTACAACCTGACACTGACACGTCGACACTAATAATAATTTAAAAAATGAATAAATTAAAAGTAATTACAAGTGTAAACAGCTACCCAGACACAACAAACACACCTTTTTCATATGTATTGGTGCTATAGAGTTCTCCTATAATGTATAATCCATTGCAACAAAATGGAGTATCATAAATGAACACATTCATAACTCACCAATCACCTCAACAACTAATCTGAATCAATATATCTATGTGTTATCATCCATTGCAATAAAATCAAACAATGTAGCTAACGATTCAGTGGTAAAGTAGTTTCAGGCTAAATCAATCTTAAATATGAAATGGATTGAATAATTACCAAAAGGTAGTGAAATCGAAGAAGCGCGGTGTTTTAGCACTAGCCATGGAAGCAATTGAAGCAGCAGCAAAACTGAACTGCGTCATCCTAAGAATCAAACCAAGAAAAGTGCCAGGTATCCCTGAGAAATCCTTCATCTTCCTTTACCAAATAACATCAATCCTCGAAACACTAAGGGCTAAAAACGAAAATCCATCTTCAGAATTCAGAATGAAGTTCAATGAATAGAACGAGAAATCGACAAAGAATCAAGGGAGAGATAGGGCAAAGGAAAATAGAGCCAGAAAGGAATAGGAGTCAAAGCGAAGATTGTGAAATGAGATTTGAATTTTTTTTTTTTTGGTGATTATGGATACAAAGACAGCAGAAAAATAGAGTGAAAGCAACTTCTGAAATGAAACTGAAAGGGATAATGGTAAAGAGGAGGAACTTTTTAATTATTTTTTATTTAACAAAAAATTAAAATGAAAAATTAAAATTATAAAGATTAAATATTGTTTTTTTCCTTACAAAATTTAAATGCACTTTTAATTCTTTATCAACTATCTAATTAAGATAGTAACATGAGTAAGGAGTCTCTAGTATATCCTTTCATTACATTTAAAAATACATATAAAAAAGTTATTTTCGGTAATTACGAAATACAACTTCAATGACCAATCATAACAACCTCTTTTGCCATGTGGTGATAGTGGTCGTTCTTTTTTTTTTTTAAATAATTTTTTTTCACTTTCTCTCTTTTCTGGTCTTCTTTCTCTCTCTTCTTCCTCATTTATTTTCTTCTTCTTTTTCTTTTTTTTATCATTTTCTCTCATTCTCAAGTCATAAAAACAAATCAAAGAGTATGAATGGAATTGAAAAAGAATTTATCGGGAGGTGTTTTTTGGCGAAAAAAAATGGGGGTAGTGATTAGGGATGACAAAATGGATTGGGCCTGCCGAGTTGACCCGTTATTTTTGGCGGACTGAACTAAGGTTTTCGGCTCGGTATTTTAAGTTGTTCCGCCCCATCTAACCCGCTTGAAAAAGCGGGCCGAGGTAGGGGGTTTTGCCCGCGGACTTCTTGTTAAATTTTTTTATTATTTTACTTAAAATTAAAACAACTTTAACTATAAAAACAACATTTTTCTCTTATGATTATGTTGCTTGAATTGTATTATAAATTATTATACAAACAAATTGAATTATAATTGTAACGTTATTTTATAACTTTCTAATACATGTGTTTATTGAAAAAACTTGAAATAAAAGAACAATGGTATGACATGCTAAATTATTAAGTTGTCAAACTTTAGCTCACATGTTTTCTTTAGAAATAGATGTTGATTTTAAGAAAATAAATGGTTTGATTAGTGTATACGTGTGACAAATTTATGATTTAACTATTAAGGAGTCAGTCAACATAAGAGTTTATATGATGTAAACAGTGAGAAAGTTAGATGTTGATATTTTATGCAATGTGATGTTTTATGCCGTGTAATTATTATCATTGTTTGTCTTTTGTAAATTCTTAATTGTTCTCTTTTAGTAGTTAGTTTTTAAATAGGATTAGGATGATATGTATTGTTTATTTATTTATTTTGATATGTTTTTTATTGTGCTTGAGTTTATTTCGTGATTTTGTTGTTGTAATTGGTCTTTTTTTTTTAACTGTTTGAACTTAAGACTAACAAGTGTCTTCATTCCCAATGCAATCGAGGGATATCTATTTATCAGATAGGCTGTTGTCGAAACAGCCTCCGCCCAAATCACCTTCTTTGATCCAACACTAACCAACATGCATCTAACTCTTTCAAGGATTGTTTGATTGAATCTCTTAGGTGAGCCATTTTGTTGAGGAGTACCTACTAAAGTCTTATGCCTTGCAATTCCAGACTCAACATAATAATTGTCGAACGCTTCATTGTAGAACTCAAGGTCGTTGTCGGTTCTCAACCTCCTAACCTTTCTGTTAGTTTGAGTTTTGACTAGAACCTTCCAACTTTTGAAATTCTCAAAAGTTTCATCCTTCGTCTTCTGGATGAATACCCATATCTTTCTGGAATAGTCATCAACAATGGATAGAAAATACCTTGCACCTGAATGTGAAGGATTCCTTGCAGGCCCCCAAAGATCAACATGATTGTAATCCAGAGATATGTGTGTTCTTTACTTGCCTTTGTTAAACTTCACCCTACAGGATTTACCAAATACACAAGATTCACAAAATTCCAACTTTTCGACTTTGTCACCTCTTAGTAGATTCTGCTTCCTCAATTCGACCATGCCTCTTTCACTAACATGACCCAATCTCATGTGCGATAATTCTATCTTTGACATAGGTTTCGTGGAAGCAACATTTGTCAAACCACTTACAACCTCAATCTTAAGAGTATACAAGGCTTGTTTCTTCACGCCTCTCAAGACTTCCTTCGACCCTTCATGACTCTTAGGATACTTTTCTCTCCTTGAAAAACATATCCCTTCATGTCGAATTCACCATGAGAAATGAAATTTCTCTTCAAATCAGGTACATATTTGACTTTAGTCAATAACCTTATTGACTCATCATGGAGCTTGAATCTCACAGATCCAATACCTGCAATTTTGCAAGATTTGTTGTTTCCCAACAGCACCAACCCACCATCTTGATCACATAATTCCTCGAACAATTCTCTGTTTAGAGTCATGTGTCAAGTCTGACCTGAATCCATAATCCACTATTTTCTTGAGTCGCCACTTGAAACCACAAGAACATTAGATGAGTCGAAGTCATCTTGAACAATGGATGCATTGCCATTATCGTTACCTCCATGATCTTTCAGGCATTAAGGGCACACCTTTCTTATATGACCCTCCTTCTTATAGTGATAACATCAAATACCAGATGTTTAGCCACTATAAAATTTGTGCTGACTTTTACATTTCTTCTTGTCGAACTTACCATCCTTTCATAAGAACTTTCTCTTAACGACCAAACCTTCGCCCACTGTAGAAGGTTTATGCTCCTTTCGTTCGTTCAAGTCCTTAGAATACAAGGTTGACTGAACTTCTTCAAAACTCAGGGACTCCCTTCCATACAAGAGAGTTTCTTTGAAGTGAGCATGTGTTATGGGCAAAGCACACAACAACAACAACAATGCTTGATCTTCATCATTGATCTTCACATCAATATTTTCAAGATCAATAATTAGCTTGTTAAACATATCCAACTACTCAGCCAACACTTTGTCTTCACTCATCTTGAATGAATACAAAGCTTGCTTCAGGTAGAGTCGACTCACCAGAGATTTGGTTGTGTACAAACTTTCAAGTTTCACCCATAACCCTGATGATGTAGTCTCCTTTGATACCTGTCTAAGAACCTTATCACCAAGGCTCAACAATATTGCGCTGTGGGCTTTCTCAAGCATGATCGTCTTTTCTTTTTCCGTTAACGCAACATCCATGGTTGCCTCTCCCTTCAACGCTTCCAAACAATCCTGCTGAACCAGTAGAGCTTTAATCTTCAAGCGCCACAGGTCGAAGTCGTTCACTCCGGTGAACTTTTCAATCTCTTACTTTGTTGAAGGCATCTTCTCCACGCTCACCGCACCAATTTGATATGAATAGAATGTCTTGAAACAAAATATAAACAATTTCTTTATATTCAAGAAACACGCAAAGGTTAGGGTTAACAAAGAAAACAAACAAAAAGAACAAGAAACAACAAGGATTAGTTATAAATTGCTATTCTTTCCTTTATCTATCAATCAAGATTACAAATATACAAGAATAACAAATAACCTCTTTCTCTTGAATTAGAATTTTATCTTCCTATGTTTCCTTATATAAGACGAGAGACTAACATGCTATTTATAAGAAAAAATAGCACACTAACCTGATGGACTTTTTAACAATTACCCATTACAAGCAAATTTAGGGTACAAACTAACCTAAACAATTGAATTTACAAGCAAGACTCAATTCAACATGCTAACAAACCTAGCAATATTGACTAATGCATGTTAGAACAAACTTCGACTACAACATGCATTACTCCGACAACATACTAGAGTTCGATCCAATATCTCACAACTATTTATAGGAAAATTAAACCAAGTATCTGTCACATTAGTGACGAACAGGGCCGACCCTAGGGGTAGGTCAACAAGGCTACCGCCTAAGGCCTCACTTTTTAAAAAATATTTATATAGTTTTAATTAATTGATATTTTTAAAAAAATTTAAACTATTTTCTATACAAATTATATAACAATATCTATTAAAAGTTTCTGATAATAAGAACCATTCAAGATATATGTTGTATAATTGATTAATTTATAAATTAAGATCATCTTAAATTTTACGAATAATCAAGGTTTAATTGCCAACAATAAATCAGGGCTCTATTTTGTTATTGTTTAAACATAATCAATAGTTTTTAAGTTCTTTTTAGCTATGATTTAATCGTGAATTTTTTTGAATTCTATCCGATAATCCCTCTTACACACCATTAAAGAAGGTCATGTTAAAAGTCATACTTATAAATAATAAACTTTTAAACTCCTTTATATAAAATACTTGAAATTGAAGTTTTTTTTAAAGAATTTTGGTAATATTTTTTCAATTTTGTTTTTTATAAATGATTAAGATGTGTTGATTTTATAATTGATTAAATTTTAAAAAATCTAAAACAAAAATTCATTAATCTAAAATAAAAATATTTTTATTATATTAAAATATTTAATTTAAATTTTTGCATTAGGCCTCAAAATGTGTTGGACCAACCCTAGTGACGAATCATGTTGGTGGCAATTATTGGCTTGAATTCTTATTCAACAAAATTAAAATTTGCCAATAACAACGAGAGAAAGTGGTGTGTAGAGAGTTTTAATTACGGGGGCGGGGACGAGGATGCTAGTATCCTCCCCACACCCACTCTGACTTGACCTATTATATTTACGTTATTACACTTACTATTAATAACTTTACTATTCATTTACCCTTCTTATTAATCTTAAGATAACATATTTATTAGAATTATTATTCTTTTTTTAAAAGTAAAGATTAAATAATACTGATCAAGTATTATGATTATTATTAAAATCGTTAAATATTTAGTTTAGTTATTAATTTTGATGCTATGAAAAAACATACATTTAAAAAAAAAAATATTTTCTACTGGTGGATAGCCCAACTCTATGCAGGAGGCAGCAGGTTCTACAAAATAGAGCCCATATTTTGGATGGTTTAAAAATGTTTAAAATCCTATTTTTTTAGATTAATATTAATAAATATAAAAAGTATTGTAAACTAAATTAAATAAATTAAAAAATATTATAATAAAAATCCAATACATTAAAAAAAATGAGATTGATCGGAGTCAAAATAATTATAATTAAATCTTATGTTTATTAATACATAATTATATTTTTTGTGTGTTATTTTTAATTATTTTAATTATACTTATTTTATTTTATTTTTAAATTTGACCCATTTTTAAATTAAGTGGGTGCTGAGGCAGAAAAATTAGTTTACCATTAGATGTATGACTGGGTGATCAATTGTTATAACGCGATTGAATTTGAGGCTCAATTGTTATATCACGATTGAATTTGAGGCGAAAACATGATTATAACATGAAAAATAAAAAAGTTCAGAATACTTAAATCCATCTCACCCGCCCCATTCTCATCCCTATCCAATTTCAAACATGCATAATAAATGAAATTGAATTTGTAGATATTCTAACATCATGTTTCAAAGCATATCACACACACACACGAATAAATCAGAATGTTAGGGACTTTCTTCAACATCAAAGGACTTTATGATTTATAATTTCTCACTTTACTAAATTCCTAAAATATCTTAGATGAGTCATATAGTATCATACACATGCAAATTGTTATTATGCCACCTTAAAAACTTAAAATACGCAAATGTTAATTATACTTTCCCTATTCTCTTTTATAAATATATTTTAGTTTTTAAATTTATTGAATTTTATATATATATATATATATATATATATTTTTTTTTTTCTTTTTTCTTTCAAGAAAATAAGTCTTAATAATTTAAATTTTTATCTGAAAGGTATGTAATCTGGTCAAATATTACTCTCATCAAAAATCGAATTTACTATTTCGTTAATTTTCGTTTCTTTCTAAACAAGGATCATTTACTATTTAACCTAAGTGCTTGATTAAATAAAAGTCGTATTTGATGGTAGAAAAATATTTAAAATCTAACTAATTAAACAACATGATGCAAATCGCTTTACACTATTTTTATCGAAGATAATTGTAAAACTAGCTAAGAACAAATATCACTATATAAAATTATTAATATGTAGTATATGAAGCAAAATTGGATTGGGATAGCATCACGAGGATTTCTATTAAATCAAAATTATTTCATTTTAAAACTAATAATGTAAATTATTGGAGGGAAATTTACATTACTAATTACTACTAATTATTACAATTACCAAAACAGCGAATCAAAAAACTCGCGCCATTCTCAGTGTAAAAGGCGCGCTTCTTTTCACCTTTTATAAACTCACTTTCTTCGTAATCTTCAATTCCATTTGTTTTAAAAGTTTTCTTGTTTTGTTTTTCTGTTTTCGTTAACTTATTTTCTTATATTTCTGTATATCCATGACGGAACGTTCTCGAAAAGAAGAGAAAGTTTTCAGAACAATGGAAAACGACAATGTCGTTTTTAGAAACGGAAATCCAGTTCTCGTCGCTCAGCCACTCACCGTTGTCCGTGCCCTAACCAGCAACGGCGGCGCTCGCGTTCTTGCTACGCCGCCTAATCTGAATCCTAACTCCGACGTGTTTGAACCATGCAAAACCCCGATGAACAAGGTGAACGACGAGCCTCAAGAAGATGTCAAACCTTCCGTGGAGCAGCGTTCAGTGCTCTTGTTTGACGATTTTCTAAAGGCTACGAACGCACAAGTTGCCACTGTTGACGAATCAATGAAATCAATGGAAGTTGAATCAATTATCCAAAAGAATACTGAGAGTACCGATGTTGATGTGGTTAATGAGACTCAGGAATCGCTTAAGGCCGGATTGGTAGATGAATCGGTGAAGTCAATGGAAGTTGAAGAACCTATTCGAACCGAGGAAGAAGCTGTCAGTATCAATGTGATTGGTGAGACACAGGAATCGGTCATTGCTGATCCAATTACTGAAACAACGCGGATTCGATCAAATGAAGAAGCTTACAAGGAGAAGCAAATAGATAGTGATGAATTGGAGGTGTTGAAGGTAGTGAAAAGGAAAGAAGCTGCTGTTAATGACGAATGTAGGGTTTTGAAGGCGGTGAAGAAAGATGTAGTGGAAGAGAAGAAGATTCCGAATCTTGAGGATGGTGAGTTTCCTGTTGAACCTGGGTGGTCATTGCTTGGAAGGAAGATTGAGGTTGCTACTTCAACAGCTAGAGGACTAAAAAGATTGGTGGATAATGAGATTGTTTATTTTAATTTCCCTGACCCAAATGCCTCTTACAAGTTCCAATGGATTGTTCGTGTCTCTACCAAGCGTTCTGGAGTGGTAATAATAATATAAATTGATTGAATGCTTACTATTTAAAATTGTTTTGTTATTTAAATACAATGTTGTTTGATTTTAGGCTTTTGTGGAAAGGAATCAAAGGTCATGTATTTTGGTTATGTTATTGTATTTAACACTTTAGGTTGGGAGGCTGCCAATGGAATGGGCAAAATCCGTCATGCCTCTTGTGCAGACTGGAAATGTTAAAGTTCGAGGCCGATGCATTGCCACACCATACAAATTGGAAATGATGCAAGAAATAATGTTGTTAGTAAGGTATGGGTAACTTCTTGGGTTCTTCTGTTAGCTTAGTTAACTTGGCTAGTTCACTTGTATATGATGTTTCGTTTATTGGTGGATGAACCTAGTTGATTGTTCTATGGACAGTTTTTATGTTCATCAATCTGTATTCTCGGAGTCTGTTGATACCTCTTGGAGGCTAGAGGCTTGTGGCCACATTAACTCTGCTGCTTACCCCCTCCTTACACTGTTAAACATGCTAGAGATTGAGCCATATAGGAAGGTATTGAATCACTATTTTTTAATTGCTTTGTTTGTTTGTTTTATTTGTTTTATGTTGCGTTTCTAATGTGCTGTTGTTATTTTTAATTAGGCTGATTTCACCCCTGAAGAAATGAAGGCTCGGAAGCGGATTCTTAAAGTATGTTCAACTATTTTCATTCTTTTCTGCCCTTTTATAGCCTTTGGCTTTCATGATATGATATTATTGTTTAAATTGAATTGAATGTCTGTTGTGAATGCATGCTAGAGGCATAATTCTTCTGTTTATATTACCAGCTTGATTCAGATGAAGCTTCAGTTTTGCCTGTTAATAAGCGTAGAAAAGGCATCAGTGAGCCACTTCCAGAGCCAAATGAGAATGAACAAGCTCTTTCAGAGTCAGCTTTGAATAAACTTGTTGGAGCCGCTGAAGTCTTTGACTTACAGGTGTATAAATTGTGTTCCAATTTCAATCGATAGTCTTCAACTTCTCTTTCTCGTGTGTCTGTGGCCAACCCATTTATGTCTTGTGTATCTTTAGGAGAAGGAAGCACCAAAAACCCTGATGTGTAGTCTTAAGCCCTACCAGAGTCAAGCTCTGTATTGGATGACAGAAATTGAGAAGGGAGCTGATGATGAAAATGCTGATAGAAATCTACATCCTTGCTGGTCAGCCTACAATATATGCAATGGGTAAGTACTTATAGTACAAGGTTCCTCAAACAAAATGTAGTTTTTACCTCAATATCATCAGTATACAATTTAACCTGGCATATTTTTTTTATCAGAAAGACAATTTATGTGAACATATTTACTGGGGAGGCGGCAAAGAAATTTCCACAAGCAACACAGAGAGCAAGAGGAGGAGTGAGTTTGTTTCAAGCCATCAATTTCAAAACTCCACATGCAACATACTCTTTGAACTGTTTGTCTTATTCCAATTTTGTAATTTTTTATGGTAGATTCTGGCGGATGCAATGGGACTTGGAAAGACTGTTATGACAATTGCCTTGATTCTAAGTAATCCAGGCAGGGTGAAGTCAGAAGACAGTAATGCAGAGAGCCTATATGACAGCATTTTCACAACTAAGAGGAGGAATATTAACAATGTAGAGGGTGGCACTCTGATTGTTTGTCCCATGGCATTATTGGGTCAATGGAAGGTGAGATTCCTCTAATTAAGCCAATGGAAAAAAGCATGATTTTATTTATATCTCTATTTATGTGAAAGGCAATTTACAAGGATTTATAATATTCAGGACGAGCTTGAAACACATTCAAAATCAGGCAGCATATCTATATTTGTTCATTATGGTGGGGGTAGAACTGATAATGTTGATTTGTTGTTAGAGTATGATGTTATCTTGACAACATATGGTGTCCTATCAGCTTCATACAAAAGTGTAAGGAAATGTTTATTTGTATTTTATTTTCATCAATTTAAATACCAAACCTTCCTCATTTTGGACTCCCTGAGTTTTTGAAACCAGGATAGAGAGAATAGCATCTACCACAGGGTCCAATGGTTCAGAGTAGTGCTAGACGAAGCTCATCATATTAAAGCCCATAAAAGTCAGGTTGCCCAGGCTACTATTGCCCTGTCCTCACACTGCCGCTGGTGTCTAACTGGAACACCGCTCCAGGTTAATTATTGAGAAACATTATGTGTAATTTATAGAATTGCTAGTAGAAAAGTAGTCCTCTTATACAATCTGAACATGTTTCTTTTATCAACATTTCAGTACTAATTACTTTATTACTATAATGAGCTTATAGTTATCAAGCAAAAGAGTTTGTTGTCGAGAATCTCTTTCTGAAATGTGATGTTCTCTGTTCCAGAATAGTTTGGAAGATCTATTCAGTCTCTTGTCTTTCTTGCGTGTTGAACCTTGGTGCAGCTGGCAGTGGTATGTCAAATATTAGGCTATATTGTAGCTAGTGTAAATTGATCATTGTTTTGGAAATAAATTATCTGAAGACTTGTACTTCATAGTTCTTTGTTACTATTTTTTAATTTGCTTTGTAATATAGGTGGAGTAAGTTGATTCAAAAGCCCTATGAGCAGGGTGATCAAAGAGCCCTGAAATTGGTCAAGGGAATTTTGAGGACCTTGATGCTAAGAAGAACCAAGGAAACAAAGGATAAAGAAGGAAGGTAGCCCATTCTCACTTCACATGAATTGTCTCTTTCAATATGAATGAGTGAATTTCTTTATTTATAATGATAGATATCAATTATGCTTATGTTTTTTCAGGCCTATACTTGTCTTGCCACCAACTGATATTCAATTGATTGAGTGTGAACAGTCAGAATCTGAACGGGACTTCTATGATGCTCTCTTCCTGAAATCTAAAGTAAGTTGTCCATAGCTTGCTGCTATCTGTAAGTATTTGAACAGTAACTTGTTTCACAATTGTCATCTTTTCATAAAGTGGTAGTTTTGGAAACTGTAATTACCCTCTAATGTTGCTTTTACTAGAAACTTGTTCTACCTTCAATTGCTGGGTTTTGGGAGGTAACTATTTGTGTTTGAGATGTAAACTATTTCATTCAATTCAAACAGGTCCAATTTGAGCAATATGTTGCACAAGGAAAGGTTCTTAACTACTATGCAAATATCCTTGACCTACTAACTCAGTTAAGACGTTGCTGCAACCATCCATTTTTGGTCATGAGGTGGGTGTGGCAGACACATTAAATTGTTCTTCTCATTCCTAATTCTTCTATTAATAATAAAATGATTTGCAATATGTGCAGTGGAAGTGATCCTGCAAAGTATGCAGATTTGAGCAGACTTGCAAGAAAATTCCTCAATTCTCATTCTGAATCATCTGATATGTGCTGTGAAAGTGATACACAGCAAAATGCAAAATTGAACAAACTTGCTAGTAGATTCCTACAGAATTCTATTTCTTCTTCCCATTCTATCCAATCTCATGGATACATTGATGAGGTGTTGGGTCATATTCAAAAGGGTGAAACTGTAGAATGCTCTATATGTTTGGAATCACCTGAAGATCCTGTTTTTACACCATGCGCACATCAGTTTTGTAGAGAATGCCTATTCAATTGCTGGGGTACCTCAATGGGTGGCAAGTGTCCAATCTGTCGTCAATCACTCAAGAAAAATGATCTTATTGTACTTCCATCAGAAAGCCCATTCAAGGTTGATACTGAGACCAATTTGACGGAGTCTTCAAAAGTTTCAAGGCTGTTTGATTTCTTAGAACATATTCAGAAATATTCTGATGAAAAAAGTATTGTTTTTAGTCAATGGACTTCATTTTTTGATCTGTTGGAAAATCCATTAAGGAGGAGAGAGATAGGATTTTTAAGATTTGATGGAAAGTTGACTCAGAAGCAGAGGGAAAAGGTTTTGAAAGAATTTAACAACACAAAAGAGAAAAGGGTAAGTTAAATAAAAATAGAACTGTTTATTGTTTTCAATGAACTAAACATCACCTGAGTCGCTGATCTTTTTACTTTTTTTCCTATTGTTCTGTTTTAGGTTTTGTTAATGTCACTAAAAGCCGGTGGCGTGGGCTTAAATTTGACTGCAGCCTCAAATGTTTTCCTAATGGTATGCATAGCCTTTACCTAATAGGCTACTTGTGGCTGTGATATGGAACTGTAATTTTCTGAGTTTTTTGTAATGAAAATGCAGGATCCATGGTGGAATCCCGCTGTTGAGGAGCAAGCAATAATGAGGATTCATCGTATTGGGCAAAAGCGAAGGGTTACTGTAAGAAGATTCATTGTAAAGGTTAGCTAATTCAGTTTCCCAACTTTCAAAGAACTGTTGGTGCATGCAATAATCATAATACACATGCACATGCTCAAAACCAAAACATACCTATCACCAACATCTTAATCATTAGTCAAATTTTCCTGGGTGAAACATGTTGATTAAGCATTGATTCACATATTTTACTAATTTTCTTATAAGACATGTCACCGACATCCAAATCATGGGTCAAATGTTCCCTAATTGAACATTTTAATTAAACTTGGATCACATATTTTATTAGTTTTCCTATCAGGAGACATGGATGGGCGACCCCTTTGATTATTTATGCTGCATATCTTGACTTTTCAATTCAGCAGCTGAATTTTATGCCTTTCTCATTATTTTATATTGAGTATCTTAAGCTTATATAATTGTATAAAAAATGCATTTTTCTCCCTTTGATCACGTTTTCTATAAGTAATCTCCCTCATTCTATTTTGGGGTCACATGTCCTCAAAAGCATACCAAACATGTTTTGTTGACTTAACACAAATTTTTTTTTGTTAACTAATGGACATAGTCGTTGTTATTGTGAATAGAACACAGTGGAAGATCGTTTGCAACAAGTGCAAGCCAAGAAACAGAAGATGATATCTGGTGCACTCACTGATGATGAGGTTCGGACTTCCAGGATTCAAGATCTCAAAATGCTATTCTCATAGGATAATTTATCGTGAAGCTGATCTCTCATTTAGTCTTTCTATTTATTGAAGTTTTATTTAGTCTTAGATCTAGAATGAACCTCACATTGTATAGGTGGTAGCGTTCTACCAAATGGCTTCGTTATCTTTTGTGTGCCTTTTTTTGTGTTATGATATAGTCCAGACTCTGGAAAAAAACATAGCAGTTTTGTAAATTTGGCGGCACTAACAGTTGAAGTTAAAGTAGTTACTTTTGTCTGGTTTTGCAAATGGGGCCCATATGTGATCTAGTCCTATTAAAAAGAAATTACAAAAGGCTAACTAACCATCTAAATGAGGCAGAATACACCTCTAAAATCTTCATTGAAACAACTTTACATTTTCTTAATTTCTGTGTCTTGCAATAAGTCATTTGTTTATTAGTACTAGTAGAAGATTTATGCATGAGTAAGTTCATTCATAAATTACATAACATGACTTTTTACCGAAAAATATTAGTTAAAAAACAACTTTGATAGTATTGAGATGCATAACAAAAGTTACATTCATTGTTTAAATCATAATGAAAGGATAGAGATGACATAAATAAAATGACTACAATCTCACCTCCTTCATAAAAGTGGATATATTGAGCTTCATAAAAGTACAATAACTATGAATAATAGAAATATAGTATATCTAACAAAATAAAATTGAAAAGTAAAGTGCAAATATTGTAGATTAAATTGATATGGTATGACTTGTATGAAGCAATTGCAGGGTTCACAAATCCTACAAACATGAAAAAAAAAGAATGGATAATTAGTAGAATATTAAAGTTGTAAAGAAAAATGTGAGATGTTGAAAGAATGAGTTATATAAGCATCAAGTGAAATATATTGTTGAATAAACAAAACTATACTACTACTCAAAAGTGCTCGAATGAGCATAATCTTGTAAAGTTTTCCTCTTTAAAACCTTAGAATTACAACAATGTTAAAACTCTAGAGGGAGAACTGCGTCTGCTTGTGTGATTCTACAAGATCTACTTTAAAATATTAGTCACTATTCAGCTACTGTGGCAGAGACATATTTCTCAGTTCCAGTTCTACCAAATTAACATAGCACCAATAATATCATATTTGTAATGCCTAGTATTACATTTATAGGAAGTGGTTAATTTTTATTCAATGATGTACAACGAAATTATTAGTCATATGTAATTCTGTTAGTTAGTTAAGTTTTCTGTTATATAAGCATCAACTTATTGTCTTGTAATTACAATGCAATGTGTGTGAAATAAATGCATAGAACACATTTCCTACTTCCATATCTTCTTATCAAGCATCAATAGAAAATTTCAGCAAGAACATTCATCAAACAGGTTGTTACATTCATCACCATTGTTCCATCAAATTGGTATCACAGAGTCCAGTTCGATAGTTGCTGCCAGAGATTCGTGAAGAATGGGAACTCATAACAACAACATCTCTACGCATCTGCCAGTGTTCGAAGGCAAGAACTTTGATCAATGGATCGTAAAAATGAAGGTGATCTTCAGGTTCCAGGAGGTTCTTGAAGTTGTAAATGAAAGAGTACCAGCTTTAGCAGTAAATGCAACTGAGGTACAACAAACAACTCACAAAGAATTGAAGAAGAAGGATGGAAAAGCCATGTTCTTGATCCATCAGAGTGTAAGCAATGAAATCTTTGAGAAGATCATGCATTATGAAAATGCAAAGGAGACATGGGATGCAATGGAGAAACTGTATTCTGGCGATGGGAAATTGAAGAAAGTGAGACTTCAAGCATTAAGAAGGCAGTATGAAGTGTTGACAATGGAAGAAGAAGATACCATCCGTCAATATCTGGATAAAGTGATCACACTCACGAATCAAATTACAAGAAATGGTGAAATTTTCACTAATGTGATGAAGATTGAGAAGGTTCTCAGAACCTTAACAGCAAGATTTGATCACATTGTAGTTGCGTTGGAGGAATCCAAGGACCTAGACTCCATGAAGATAGAAGAACTGCAGGCAAGTATTGAGGCACATGAGCTGAGGTTGACTGATAGGATCAAAGGAAGAGGCAAAGGCGCATCTTCGGATCAAACATTGCAGGCAAGTCTTGAGGCACATGAGCTGAGGTTGACTGATAGGATCAAAGGAAGAGGCAAAGGTGCATCTTCGGATCAAGCATTGCAGGCCTAGTGTGTGAAGAAAGGAAAATCCAAGAAAGAGATTCAGTGCTATAATTGTCAGAAGTGGGGACACTATGCATCTGAATGCAGATCAAAGAGGGTTCCAAGGAGCAAAGATGAAGCTTAGTTTGCTCAGAATGAGGAATCAGACTCGGATGAAGTATTGCTGATGGTAACAGTTAAGGATGAAGAAGAAAAAAGTGATGAATGGTACTTAGATACTGGGTGCTCAAATCATATGACAGGCAAGAAATCTTGGTTCTCTGAACTAGATGACTCAGTAAACTGAAAGATAAGATTTGCAGACAATAGCATAGTGTGTGCAACTGGCATTGGAAAAATATTGATCAATAGGAAGGATGGTAAGAAAGCTTGCATTACTGATTTGTTGTATGTACCAAACATGAAGAGCAACCTAATCAGTATTGGTCAATTATTACAAAAAGGGTACACTAGGAAGATGGAAGCACAAGCTATGAAGGTTTTTGATAACAAGGATAGGTTTATTCTTAAAGCTCCATTGTCAAAGCAAAGAACTTTCAGAATCAACATCAATGTGATTGAAGATCAGTGCTTGTTATCTAAAAGTAAAAATGAAGACTGGCTATGGCATCAAAAATATGGGCATATTAATTTTAGGAATTTGAATATGCTTCATGAAAAGAAAATGGTGCAAGGCCTACCAAAACTAAATTTGCCTGAAGAAGTATATGTGATATGTGTTGCACTGGAAAGCAAGCCATAAATTCATACAATGTAGAGGCACCATTCAATGTAACTAGAAAACTCGAGGTAATTCACTCTGATGTATGTGGACCTTTTGAAGTAAAGTCAGTAGGGGGAAATAGCT
Organism: Lathyrus sativus; assembly: GCA_963859935.3. Classification (NCBI taxonomy): domain Eukaryota; kingdom Viridiplantae; phylum Streptophyta; class Magnoliopsida; order Fabales; family Fabaceae; genus Lathyrus; species Lathyrus sativus. The sequence continues at coordinate 72,205,969 of OZ012740.1, read as the reverse complement.
ACTTTGTAACATTCATAGATGAATTCACTAAGAAATTATAGATTTACTTGTTAGCTAAGAAAAGTGAAGTGTTGGGTGTGTTTAAGAAGTTTAGACTGCTAGTTCAAAATGAAAGTGGTGAAGTAATTAGTAGGTTGAGAACTGATGGAGGAGGTGAGTACACTTCCACTGAGTTTCATGAGTTTTGCTCATCAAATGACATAAGTCATGAAGTCACTGCACCATACACACCTCAACACAATGAGATCTCAGAGAGGAAGAACAAAACCTTGGTAAATATGATAAGAAGCATGTTGAAGCAAAAGAAGATGCCTCATTACTTGTGGGGTGAAGCAGCTGCTACTGCAACATATCTCATAAATAGAAGTCCCACAAAGAAGTTGTAAGACAAGACACCAGAAGAAGCATAGTGTGGAGTTAAACCAAGTGTTCAACATTTGAAAATATTTGGCTCATTGTGTTTCAGACATGTACCTGACCAACTAAGGAGGAAATTGGATGATGAATCTCAAGTAATGATTATGGTTGGTTATCACCCAACTGGTGCCTACAAACTATATGATCCAAGTAATAGAAAAATAGTGTTCATTAAAAATGTAAAGTTTGATGAATCAAAAGGCTGGAACTGAAAAGATAAGGTATCATAACCTCAAAAGATATTAGAGATCCTATGGGGAGCATGGCCAAGAAAGACAAAGGAAGAAGATCAAATATCAATGAGAGTGAAAATAGGGATGCAAACATGTAATGCAACACACAAGCAAAGGGAGGAACAAAGTGTGGGGTAAACACCACCACAAGCACATCTCGTCCTTTATTAATGATTGGCATGGTTGAAGTGGATAACATGCCTGATGAAAGCAGAGAAGAAGAAAGTTCTGCCGAACCAACTTATAAACAAGACCAAGATGGTAACATGACCCACGATTTTTCCGGAGCGTTAACAATATCCTTAGCAGTTCTCCATTTTCGTTTAATTTCTATGTAACGATTATTAGCATTATGACTGCGTGATTTCATGGTTGAAGATTTATTTATTTTTTCTCTAATTTTGTTTTGATTCAAACAATTTATTTCAGATACCAATCAATAAATCAATATTTTATTTTACATGTTTTCTAATTATTTATTTAAATTCATTTTAGCTTTCGAGTTAAAGACTACTGAAATTTATATTTGGATCTGCAGTACAAAGCAATGCAATAAATATTTGACATGTAAATATTGAAGGCGAAATATAGTGATTTTGTTCAATTTCTTTGTATCTTGGTGACCATGAGCAACAGAATCCTCAAGAATTGTCATTCAAAGGCCTTATATGTTATGTGTGAAGCTACTGCAAAATTATGTTCCAAAGAATATTATGTTAGTGTTGGTAACTATAGATTTGGACTCTTTTACTTAGAAATCATTGATCTCAATTAGGTGGTTTAGATATTTAATTTAATTATCATTTGTGTGGCTTTAGAATAAAATGTTTAGTGTAACAGAATTAGAATTAGATAGAATGAGATTTTATTTATTAAAATTTCTATTTAAAATATATCTTAATCTTATCTATACGGACGCAACAGATCTTTTACTAGGTTTTTATTTAATTGATTATGTATTTCAACTTTTTCACTATAATGTTTAAAAAGTGATTGAAATATTTCATAAAATTACACGAGATACTATCAGTTAGATTCAAATAAATAAAAACCTGCATAAATATTACTCTTAATATACATTTGAATATACTTTTTCTTGTGAAAGTTAAATTTGATAAAATTATACTTTTTCCCATATCCGTGCGGACGCACGGGTTTTCTACTGATTCATATTAGTAACTTGAAGCAACTTATGGTATAAAGATATACTACCACAGCCACCTAGCCTTATCCCATAAAGTGTATTTAGCTACATGAATCAATTTTTTTTGCCATAATGTTTTATCAGATATAAAAGTACTGTACTATTTTATTCTATTTTCACAAAGAAAAATAACATATAATTTAAAATCAAAATAGGGACAAGCACAAGAAATGCCAGGACTCAAGATACATATGAACATTTCTTTTCTTATCATTGACAATCTGCTGCTATCCCAGTTCTAGTTGATATATGAGAAAAAGGAATATAAATTTGAATGTAAGTAAAGCTCTACCTTTTTTTCTTTTTCTATTTACACTGAAAGAAAATTTTCAACAAGGTAACTTTTTCTGTTGAACGAGAGAATTTCTCAATGAATCCTCTCTTGACATCGATTAATCTAATGCGCCCACTTGTTAGATTAATCCAACGGCCAAGCTATGCTGCACCTAATAGCCAAAGCATAATTAGAGATGATATTGAAGCTGATATCCAGCTCAAGATTGCAAAAACAACAGAAATCTGATACTTTTGGCACTCCTCTCCAAAATGGCAGTGTCCCATATCATTGAAGTAGAAAACTGTTATGCCAGCTGAGGCAGAAGCCGCAGCTAGAGACAGTGTTGATATTACCTGTGGAATATGGACAACAGTAATCAATAACAAAACTTATCACAACCTCTGTCCTTAATTGTAAGTCTTATATTGAAATAAAACAAAATTCTCCTTCAATATAAGCCTCACTGTAAATTATAAATTGCATTTTTTTTTTCTTTTCAGGTATATCACCAACTTTTCTAAACATAAGCCTCGTACATAAAGCGTGTACATTAATTACACTACGAAATCTTCTTAATATGTATAAAAGTAAGGCTGGCAAACGGGTATGTCTACCCTACAAAAAAATGGGGGCGGATGGACATAATTGAAGGTGCAGACCTTAAACATTGACCTACCCTACGAAAAAATGAGGGCGGACCTGCAGGCAGTGCCCCTCTAAATCCTTAAAATTGCAAATGTTTATGTTAATATCCACTCTTGGAAAAAAAATGGGGCGGGGCAGCGCATATACATTAGAGGTGCGGGCCTACAACCTTTGTCCGCCCTACAAAAAAGTGCGGGCCAGATCCATTTTGCCACCCTAATATAGTGTCAAAGAAGTTTATAAATAGTACAGAGTCACAAAGGTAGTAAACTGATAAGCATCATAATAAACAAGTCCCAATTGTGTCTAACAAACCAATTAGGAAAAGTATAGATTTACTAAGAAACTAACCCCATCTCCAACAGCATAGAAGCAAATCAATACAGGGTTAAGCAGGATCTTCTTTCTCACCAAAGCATGTGCATCCAACAAAGCAAGTGCGAAACTCCAAATGCTTTGTAAAGACATTGAAGCCATCAAGGAACTGCAAAAACAATTGAAAAGACCGTATTAAGATATTCCAATCCAACATTCAAGCATGGTTGTTGAAGTATTGATGAACAATGCAAGTTTCTTAATTAAAGTTCATTGTAAAGTAAAATAGCTCATGAAAAAACTGTTTTTAACAATGTCAGAAAAACATTTACATAGATTTGACGAAAAAATAAGAAATTTGTGAATTGATCTCCATCCTTTATAAACACGCTTCTTTAAACTTAATTCCATACTTGTCTACAATTATTATTTTTAGGATTATGCTGTCAGATTCAAGATAATAAAAATCAGACCGGACATTGAACCAGCATAGCTGCCGATTAAGGTTTAAAGTTCGACCGAGACATTTTCTTAACCAGAAAAAATCGGTAAACTATTGGTTTTGTCTGTTTTTTTTATACCAGTTTTCTTGTTAGTAGTCCGGGTTTCTGCCAAGGAAGTTAGTGGATTCATTTGGATCGAATGCGTGTCATGTTCTCTGTTGTCTATTCGACCAGTTGAACCAAGACTGATTACAATGGTCAGGCCAGATAATTCCCAAATTTTTATGAAGTGTGGAAGTGCAGCCAGACACTTCCAATTTTCTAGAAAAAAATCTAGCATCCAACTATACAGTATGCCCAAAATGAAACAAGTAAATTATCATTCAAAATAAAATTCATTCTCCTACTACTACGAAGCAAGAACACCAGAAGTACAACCCTGACACTGACACGTCGACACTAATAATAATTAAAAAAATGAATAAATTAAAAGTAATTACAAGTGTAAACACCTACCCAGACACAAACACGCCTTTTTCATATGTATTGGTGCTATAGAGTTCTCCTATAATGTATAATCCATTGCAACAAAATGGAGTATCATAAATGAACACATTCATGACTCGCTAATCACCTCAACAACTAATCTGAATCAATATATCTATCGTGTGTTATCATCCATTGCAACAAAATCAAACAATGTAGCTAACGATTCAGTGGTAAAGTAGTTTCGAGCTAAATCAATCTTAAATATGAAATGGATTGAATAATTACCAAAAGGTAGTGAAATCGAAAAAGCGCGGTGTTTTAGCACTAGCCATGGAAGCAATTGAAGCAGCAGCAAAACTGAACTGCGTCATCCTAAGAATCAAACCAAGAAAAGTGCCAGGTATCCCTGAGAAATCCTTCATCTTCCTTTACCAAATAACATCAATCCTCGAAACACTAAGGGCTAAAAACAAAAATTCATCTTCAAAATTCAGAATGAAGTTCAATGAATAGAACGAGAAATCGACAAAGAATCAAGGGAGAGATAGGGCAAAGGAAAATAGAGCCAGAAAGGAATAGGAGACAAAGCGAAGATTGTGAAATGAGATTTGAATTTTTTTTTGGTGATTATGGATACAAGACAACAAAAAAATAGAGTGAAAGGAACTTCTGAAATGAAACTGAAAGGGAAAATGGTAAAGAGGAGGAACTTTTTAATTGTTTTTTATTTAATAAAAATTAAAATGAAAAATTCAAATTATAAAGATTAAATATTGTTTTTTTTCTTACAAAATTAAAATGCACTTTTAATTCTTTATTAACTATCTAATTAAGGGGTTGAGATCCACTTCATTTCTTTGTCCCTCAATTTTCTCTATTATTATAGTTTTGTGTGTAAATAATACACATTTTTTAGACATATGATATATAATTAATATTTAGTTAATTTTATATACATACAAACTATAGTAATAGAGAAAATGGAGGGACAAAGAAATGGAATAGATCTCAGCCCCTAATTAAGATAGTAACATGAGTAAGGAGTCTCAGGTATATCCTTTCATTACATTTAAAAATACATATAAAAAAGTTATTTTCGGTAATTACGAAATACAACTTCAATGACCAATCATAACAACCTCTTTTGCCATGTGGTGATTGTGGCCGTTCTTTTTTTTTTTTTTAAATAATTTTTTTCCACTTTCTCTCTTTTCTGGTCTTCTTTCTCTCTTTTCTTCCTCATTTATTTTCTTCTTCTTTTACTTTTTTTTATCATTTCCTCTCATTCTCAAGTCATAAAAACAAATCAAAGAGTGTGAATGGAATTGAAAATGGATTTATCGGGAGGTGTTTTTTTGGCGCAAAAAAATGACAGTAGCGATTAAGGATTACAAAATGGATTGGGTCTGCCGAGTTGATCCATTTGACCCGTTATTTTTGGTGGACTGAGCTAAGGTTTTCGGCTCGGTATTTTAAGTTGTCCCGCCCCGTCTAACCCGCTTAAAAAAGCGGACCGAGGTAGGGGGTTTTGCCCGCGGACTTCTTGTTACAACTTTTTATTATTTTACTTAAAATTAAAACAACTTTAACTATAAAAACAACACTCTTCTCTTATGATTATGTTGCTTGAATTGTATCATAAATTATTATACAAACAAATTGAATTATAATTGTAACGTTCTTTTTATAACTTTCTAATACATGTGTTTATTGAAAAAACTTGAAATAAAAGAACAATGGTATGACATGCTAAATTATTAAGTTGTCAAACTTTAGCTCACATGTTTTTTTTAGAAATAGATGTTGATTTGAAGAAAAGAAATGATTTGATTAGTGTATACGTGTGACAAATTTAGGATTTAACTATTAAGGAATCAGTCAACATAAGAGTTTATATGATGTAAACAGTGAGAAAGTTAGATGTTGATATTTTATGCAATGTGATGTTTTATGTCGTGTAATTATTATCATTGTTTGTCTTTTGTAAATTCTTAATTGTGTTCTTTTAGTAGTTAGTTTTTAAATAGGATTAGGATGATATGTATTGTTTATTTATTTATTTATTTATTTTGATACATTTTTTATTGTGCTTGAGTTTATTTCGTGATTTTGTTGTTGTAATTGGTCTTTATTTATTTTATTTTTTTAACTGTTTGAACTTAAGACTAACAAGTGTCTTCATTCCCAAGGCAATCGAGGGATATCTATTTATCAGATAGGCTGTTGTCGAAACAGCCTCCGCCTAAATCACCTTCTTTAATCCAACACTTACCAACATGCATCTAACTCTTTCAAGAATTGTTTGATTGAATCTCTCAGCTGAGCCATTTTGTTGAGGAGTACCTACTAAAGTCTTATGCCTTGCAATTCCAGACTCAACATAATAATTGTCGAACGCTTCATTGCAGAACTCAAGGTCGTTGTCGGTTCTCAACCTCTTAACCTTTCTGTCAGTTTGAGTTTTGACTAGAACCTTCCAACTTTTGAAATTCTCAAAAGTTTCATCCTTCGTCTTCTGGATGAATACCCATATTTTTCTGGAATAGTCATCAACGATGGATAGAAAATACCTTGCACCTGAGTGTGAAGGATTCCTTGTAGGCCCCCAAAGATCAACATGATTGTAATCCAGAGATTTGTGTGTTCTTTACTTACCTTTGTTAAACTTCACCCTACAAGATTTACCAAATACACAAGATTCACAAAACTCAAACTTTTCGACTTTGTCACCTCTTAGCAGGTTCTGCTTCCTCAATTCGACCATGCCTCTTTCACTGACATGACCCAATCTCATGTGCGATAATTCTATCTTTGACATAGGTTTCGTGGAAGCAACATTTGTCAAACCACTTACAACCTCTGCCTTAAGAGTATACAAGCCTTGTTTCTTCATGCCTCTCAAGACTTCCTTCGACCCTTCATGACTCTTAGGATACTTTTCTCTCCTTGAAAAACATATCCCTTCATGTCGAATTCATCAAAAGAAATGAAATTTCTCTTCAAATCAGGTACATATTTGACTTTAGTCAATAACCTTATTGACTCATCATGGAGCTTGAATCTCACAGATCCAATACCTGCAATTTTGCAAGATTTGTTGTTTCCCAGCAGCACCAATCCACCATCTTGATCACATAATTCCTCGAACAATTCTCTGTTTAGAGTCATGTGCCAAGTGTAACCTGAATCCATAATCCACTATTTTCTTGAGTCGCCACTTGAAACCACAAGAACATTAGATGAGTTGAAGTCATCTTGAACAATGGTTGCATTGCCATTATCCTTACCTCCATGATCTTTCAGGCATTAAGGGCACACCTTTCTTATATGACCCTCCTTCTTATAGTGATAACATCAAATACCAGATGTTTCGCCACTATAAAATTTGTGCTGACTTTTACATTTCTTCTTGTCGAACTTACCATCCTTTCATAAGAACTTTCTCTTAACGGCCAAACCTTCGTCCACCGTAGAAGGTTTATGCTCCTTTCGTTCGTTCAAGTCCTTAGAATATAAGGCTGGTTGAACTTCTTCAAATCTCAGGGACTCCATTCCATACAAGAGAGTTTCTTTGAAGTGAGCATGTGTTATGGGCAAAGCACACAACAACAACAATGCTTGATCTTCATCATTGATCTTCACATCAATATTTTCAAGATCAAGAATCAGCTTGTTAAACATATCCAACTACTCAGCCAACACTTTGTCTTCACTAATCTTGAATGAATACAAAGCTTGCTTCAGGTAGAGTTGACTCACCAGAGATTTGGTCATGTACAAACTTTCAAGTTTCACCCATAACCCCGATGATGTAGTCTCCTTTGATACCTGTCTAAGAACCTTATCACCAAGGCTCAACAATATTGTGTTGTGGTCTTTCTCAAGCATGATCATCTTTTCTTTTTCAGTTAACGCAACATCCATGGTTGTCTCTCCCTTCAACGCTTCCAAACAATCCTGCTGAATCAGTAGGGCTTTAATCTTCAAGCGCCACAGATCGAAGTCGTTCACTCCGGTGAACTTTTCAATCTCTTACTTTGTTGAAGGCATCTTCTCCACGCTCACCGCACCAATTTGATATGAATAGAATTCCTTGAAACAAAATATAAACAATTTCTTTATATTCAAGAAACACACAAAGGTTAGGGTTAATAAAGAAAACAAACAAGAAGAACAAGAAACAACAAAGATTAGTTATAAATTGCTATTCTTTCCTTTATCTATCAATCAAGATTACAAATAAACAAGAATAACAAATAACCTCTCTCTTGAATTAGAATTTTATCTTCCTATGTTTCCTTATATAAAACGAGAGACTAACATGCTATTTATAAGAAAAAATAGCATACTAACCTAATGGACTTTTTAACAATTATCCATTACAAGCTAATTTAGGGTACAAACTAACCTAAACAATTGAGTTTACAAGCAAGACCCAATTCAACATGCTAACAAACCTAGCAATATTGACTAATGCATGTTAGAACAAACTTCGACTACAACATGCATTACTCCGACAACATACTAGAGTTCGATCCAATATCTCACAACTATTTATAGAAAAATTAAACCAAGTATTTGTCACATTAGTGACGAACAGGGCCGACCCTAGGGGTAGGTCAACAAGGCTACCGCCTAAGGCCTCACTTTTTAAAAAATATTTATATAGTTTTAATTAATTGATATTTTTTTAAAAAAATTAAACTATTTTCTATACAAATTATATAGCATTATCTATTAAAAGTTTCTGATAATAAGAACCATTCAAGATATATGTTGTATAATTGATTAATTTATAAATTAAGATCATCTTAAATTTTAGGAATAATCAAGGTTTAATTGCCAACAATAAATCAGGGCTCTATTTTGTTATTGTTTAAACATAATCAATAGTTTTTAAGTTCTTTTTAGCTATGATTTAATCGTGAAATTTTTTGAATTCTATCCGATAATCCCTCTTACACACCATTAAAGAAGGTCATGTTAAAAGTCATACTTATAAATAATAAACTTTTAAACTCCTTTATATAAAATACTTGAAATTGAAGTTTTTTTAAAAGAATTTTGGTAATATTTTTTCAATTTTGTTTTTTATAAATGATTAAGATGTGTTGATTTTATAATTGATTAAAATTTTAAAAAATCTAAAACAAAAATTCATTAATCTAAAATAAAAATATTTTTATTATATTAAAATATTTACTTTAAATTTTTGCATTAGGCCTCAAAATGTGTTGGACCAGCCCTGGTGACGAATCATGTTGGTGGCAATTATTGGCTTGAATTCTTATTCAACAAAATTAAAATTTGCGAATAACAACGAGAGAAAGTGGTGTGTAGAGAGTTTTGAGTGAATGAAGTTGAATATATCAAGACTCTTATTGTATACCACAAAACATGCTACTTTCGAAGACATAAGCCCTCAACATCGTTCACGCAAAATGCAAATAATAGATGTTTGGATAAATGAAAACACACAACTTCGTGTACACGAGCATTCAACTTTAGACATGTCAAAAAAAGTTGGAACATGTTCGGACCAGGTCGCCTGCACTAAATAAAACCAATTTAATAGAGATTTTTTTTGGGGGGGGGGGGGGGGCGGGGGGAATTCGATTTTTAATTACGGGGGGCGGGGACGAGGATGCTAGTATCCTCCCCACACCCACTCCGACTTGACCTATTATATTTAGTTTATTACACTTACTATTAATAACTTTATTATTCACTTACCCTTCTTATTAATCTTAAGATAACATATTTATTAGAATTATTATTCTTTTTTTTAAAGTAAAGATTAAATAATACTCATCAAGTATTATGATTATTATTAAAATGGTTAAATATTTAGTTTAGTTATTAATTTTGATGCTACGAAAAAACATACATTTAAAATTTTTTTTTTCTACTGGTGGATAGCCCAACTCTGTGCAGGAGGCAGCAGGTTCTACAAAATAGAGCCCATATTTTGGATGGTCCAAAAATGTTTAAAATCCTATTTTTTTAGATTAATATTAATAAATATAAAAGGTATTGTAAACTAAATTAAATAAATTAAAAAATATTATAATAAAAATCCAATACATTAAAAAAAATGAGATTGATCGGAGTCAAAATAATTATAATTAAATCTTATGTTTATTAATACATAATTATATTTTTTCTGTGTCATTTTTAATTATTTTAATTATACCTTTTTTATTTTATTTTTAAATTTGACCCATTTTTAAATTAAGTGGGTGCTGAGGCAGAAAAATTAGTTTACCATTAGATGTATGACTGGGTGATCAATTGTTATAACGCGATTGAATTTGAAGCTCAATTATTATAACATGATTACAACATGAAAAATAAAGTTCAAAATACTTAAATCTGTCTCACCCGCCCCATTCTCATACCTATTCAATTTCAAACATGCATAATAAATGAAATTAAATTTGTAGATATTCTAACATCATGTTTCAAAGCATATCACACATACGAATAAATCAGAATGTTAGAGATTTTCTTCAACATCAAAGGACTCTATGATTTATAATTTCTCACTTTACTAAATTCCTAAAATATCTTAGACGAGTCATATAGTATCATACACATGCGAATTGTTATATGCCACTTTAAAAACTTAAAATACACAAATGTTAATTATACTTTCCCTATTCACTTTTATAAATATATTTTAGTTTTTAAATTTATTGAATTATATATATATATATATATATATATATATATATATATATATATATATATATATATATATATATATATATTTTTTTTTTTTTCTTCTTTCTTTCAAGAAAATAAGTCTTAATAATTTAAAATTTTATCTGAAAGATATGTAATCTGGTCAAATATTACTCTCATCAAAATTCGAATTTACTATTTTTTTTTTATTTTCGTTTCTTTCTAAACAAGGATCATTTACTATTTAGCCTAAGTGCTTGATTAAATAAAAGTCGTATTTGATGGTAGAAAAATATTTAAAATCTAACTAATTAAACAGCATGCATTTAAGATGCAAATCGCTTTACACTATTTAAAATCTAACTAATTAAACAGCATGCATTTAAGATGCAAATCTAACTATTTAAGATGCAAATCACTATAAAATTATTAATATGTAGTATATGAAGCAAAATTGGATTGGGATAGCATCACGAGGATTTCTATTAAATCAAAATTATTTCATTTTAAAACTAATAATGTAAATTATTGGAGGGAAATTTACATTACTAATTACTACTAATTATTACAATTACCAAACAGCGAAATCAAAAAACTCGCGCCATTCTCAGTGTAAAAGGCGCGCTTCTTTTCACCTTTTATAAACTCACTTTCTTCGTAATCTTCAATTCCATTTGTTTTAAAAGTTTTCTTGTTTTGTTTTTCTGTTTTCGTTAACTTATTTTCTTATATTTCTGTATATCCATGACGGAACGTTCTCGAAAAGAAGAGAAAGTTTTCAGAACAATGGAAAACGACAATGTCGTTTTTAGAAACGGAAATCCAGTTCTCGTCGCTCAGCCACTCACCGTTGTCCGTGCCCTAACCAGCAACGGCGGCGCTCGCATTCTTGCTACGCCGCCTAATCTGAATCCTAACTCCGACGTGTTTGAACCATGCAAAACCCCGATGAACAAGGTGAACGACGAGCCTCAAGAAGATATCAAACCTTCCGTGGAGCAGCGTTCAATGCTCTTGTTTGACGATTTTCTAAAGGCTACGAACGCACAAGTTGCCACTGTTGACGAATCAATGAAATCAATGGAAGTTGAATCAATTATTCAAAAGAATACTGAGAGTGCCGATGTTGATGTGGTTAATGAGACTCAGGAATCGCTTAAGGCTGGATTGGTAGATGAATCGGTGAAGTCAATGGAAGTTGAAGAACCTATTCGAACCGAGGAAGAAGCTGTCAGTATCAATGTGATTGGTGAGACACAGGAATCGGTCATTGCTGATCCAATTACTGAAACAACGTGGATTCGATCAAATGAAGAAGCTTACAAGGAGAAGCAAATAGATAGTGATGAATTGGAGGTGTTGAAGGTAGTGAAAAGGAAAGAAGCTGCTGTTAATGACGAAGTTAGGGTTTTGAAGGCGGTGAAGAAAGATGTAGTGGAAGAGAAGAAGATTCCGAATCTTGAGGATGGTGAGTTTCCTGTTGAACCTGGGTGGTCATTGCTTGGAAGGAAGATTGAGGTTGCTACTTCAACAGCTAGAGGACTAAAAAGATTGGTGGATAATGAGATTGTTTATTTTAATTTCCCTGACCCAAATACCTCTTACAAGTTCCAATGGATTGTTCGTGTCTCTACCAAGCGTTCTGGAGTGGTAATAATAATATAAATTGATTGAATGCTTACTATTTAAAATTGTTTTGTTATTTAAATACAATGTTGTTTGATTTTAGGCTTTTGTGGAAAGGAATCAAAGGTCATATATTTTGGTTATGTTGTTGTATTTAACACTTTAGGTTGGGAGGCTGCCAATGGAATGGGCAAAATCCGTCATGCCTCTTGTGCAGACTGGAAATGTTAAAGTTCGAGGCCGATGCATTGCCACACCATACAAATTGGAAATGATGCAAGAAATAATGTTGTTAGTAAGGTATGGGTAACTTCTTGGGTTCTTCTGTTAGCTTAGTTAACTTGGCTATTTCACTTGTATATGATGTTTTGTTTATTGGTGGATGAACCTAGTTGATTGTTCTATGGACAGTTTTTATGTTCATCAATCTGTATTCTCGGAGTCTGTTGATACCTCTTGGAGGCTAGAGGCTTGTGGCCACATTAACTCTGCTGCTTACCCCCTCCTTACACTGTTAAACATGCTAGAGATTGAGCCATATAGGAAGGTATTGAATCACTATTTTTTAATTGCTTTGTTTGTTTGTTTTATTTGTTTTGTTTGTTAATGTTGCGTTTCTAATGTGCTGTTGTTATTTTTAATTAGGCTGATTTCACCCCTGAAGAAATGAAGGCTCGGAAGCGGATTCTTAAAGTATGTTCAACTATTTTCATTCTTTTCTGCCCTTTTATAGCCTTTAGCTTTCATGATATGATATTATTGTTTAAATTGAATTGAATGTCTGTTGTGAGTGCATGCTAGAGGCATAATTCTTCTGTTTATATTACCAGCTTGATTCAGACGAAGCTTCAGTTTTGCCTGTTAATAAGCGTAGAAAAGGCATCAGTGAGCCACTTCCAGAGCCAAATGAGAATGAACAAGCTCTTTCAGAGTCAGCTTTGAATAAACTTGTTGGAGCCGCTGAAGTCTTTGACTTACAGGTGTATAAATTGTGTTCCAATTTCAATCGATAGTCTTCAATTTCTCTTTCTCGTGTGTCTGTGGCCAACCCATTTATGTCTTGTGTATCTTTAGGAGAAGGAAGCACCAAAAACCCTGATGTGTAGTCTTAAGCCCTACCAGAGTCAAGCTCTGTATTGGATGACAGAAATTGAGAAGGGAGCTGATGATGAAAATGCTGATAGAAATCTACATCCTTGCTGGTCAGCCTACAATATATGCAATGGGTAAGTACTTATAGTACAAGGTTCCTCAAACAAAATGTAGTTTTTACCTCAATATCATCAGTATGCAATTTAACCTAACATATTTTTTTTTATCAGGAAGACAATTTATGTGAACATATTTACTGGGGAGGCGGCAAAGAAATTTCCACAGGCAACACAGAGAGCAAGAGGAGGAGTGAGTTTGTTTCATGCCATCAATTTCAAAACTCCACATGCAACATACTCTTTGAACTGTTTGTCTTATTCCAATTTTGTAATTTTTTATGGTAGATTCTGGCGGATGCAATGGGACTTGGAAAGACTGTTATGACAATTGCCTTGATTCTAAGTAATCCAGGCAGGGTGAAGTCAGAAGACAGTAATGCAGAGAGCCTATATGACAGCATTTTCACAACTAAGAGGAGGAATATTAACAATGTAGAGGGTGGCACTCTGATTGTTTGTCCCATGGCATTATTGGGTCAATGGAAGGTGAGAGATTCCTCTAATTAAGCCAATGAGAAAAAGCATGATTTTATTTATATCTCTATTTATGTGAAAGGCAATTTACAAAGATTTATAATATTCAGGACGAGCTTGAAACACATTCAAAATCAGGCAGCATATCTATATTTGTTCATTATGGTGGGGGTAGAACTGATAATGTTGATTTGTTGTTAGAGTATGATGTTGTCTTGACAACATATGGTGTCCTATCAGCTTCATATAAAAGTGTAAGGAAATGTTTATTTGTATTTTATTTTCATCAATTTAAATAGCGAACCTTCCTCATTTTGGACTCCCTGAGTTTTTGAAACCAGGATGGAGAGAATAGCATCTACCACAGGGTCCAATGGTTCAGAGTAGTGCTAGACGAAGCTCATCATATTAAAGCCCATAAAAGTCAGGTTGCCCAGGCTACTATTGCCCTGTCCTCACACTGCCGCTGGTGTCTAACTGGAACACCGCTCCAGGTTAATTATTGAGAAACATTATGTGTAATTTATAGAATTGCTAGTAGAAAAGTAGTCCTCTCATACAATCTGAACATGTTTCTTTTATCAACATTTCAGTACTAATTACTTTATTACTATAATGAGCTTATAGTTATTAAGCAAAAGAGTTTGTTGTTGAGAATCTCTTTCTGAAATGTGATGTTCTCTGTTCCAGAATAGTTTGGAAGATCTATTCAGTCTCTTGTCTTTCTTGCGTGTTGAACCTTGGTGCAGCTGGCAGTGGTATGTCAAATATTAGGCTATATTGTAGCTAGTGTAAATTGATCATTGTTTTGGAAATAAATTATCTGAAGACTTGTACTTCATAGTTCTTTGTTACTATTTTTTAATTTATTTTGTAATATAGGTGGACTAAGTTGATTCAAAAGCCCTATGAGCAGGGTGATCAAAGAGCCCTGAAATTAGTCAAGGGAATTTTGAGGACCTTGATGCTAAGAAGAACCAAGGAAACAAAGGATAAAGAAGGAAGGTAGCCATTCTCACTACACATGAATTGTTTCTTTCAATATGAATGAGTGAATTTCTTTATTTATAATGATAGATATCAATTATGCTTACGTTTTTTCAGGCCTATACTTGTCTTGCCACCAACTGATATTCAATTGATTGAGTGTGAACAGTCAGAATCTGAACGGGACTTCTATGATGCTCTCTTCCTGAGATCAAAAGTAAGTTGTCCATAGCTTGCTGCTATCTGTAAGTATTTGAACAGTAACTTGTTTCACAACTGTCATCTTTTCATAAAGTGGTAGTTTTGGAAACTGTAATTACCCTCTAATGTTGCTTTTACTAGAAACTTGTTCTACCTTCAATTGCTGGGTTTCAGGAGGTAACTATTTGTGTTTGAGATGTAAACTATTTCATTCAATTCAAACAGATCCAATTTGAGCAATATGTTGCACAAGGAAAGGTTCTTAACTACTATGCAAATATCCTTGACCTACTAACTCAGTTAAGACGTTGCTGCAACCATCCATTTTTGGTCATGAGGTGGGTGTGGCAGACACATTAAATTGTTCTTCTCATTCCTAATTCTTCTATTAATAATAAAATGATTTGCAATATGTGCAGTGGAAGTGATCCTGCAAAGTATGCAGATTTGAGCAGACTTGCAAGAAAATTCCTCAATTCTCATTCTGAATCATCTGATATGTGCTGTGAAAGTGATACACAGCAAAATGCAAAATTGAAAAAACTTGCTAGTAGATTCCTACAGAATTCTATTTCTTCTTCCCATTCTATCCAATCTCATGGGTACATTGATGAGGTGTTGGGTCATATTCAAAAGGGTGAAACTGTAGAATGCTCTATATGTTTGGAATCACCTGAAGATCCTGTTTTTACACCATGCGCACATCAGTTTTGTAGAGAATGCCTATTCAATTGCTGGGGTACCTCAATGGGTGGCAAGTGTCCAATCTGTCGTCAATCACTCAAGAAAAATGATCTTATTGTACTTCCATCAGAAAGCCCATTCAAGGTTGATACTGAGACCAATTTGACGGAGTCTTCAAAAGTTTCAAGGCTGTTTGATTTCTTAGAACATATTCAGAAATATTCTGATGAAAAAAGTATTGTTTTTAGTCAATGGACTTCATTTTTTGATCTGTTGGAAAATCCATTAAGGAGGAGAGAGATAGGATTTTTAAGATTTGATGGAAAGTTGACTCAGAAGCAGAGGGAAAAGGTTTTGAAAGAATTTAACAACACAAAAGAGAAAAGGGTAAGTTAAATCAAAATAGAACTGTTTATTGTTTTCAATGAACTAAACATCACCTGAGTCGCTGATCTTTTTACTTTTTTCCTATTGTTCTGTTTTAGGTTTTGTTAATGTCACTAAAAGCCGGTGGCGTGGGCTTAAATTTGACTGCAGCCTCAAATGTTTTCCTAATGGTATGCATAGCCTTTACCTAATAGGCTACTTGTGGCTGTGTTATGGAACTGTAATTTTCTGAGTTTTTTGTAATGAAAATGCAGGATCCATGGTGGAATCCCGCTGTTGAGGAGCAAGCAATAATGAGGATTCATCGTATTGGGCAAAAGCGAAGGGTTACTGTAAGAAGATTCATTGTAAAGGTTAGCTAATTCAGTTTCCCAACTTTCAAAGAACTGTTGGTGCATATAATCATAATACACATATGCACATGCTCAAAACCAAAACATACCTATCACCAACATCTTATCATTAGTCAAATTTTCCTGGGTGAAACATGTTGATTAAGCATTAATTCACATATTTTACTAATTTTCTTATAAGACATGTCACCGATATCCAAATCATGGGTCAAATGTTCCCTAATTGAACATTTTAATTAAACTTAGATCACATATTTTACTAGTTTTCCTATCAGGAGACATGGATGGGCGACCCCTTTGATTATTTATGCTGCATATCTTGACTTTTCAATTCAGCAGCTAAATTTTATGCCTTTCTCATTATTTTATATTTTGAGTATCTTAAGCTTATATAATTGTATAAAAAATGCATTTTCTCCCTTTGATCACGTTTTCTATAAGCAATCTCCCTCATTCTATTTTGGGGTCACATGTCCTCAAAAGCATACCAAACATGTTTTGTTGACTTAACACAAATTTTGTTTGTTAACTAATGGACATAGTCGTTGTTATTGTGAATAGAACACAGTGGAAGATCGTTTGCAACAAGTGCAAGCCAAGAAACAGAAGATGATATCTGGTGCACTCACTGATGATGAGGTTCGGACTTCCAGGATTCAAGATCTCAAAATGCTATTCTCATAGGATAATTTATCGTGAAGCTGATCTCTCATTCAGTCTTTCTATTTATTGAGGTTTTATTTAGTCTTAGATCTAGAATGAACCTCACATTGTATAGGTGGTAGCGTTCTACCAAATGGCTTCGTTATCTTTTGTGTGCCTTTTTTTGTGTTATGATATAGTCCAGACTCTGGAAAAAAACATAGCAGTTTTGTAAATTTGGCGGCACTAACAGTTGAAGTTAAAGTAGGTACTTTTGTCTGGTTTTGCAAATGGAGCCCATATGTGATCTAGTCCTATTAAAAAGAAATTACAAAAGGCTAACTAACCATCATCTAAATGAGGCAGAATACACCTCTAAAATCTTCATTGAAACAACTTTACATTTTCTTAATTTCTGTGTCTTGCAATAAGTCATTTGTTTATTAGTACTAGTAGAAGACTACGCATGGATAAGTTCATTCATAAATTACATAATATGACTTTTTACTGAAAAATATTAGTTAAAAAACAACTTTGATAGTATTGAGATGCATAACAAAAATCACATTCATTGTTTAAATCATAATAAAAGGATCTTTTATTAGATAGAGATGACATAAATAAAATGACCACAATCTCACCTCTTTCATAAAAGTGGATATATTGAGCTTCATATAAGTACAATAACTATGGATAATAGAAATATAGTATGTCCAACAAAATATAATTGAAAAGCAAAGTGCAAATAAATTTGTAGATTGAACTGATATGGTATGACTTGTATGAAGCAATTGTAGGGTTCACAAATCCTACAAACATGAAAAAAAAGAATGGATAATTAGTAGAATATTAAAGTTATAAAGAAAAATATGAGATGTTGAAAGAATGAGTTATATAAGCATCAAGTGAAATATATTGTTGACTAAACAAAACTATACTACTACTAACTATTACTACTACTCAAAAGTGCTCGAATGAGCATAATCTTGTAAAGTTTAACTAGAGTTTTCCTCTTCAAAACCTTAGAATTACAACAATGTTAAAACTCTAGAGGGAGAACTGCGTCTGCTTGTGTGATTCTACAAGATCTACTTTAAAATATTAGTCACTATTCAGCTACTGTGGCAGAGACATATTTCTCAGTTCCAGTTCTACCAAATTAACATAGCACCAATAATATCATATTTGTAATGCCTAGTATTACATTTATAGGAAGTGGTTAATTTTTATTCAATGAAGCAATATTGTGTACAACGAAATTATTAGTCATATGTAATTCTGTTAGTTAGTTAGTTAAGTTTTCTGTTATATAAGCATCAGCTTATTGTCTTGTAATTACAATGTAGTGTGTGTGAAATAAATGCATATAACACATTTCCTACTTCCATATCTTCTTATCAAGCATCAATAGAAAATTTCAGCAAGAACTTTCATCAAACAGGTTGTTACATTCATCACCATTGTTCCATCAAATTGGTATCGCAGAGCCCGGTTCGATAGTTGCTGCCAGAGATTCGTGAAGAATGGGAACTCATAACAACAACATCTCTACGTATCTGCCAGTGTTCGAAGGAAAGAACTTTGATCAATGGATCGTAAAAATGAAGGTGATCTTCAGGTTTCAGGAGGTTCTTGAAGTTGTAAATGAAAGAGTACCAGCTTTAGCAGTAAATGCAACTGAGGTACAACAAACAACTTACAAAGAATTGAAGAAGAAGGATGGGAAAACCATGTTCTTGATCTATCAGAGTGTAAACAATGAAATCTTTGAGAAGATCATGCATGTATTCTGACGATGGGAAATTGAAGAAAGTGAGGCTTCAAGCATTAAGAAGGCAGTATGAAGTGTTGACAATGGAAGAAGAAGATACCACCAGTCAATATCTAGATAAAGTGATCACACTTACGAATCAAATGACAAGAAATGGTGAAATTTTCACTAATGTGATGAAGGTTGAGAAGGTTCTCAGAATCTTGATCACATTGTAGTTACGTTGGAGGAATCCAAGGACCTAAACTCCATGAAGATAGAAGAACTGCAGGCAAGTATTGAGGCACATGAGCTGAGGTTGACTGATAGGATCAAAGGAAGAGGCAAAGGTGCATCTTCGGATCAAGCATTGCAGGCAAGTCTTGAGGCACATGAGTTGAGGTTGACTGATAGGATCAAAGGAAAAGGCAAAGGTGCATCTTCGGATCAAGCATTGCAGGCCCAGTATGTGAAGAAAGGAAAATCCAAGAAAGAGATTCAGTGCTATAATTGTCAGAAGTGGTGACACTATGCATCTGAATGCAGATCAAAGAGGGTTCCAAGGAGCAAAGATGAAGCTCAGTTTGCTCAAAATGAGGAATCAGACTCGGATGAAGTATTGTTGATGGTAACAGTTAAGGATGAAGAAGAAAAAAGTGATGAATGGTACTTAGATACTGGGTGCTCAAATCATATGACAGACAAGAAATCTTGGTTCTCTGAACTAGATGACTCAGTAAACTGAAAGATAAGATTTGCAGACAATAGCATAGTGTGTGCAGCTGGCATTGGGAAAGTATTGATCAATATGAAGGATGGTAAGAAAGCTTGCATTACTGATTTGTTGTATGTACCAAACATGAAGAACAACCTAATCAGTATTGGTCAATTATTACAAAAGGGGTATACTAGGAAGATGGAAGCACAAGCTATGAAGGTTTTTGATAACAAGGATATGTTGATTCTTAAAGCTCCATTGTCAAAGCAAAGAACTTTCAGAATCAACATCAATGTGATTGAAGATCAGTGCTTGTTATCTGAAAGTAAGAATGAAGACTGGCTATGGCATCAAAGATATGGGCATATTTATTTTAGGAATTTGAATATGCTTCATGAAAAGAAAATAGTGCAAGGCCTACCAAAATTAAAGTTGCCTGAAGAAGTATGTAATATGTGTTCCTCTGGAAAGCAAGCCATAAATTCATACAATGCAGAGGTACCATTCAATGCAACTAGAAAACTCGAGGTAACTCACTCTGATGTATGTGGACCTTTTGAAGTAAAGTCAGTAGGGGAAATAGCTACTTTGTAACATTCATAGATGGATTCACCAGGAAATTATGGATTTACTTGTTAGCTAAGAAAAGTGAAGTGTTGGGTGTGTTTAAGAAGTTTAGACTGCTAGTTCAAAATGAAAGTGGTGAAGTAATTAGTAGGTTGAGAACTGATGGAGGAGGTGAGTACACTTCCACTGAGTTTCATGAGTCTTGCTCATCAAATGGCATAAGTCATGAAGTCACTGCACCATATACACCTCAACACAATGGGATCTCAGAGAGGAAGAACAAAACCTTGGTAAATATGATAAGAAGCATGTTGAAGCAAAAGAAGATGCCTCATTACTTGTGGGGTGAAGCAGCTGCTACTGCAATATATCTCATAAATAGAAGTTCCACAAAGAAGTTGCAAGACAAAACACTAGAAGAAGCATAGTGTGGAGTTAAACCAAGTGTTCAACATTTGAAAATATTTGGCTCATTGTGTTTCAGACATGTACCTGACCAACTAAGGAGGAAATTGGATGGTAAATCCCAAGTAATGATTATGGTTGGTTATCACCCAACTGGTGCCTACAAACTATATGATCCAAGTAACAGGAAAATAGTGTTTAGTAAAGATGTAAAGTTTGAAGAATCAAAAGGCTGGAACTGGAAAGGTAAGGTATCAAATAAGTGTGACAACCATTTATATCTATGATCTATCTAACTCAGAGAAAGAAGAAGTTGAGACTGAGGAACAAGAAGAAATTGTTGAAAATACAAATGAAGGAGGTGCAGAAGTGACCAATAGACCAACAAGGAATACTCAACCACCAACCAGGTTGAGGGATTATGAGAGGTTCCCTGGTCAAGTAGTTACATATGAAGGTGACATAGTACAACTAGCAATGCCTGCTGAAATTGAACCAGTGTATTTTGAGGAAGCTCTTAAACAAAAACACTGGAAGAAAGCAATGATTGAAGAGATAAATTCTATAGGGAAGAATGAAACATGGAAATTATTTCAACTACTTGCTGATAAGAAGTGTATTGATGTTAAGTGGGTTTTCAAAACAAAACTGAAGCCAGATGGTCAGGTGGCAAAATATAAGGCTAGATTAGTAGCAAGAGGCTTTCTACAGAAGTATGGACATGATTACTATGAATTTATGCTCCAGTAGCAAGAATGGAAACAATTAGATTGATTGTGGCAATAGCAGTCAAGAACAATTGATCTATGTACTAGCTAGATGTAAAACTGCTTTTCTCAATGGTGAGTTAGAAGAAGAAATGTATGTGAATCAGCCACCAGGGTTTGAGATAGAGGAAAAGGAAGAATATGTCTATAAGCTAAATAAAGCACTGTATGGGTTGAAGCAAGCCCCAAGGGCTTGGAACAAAAAGATAGACAATTTTCTTGTTCAGCAAGGTTTCATGAAGTGTGTGAATGAACATGGAATCTATTGCAGAAATACCACAAATAAGCTCATTGCGTGCTTGTATGTAGATGACATGATAGTCATTGGAAACAATGAAGCTGAGATGAAGGACTTTAAGAGAAATATAATGAAGATGTTTGAGATGTCTGATTTAGGCAGTCTCACATATTTCCTGAGAATTGAGTTTGAAAGGAATACACAAGGAATGGTGATTCATCAAAGTAAGTATTCTCAAGATTTGTTGAAGAGGTTTAACATGCTGAACTGCAAGCCAGCTTCAACTCCTGTTGATACAGGAGTAAAATTGTCCCTGGTAAATGATGAAGAAGAAGTAAATCCAACATTGTTCAAACAGATCGTGGGCTCCTTGAGATACTTGTGCCATACAAGACTTGATATTGCCTATGGTGTAGGGTTGATTAGTAGATACATGGTGAAACCTACTACCTCACACTTAGTTGCAGCTAAGAGAATCTTGAGATATGTGAAGGGTACACACAGGTGTGGTATTCAATATTGTAAGGGTTAAGATAGTGAGCTAATAGGCTATGCAGATTTGAATTGGAGTGGTGATAAAGATGACAGAAAAAACACAACATTTTATGTCTTCATGATTGGAAATGCAGTATTTGCATGGAGCTCTAAAAAGGAACTAGTGGTTGCTTTATCCTCTTACGAAGTTGAGTACGTTGCAACTTCCATGGCAGCGTACCAAGCTTAGTGGATCAACATGTTGCTGATGGAATTGAAGCTGGTAAAGAATGAAAAGATGAAGCTCGGAATTGATAGCAAGTCAGCCATAGAATTTATGAAAATGTTCTGGATTAAATAGTTGTTGTACAAACATGCTTTCAAAATATATCTTAAATAATGTATTTCATGCTTTCCAAAAAGTATGTTATGAGAAGGAGTTAGATTTTTAAAAAATAAAGTATATATTCTTAACACTTTATACTATACAAATGATTAAAATAAACAAATAAATAAATGTAGTTTTTTGGTCATTGAATCAGAATTGACATCTCGACAAACTTTCCCAACTAAAAATAAAATTCAATATCATCCATTGATTTAGTTTTAGAAGAAACATATGAACCAATCAATGAAACTACTTGATTTTTAACATGTTCAATAGAAAGATGATTAGTTGTTGATGCTACAATTTTTAACAAATGTTCTTCATAAAACCTATGCATCATTTTTTTTAGCCTCATCATGAACTTTAATAAGTTGAAATGGTTGGCTACTGTCATGGGAAGATTGAGATTATTACTTCAAAACTTAGGCATGTAGTAAGCATTAGCAAGAGTCGTATATTTAGCACAGGTTCAAACTATTCAATACATATATTTAGCACAGGTTCTAAAAAAATGATATGATTTTGGCAAGTCATGGAAGAAAGTGTCTACCATGACTGAAATTTTCTACTGCTAATGTTAAATTGAAAATCGTTTTCTTACATGACGAGGCTGTTACAAAACCAAAATCTATAATAATTAACATTCCTAGCAAGTGCATACAATAACCTCATAACAGATTGAGAGTATTACTTAAAAACATATGCATGTAGTGAACATTAGCAAGAGTGATCTTCAAACATTTTGTTAATGAGAATTCATTATCAATACTAATATGTTCCAAAAGCCATGTACCATATTGTAGACATTAACAAAAGTCATGGACAAAAGCATCTAGATGTCAAACATTTGCCAATAACATTAGATTGCAAAATATTGTGATCCATAGTCAAGGGATGAATGATGTTGAGCATTCACAAAAAAAGAGCAAAAAAAAGTAATTCTAATCTCTATCAAGATCATTGTTGTACCAAAATAAGTCAATATGATGTTCTTGAATCGTTCCTTCTTAGCATGCTTCACACTTTTCGCGCGTAGATTGCTTAGGTGACAACATAGTTGTAGTTGCAAGCTCCTCAATGGAATATTCTTGGGACAATCTTTTGGAAGGGGTAGTACTCGAATTTGCTTCGTTGACTCAGTTTTGGGAAGTAGATATGGATTGGATTAAAATCGGAAAATCAATCACTTAGATCTAACAGACAATATCAGTCATACATACTTAATAGCTTAAGAAAGCAATGATTACTAAACAAACTTACTGTCAGAAGGAAAGTAGGAGTGACTGCCTCATTGTCGTCTAAGAGCCGGTTACACACAACTTATTTTCCCTTAGAATGTGGGGAAGTGATGGCTATCTTAGAAGATAGCTACACAAGAATATATTTTAGGTTCAACATACATGTGTTTGAGATGAAGAGTTCAATTAAATTTCAATTCAATAATACATAGACATACCTCATTTGGATGCATAACATCTTTGATCATGGGGATTACTTGTACATCCTCAGTTAGCTTGACAACATTTGATTGCTTAAACTTTTTTTCTTAAAAGTTTGTCAGGGTGTGTTAGGTAGATTTGCGAACGATCTTCATCGGTCTGGTAATATAGTATGCAAAGAAGAAATAATGATTGTTTAAGAAATAGTAATTTTTAAATCACCAATAAATGTTGTAACATGTTAAGATAGATAACATGGCATAATGGTTCAAATAGCATGACCAAACATAACATATACAAAATCAACAGTAGTGCTGCTGCTATAAGTTAAGTGGATTGGAAACAAATATATGCAACAGGAAACATACACCAACATGAAACAATAACCAGTAGGAACCAACATATGCAACATGGAAACAATAACCATACATGTTTTTTCAATGACATGCTCACTTTTCAGCTCACTTTTTATACTTTGAATAAATGGATTATAGTATAAGGAAGATTGAGGATAAACATGGTTCAAATTTACAATTTTTCACTAAGGAATATATATTCAAATTTCTCTGAACAATAAAATTTTATCAATATGTGCAAGTTCTTTGTGTGACAAATAATCATTTTTTGATTAACAATGTTAGGCCTATTCATTCAGTCTATAAACAAACAACTTAAAAACTAATTGAAGATAGTTAATAACTACATTGTTACTTTACTTCAAATCAACAATCATAATGGGTGTTCTAGATATGATGAACTGAAAAGTGATATAACACAAAAATCATGTGTTAAACAACCTGAAGTTCTAAACTTTAACAGAAAACAATATTTATAACATGTAAAAAAAGAAACTTTGATACTTAAAAGCATGATAACTTCCAAAGGTGAGAACTTTCAAGAATGGAAAGCAAAATAGGATCTTTCCAGAATGGAAAACTTTCAAGAAACTTTTATACATGTACTTTTAAATTTTCAAAAGCTGAAATGTTAACATCCAAAGGTCAAAATGGAAATCGAAATAAGATGAATCATGAAACATGATAACTTCAAAAGATGAAAACATGAACTTGCAAACGTAAAAAAATGATGCAGGATGATTAAAATGGGAAGAAACATTGAAACTTCAAATAGCGATATTTTATACATTAACTTTTAAACTTTCAATAGATAAAACATGAACATCCATAGGCCAAAAATGGAAAGCAACATAGGTTGGAACATGATAACATGAACTTGATAATGTTAAAACATGTAAACCGAAATAGGAACAAACCAAAATAGTGCATGATGATTAAAAAGGGAAGAAACATGAAAGCAACATATAGAAGTGAAAGGTTAACCTTGGCTTCATATACGGTGAGCAGAAGGAGGTCGAGAGAAAGAAGGATGTCTAGCTTTGAAGATGATGTTCTATAGAGAGAAGAGAGAGACGAGGTAGAATGGTTGAGTTAAAGTTGATGAAATGAGAGGGAAAAGTTATAAGGAAATGAAAAAAATGGAACCAATAGAATTGTGACATTTGGAAGAATGAAGTGTTTTAATAGAGACTATGGAGGAGAATATGTTAGTTACAATTAGGCAAAATGACTATTTTATTGCTATTTTAAGATATCAAATTAGTCCCTTAAATTTTTTTGTAACGCTTTGGTCATTTTTTAAAAATCTCTGTTACAATAAATTGCAAACTCATATACCATTTGAACTGGTTTGTCACACTAATCATGAATATACAATCAAATTTATCAAACAAGTTATGATTCATGAGAATCAGATAAAAATAAACGAAATACATAATAAAAAATCAACGATCCGACCAAAATACAAAATCAAATACAAAAATAATTACATATTCATGATCAACGTGAAAAACCAGTTCAAATGGTATATGAGTTTGTAATTTATTGTAATAAAGATTTTTAAAAAAGGACCAAAACGTTACAAAAAAACTTAAGAGACTAACTTGATATTTTAAAATAACTTAAAAGACCTAGACAATAATTTTGCCTTACAATTATAACCTTTTGTTAGTCTAAAATAATATACCTGAAAGAGCGATTTAGAGAGTTTGATAGCAATGAATAGTAATGGATATGTAGTTGACGTACATATTAGTATTATTTATCCGTTCAAAAAATAACTAATCCATTTGTAAGAGTAAATTATTCTAAAATGATTGATCTTCTCAATTTTCATCGTAATAATTTAAATTGTATTTTTTAATTAATAACATGTGCATCAATTTCAATTCAATATTTTTTACTTTATATTTATGGCAAAAATTTAATAAATTAAATTTAATAATGGTATTTTAATAAAAAAAACATATTTTCTTTCTTTTTCTTAAATATATTTTTAATATGTGTGAATTGATTAATTATATTCATTACTTTAGTAAATAATACCAAACAAAACAAGTGAAAAAGATGAAAGTATCGAAGGAGAGAGAGGTGAGAGATAATGAGAAATGAGAGATGATATGAAACATGAAAAATACATAAATATATAAAATAAATAAATTAAGTGAGCTAGAAGGAAGATATACGAAGGGAATAAGAGATATATAAAAATATAAAAGAAATAGGAATTTTTAAGAAAAATACATATTTTGACAATACTTTTTCAAAATTTGAATATGTTTTAATACCTTTATATTTTTTTTAAATTGCCAAAAAACTTAGTATATTCTAATTGTATATTTCAAGAACTTTATATTAAATAAATTTTTTAATTAAATATCACAATATTTTTTCATAAAAACAATCTTTTAATATCATTTAAAATCTTAATTGAATACACACCTTTATTTTAGTTTTTCATCAAATACTCGTATTTTTCAAAATTTTGTGATGTCACTCCAATTATATCTGCCACCCCTATGTAGTAGTGCTTTTACCATAATATTATAGTCTTATATTTGCAAAAGGACTATAATACGACGATGATTATATGACGTCTAAGAAAAAGAGGCAATGATATATCACTCAAAGGGAGATATCACCTTAAAAATAAAGATTCAACAATCCACTATTGATTGAGTGGACGATGACCCTTTCCAAGAAACTGTATACCCTACTAAAGCCTCTGAATCTTCTGCTCTTGTAAGAGGAACACGCATTTTTAATTTTTGATTAGTACAAAGGCGCCCACCGTTGTCACACCCTCATTTTCACCCTACCATTTTTCATAACATTTAACACCATATAGGCATCCCTCTAGGACGTAGTCATTCATGCTTTGCGTTGGTTCTAAGGCTTTGGATCAAGGCATTGAGTTTCATCAACCAAGGAAGAGGAATTGGTTTTCAAAGCAATGAGTAAGGAGGTATCCTCAATACTATGACTCTCTCAAGATACAAGGTCTTTACACATCTTAAAGTGTCTCAACAAGGTCACATGTTTATCTGGAAACTAGGGTTTTCAAGGAGATTGAGGTTTGACCATAACATCTATCTTGTGACTCTAGATTAGGGTTTATGGGCCAAGCAACTTATGGTGGAATTCTTAGCCAAGAAATGTCTCCGTGGTTCAAAATACACCTCATGGCATCCATACAAGCCTCTTGGTTCATCACAAATCATGTCAAGAGTCTCCTAAATGAGTAGAGGAAGCCTTAGATTCATCTAGGTCAAAAGTTAACTGGTGTCCTCCAAAAGTCAACCTTTGGGGTTCTAGGTCAACCATGAGCTTTACAAGTCATTACCCATGGTCCCATGAGGGTTGGTCAAGATAAATTGAGTGGAATCATAAAATTAGGAGAAATTGTCAAGATTAGGGTTTTCTAATAATCAAAGATTTGTACCTATCTTGCAAGCATCATAACTCCCTCATCCTTGAGCCAAATGATGCAAACCAATGATCAAATTGAAGATGACACCATAAACTACAAGTTTTTAGAAGGAATCAAAGTCAAAATATGCATATATCAAGAGTTATGGAGAGTTGAAGTGGAGAAAAGATTAAAGTGCAAGATTTCAATACTTAGATTTTTTCGAAGTATGGAAATTTAGTCAAAAGTTTGAGTTTTCAAGGCCAAATTCCATGAGGTTCCAAGCCTTGTCTCACTTTACCTTTAACATGAAAGATTTTAAGCATCTTCCAAGATTTCTAATGATACAAATAACTCCTCATTTGGGTCCATAGATCTCAAGATATGATGCTTGAAAGTCATGGTTTCAAAGTTGGCAAGTTTGACAAGTTTTAAGGCAGATTTTGGAGTCAACTTCAAGACCATTTTGCACATGGTTCTAAGCTTTAAATCAATTTATTTTCAACATAAAAATTGTTCCAATTATTCCAAGCTTTCCATGGATACCAAGATCTCCTCAATTGGATCATTAAAACTCAAGATATATGGCCTCAAAGTCAAGGATCCAAAGTTGACAAAAGTTCATAACTTACTTGGGACAACTTTGTGCATCCAACTTCTACTAACTCTTTCTCATATTTCTAAGCATCATTTCAAGATGGTTTGAACATGAAAGTTGTTCAACTTTCTCCCTACTTTATTTTGAGCCAAAGAACTCACAAATTGAAGCAACATTCATCAAGTTATGATGGCTCAAAGTAGGCAATGTAAAGTTGATTCAAGGTGCATCCATATGTGTTTTCTTGGTAAACTTTTGGCATGTTCATGCAACAACCTCTTGCTCTCAAATTTGTGCGCATGAAACCTTGCCAAAACATCACAAAACATTTCCATTTCAAGGCAAACATTCTCATTTCTTCACTTGTACCATTTTGAACTTTTTGCCAAAAGAAGAAAAGAACAAAAACTTGCTCCACAAGAATCCTTGCCAAGCCACTCACATTCTGATTTCCTCTCTCCCCTTTCACTCATAAGGGCAACCACAACAAGACTACCTCACATGATAAATAACTCGTGCCAATCCTCACGCCACTCTCATTTTCAAAATTTTGGCAAGAATTGTAACCACAATCACTCACTTTTAACTCACTCAAACCCTACTATAAATACCTAAAAACCCTAACACACAAAGACAACATCCATTTTTCAAAGAATCAGAACCCAAAGCTCTCTTATTTTTCTCAAAATTTCATTTCTTTGAATCTCCTTACACAAAGCTTTTTTTTTTTCATTTCCTTGCCATCTTCATCATCCACAAAGCTTTTAGAGTTAAAGGGAGGAATTTGGTGAAGTTTTTGGAGCAAAAACATAAACTACAAAGCTCTCACGTGGGTAAAACTTTCTTCAACTTTTTATCACTCTTTAATGCCTCTTTAAATTCATGTTTGTTGCATTTAAGCTTCTGAAGTGATGTAGAGCATGCTTGTATTATTGTTGTTCATGTTTGTGCAAGTTTCAAAATATGTGTATTTTGTTCGTGGCCATTTATAAGCATGATAGAATAGTTATTCATGAAAAATGAGGTCATATTCATGCTCAACATGATTTTTCCTTGAGATTGGTGTAAATTTTTTTTAGTTTTGTTAATTTTTTCAGTAGCCTCCGGCGAGCATCACCAGAGAAGACGATTGAAGCCTTAGCTTCGATGTCTGAGGTGATTTGGTAAGTTGGCATGGCTTGACTCTTTGACCGTGTCCATGTGCACCCGTTTTTCTAGCCCAATGCACGCTATACCTTGAATCATGTTGTTCTAATTTCTGCTGATACACCCCCTTTCATATTTCATTTTTTTTTTTCATTTTCATTTCTTTTCTTTTCTTTTATATTTTATTTTTGATATTACCTTTATTTGAAAAATTACCAAAAATAATTTTTAAATACTTTGGTGTCTTAGAATATTTGTTGTATTTTTATTTTATTTTTAAATTATTTTTACTATTTTATTTTTATTTATTTATGAAAGGTGTATTGTTTGAGTACCATGGAACTAGGGCTTGTGTTGTTGATGCCTTTTGTGTGCTTTCTTGAGCTATGCTTTTTATCATCTTTTGGTACATGAATGAGCAATGTTTCTGTAAAGATTTGGTGCTTGGATGATGTATTTTGGATTGGTTTTTTTGTGCATTAAGTGGACCCTCGATTCTTGCTCGATTAGTGAAACATGCTTGCGTTGTTGATTTGTTTTGAGGGTGCCTTTATGCTTTTATTTTGGGGATCTCTTCCTTACTTATTATTGAGTACTTTACCATGAGTTTAAGATTTAAAGTTGAATTTATTTAATCATCTAAATATTTTTGAATGATGCTTCAAATTGATGATGTGTTGAGTGTAACACCAGACTCTACCCATTCGTATAAAAATTAAAAATGCGAAAATAATTGTGGAAATAAATCAGAGTTACACACGTAGGATGCCACATTACCAAATCTCATCATGAAGTATCAAATCCCTTCATATCTTATTCATTAATAAAAACAAATACTTTGATTGAACAGCGAAATTAAATCAAATGGTTTAGCATTAAAGCTCAAATTACATCAAATCTCCACGAAACCGTGGTTTAAAAACATTAATCAAAACAAATCATGATGTGTAACAAATAACAAATAACATGAAGAAATCAACGAAATCCCCATCCTTCCTGTGTTATGTATCAGAGCAACTCTTAAGACTCGATCAAATAGCAACACATGCTCTAAGCACTAATCAGGTACTTGATTATATGTACTCCCCAAGGAGCACAAACACAACCAATAGAAAAGAGGTGAGAACTACATTCAATAACACACATCAAAAATCACATGCTAAGCAATAATTATCACACAAGCACATCAATCATACAATCACAACGCACGTACAAGTGCCACATCAATACTCGACATATTCAGCCTAATATTCAATCATATACATATGCAATGCGACTCAACTAACATGACACAATGCACACGGTACTGTTGCGGTGGAAATAGGATAACAATCTATTAATTAGTTTGAATCACAATTTTTGATTCACAACCGCTCTTTGATTTATCTGAAGGAAAAGGTCAAAAGAGGAAAAACCTATTTTTGCATCGTAAACACAATGCGGGGAGAGACCTAGGTAAGGGGTTGGTTAAGTTTAAAGAAGGTACTAGCACCCTAAACTTTTGTAGTACTCTACATGAACCTTTTTTTTATTGTATGCCTTTTTATTTTATTATCTATTTGAAATATATATTGAGCTTAAGGGATAAAGTGACCTAAAAGACCTAAGGGTTAGTCCTAAGTTTACTCGGCAAGATTCGCATCTTGTGCCTACGTATCCTGGATAGGGAATGGAATCAGAGTAATCGTAGTTCCCCTCGAAAGGGAGGTTAGAAACTTCTTGACTATGGTCAAGGTTTCAATGGGGAGTAAACTTATCTTAAGGACACGCTTACGTGGAGTCTTTGAACCTCCTATTTCTATGTTGAATTTGTTAATTGAAAATTTAGGGTTGAAATTAGGGATTCCACGACGGGAAACCCTAAACAGAGTACGACGACTCTTTGACCTAATGCTAGGGTAAATGGCATTTTCGTCCACGGCGGGACACCTAGGCTATTAGGGTTTTTGAAACGGTCAAAAATTAGGGTTATTGACTCGGCGGTCAAACGGCTAGACCTAATTCCTTCGGAGGGATTCTAACGGCTAAAAATGCAAAATACGGCAAATTATTATACGGCAAGATTAAAGTGCGGAAAGTAAATAAAACAGTAAAGAAAGCGTCGCGACGATCACTCGCGTAAATTACAAATCCCCAAAAAATAAAAAATAAAATAAACCGCGACCATGACCTCGCGTAAATTACATCCATGAAACAAAATAAACTGAATAAATATTAATCAGAATTTAAGGATAATCTGAGGAGAGAAACATAGAACATTAGTGAAAAGTTAGACGAAATTCAATGGCAAATAACAAAATAATGAAAAAGAAAAAATTACGAATTTGGACATTGTTATTGTTCTTAATACTTTTTGAAAAAAGATCTTAATTTTAATTTTTGAAAAAAAAAAGAAAAAAAAAGACGAATTTTAATGTTAATATCAAAAGGTTTTTAGTTTCCATTAAATTTAAAAAAATAGTTAGTGTTAATTTATTTAAAAAGTTTTAAAATAAAAAAATGTTTTAATTTTAAAAGGTTTTACTATATATAAAAAAAATTTAATATATATAAAAAAAGTTTTAATAAAAGAAAGTTTTAATAAAAGGAAAATGTTTTAATAAAAAAAGAAGAAGTGTTAGTAATAAATTAAAACCTAATGTGATTACTAATTACAGTTAAAAAAAGAAAGAAAGAAATAATAAGATAATATAAAAAACGAAATAGAAATAAAAGGAGTGAGGATAGGTGGATGGTATTGGGAAAAAAACTTTTCGGGGAAAAAACCTTTCCTTTCTTATTCCCAACCGGCGGCGGCTTTCTTCCATGGTTCAGAGTCTTTTCTCCTTATCTTCCCTTTAATCTATAATCAATGAACAAAACAACATAGAAAACTAGTAAAATTATGTAAATCAAAGTTTTTTTTATGAAAATAGAAAAGTTAGACTAAAAATAAAAAAAACAAAACAAAAAGTGAAGAAGGTGGGATTCAAACTCTCGATCTCTCACACTCACAACTCCTTACACACAGTCTCTTGCCAATTGTGCTATTTTATTCATTCAAAATAAAGTGGCACTAGAAACCCTGTAAACTAAAAGAGCGCGCCAAATGATATTTTCTTGCAACAATCCAACAACTGCACAACCTGTTAGTGGTTAGTTTAAACGCAATGCAAAATGAAATGGGATGCAAGATGAAACGACTAATCTTAGGGAAAAATTTGGGGTATTACAGTTGCCCCTATTTAAATAACTTCACCGGATGATTGGAGCGACAAAGGCTCGAGAAATCATGGTGGAGGGATTTAAATATAGATAACCGAAAATTTTGCCCTTAGATGCAGTGATATGCAATGCTATGGACAAAACGGAAATAAACTATAATGCTAACAATGCCATGAATTTAGTATGATGCGTATGATGGAATGGTAAATGCAGAGATGCAAACAACACGACGACATAGGGGACAGACGCGACGAACGGACCACACTGGGAATACGACGCACTGGGTGACAGCACGACACTGGGGAATTCTAAAGTGATAGTCAACTGGTGCGAGTACAACCAATTATCACTTTAGGAAAAAGGAATAGTAGAATGGGATCCTCAATGGAGATGGCACCGGCGAGACGACCTCCACTGGGGAATATGTAAGAGTAAATGATAAAAATGGATCTGCACGATTGTAGGATCGATTAACAAGATGCTGGAGCATTGAGCAAAGAATAACATCCAAGCTTCTGGAAACTCTCCCTCGTGACAGGATCAGACAAAATTTAGGAATCCGTAGACAATATACAGGGTAACAACCGGCTGTATGCCAAAATAAAATGGTCTTAAATGGGAAACTCCCTGATAAGCTTTCTCGAGAGAGAATTGCCACTTATCGTCGGAAGGGACTTATATGCCAAACTGGATAAGCTCTCAAATAAAGAGACTGTTGCTTATCGGTGAATAATAGATGAAAAATTGATTGGTTGATGAGCTCCGCTGAAGGGATTGTCACTCATCTGGTAAATAACCCTCTTCATATCTAAGGTCGGTGCCTGAAATACGATTCAAATTCTTCTTTTACTAAAAGATAAAACGAACTTCTTCATACCTCAAGGTCGGCGCCCTGAACACGATTCAACTCCTTCTTTTACTAAAGGATAAAATGAACTTCTTCATACTTCAAGGTCGGCGCCCTGAACATGATTCAGCTCCTTCTTTTACTAAAGGATAAAATGAACTTCTTCATACTTCAAGGTCGGTGCCATGAACATGATTCAACTCCTTTAAAGGATAAAATGAACTTCTTCATACTTTAAGGTCGGCGCCCTGAATACGATTCAGCTCCTTCTTTTACTAAAGGATAAAATGAACTTCTTCATATCTCAAGGTCGGCGCCATGAACATGATTCAACTCCTTCTTTTACTAAAGGATAAAATGAACTTCCTCCTACTTCAAGGTCGGCGCCCTGAATACGATTCAATTCCTTCTTTTACTAAAGGATAAAATGGTCCACGACGGGAGGCCCAAGAATGAGTACGGCGACTCACCGTTTTGAAGTTTTCAGAAAAGATATGTCCACAGCGGGACACCCAAGCATGAGTGCGGCGACTCAACTCCTCAAAGTTTAGGAAAGGATATGTCCACGGTGGGACGCCTAAGAATGAGTGCGACGACTCAACATCTTAAGGTTTAACGGATATGGCCACGGCGGGACGCCCAAGAATGAGTGCGGCGACTCACGTCTTAAGGTTTAATGACATGTCCGCAACGGAACGCCTAATAATGAGTGCGGTGACTCAATGTCTTAAGGTTTAGTGTCATGTCCGCGGCGAGACGCCTAAGAATGAGTGCGGTGACTCAATGTCTTAAGGTTTAGTGTAGGTGATTTGCTCCTCGGCTGAGAACTGTCGCTTGTCTGTAAAGGACTGTACATGATTTCTTTGAAAGATAGTGTAAAATAAATGCACGTCTAGGTAGGTTCGGCGACCGACGAGACCGAAGTTTGATCTAAGATTGGGCTAGCAAGAACTGATGAACAAGACTCCATTGAGGAAAGGAGCTCACATGGGAACTATCTTATCCTATCGAGGAAAGATATTTGGAATAACCATCGTCCACGAGGGTTGAACTCTATGGGGATTAGCTGAGAATAAATAGTATTTTATGCTTAGGGCTGACGATCTACTTGGAGAGAGCGGACAAACCTAGTTACTCGGCGGTAACGACAAGGATGACGATAAATAGCATGCATGAAAATTCTAAGGCGTACGCCAAAGTGTATACAAATGCGTATGTTCATGTGTATGACAATGAAATGAAAATGAGTATGTGATGCTCATGCTTATGCTTATGCTGACAAAACAGATGAGAGAGGAGACATGAGATGAAATAAACATCTCGACAGGATTACCCGGTGACCTCTGCAACAGTACATCTATTAGAGGATAGGAAGAGTTGATGGTAGAACCGAATCTTGCTTCAAAGTTATAACTTCCCTGGGGAGAAAATCTCAGGACTTCCACATGGGGATATGATACGAATTTACTGGAGAGTATGATGTCCTGACTTCAACTAGGGATCCATGATCTCTGCATGAAGATACGATGTTATGGCTTCACAGGGGGATTGTTATCATGAACCATAGTCAGCCAAAGAAATCTTAGGCTCTGAGACTTCCGGGGATAAAATAAATATCCGTTGTATGGGGAAGGTGTGGAATTATGCAACTTCATGGAGATATCGTAGCAACTTCCTGAGAATAATACTTCGGCTTCTTGGGGAAAAGGTACGTCCGGCTGGGGATAAAGTATATCAAACTTCCCTGGAGAGTTCCTCGGACTTACTGGGGAGAAATCAACAAACATTCGTGAGGACAGTATCTTGACTTCTTGGGAGAATATGGCAATCTCATGGGGAATATTCCCTAAGGGAAGTAAGACGATTCCATTGAGGAACAGATAATTCCACTGAGAATGGGTCTTCAAGACTGTATATCACTCGGAGGATACCGAAGATGTCTCTGTAGTCTTGAGAGTCACTGAGGATTTATCGGACGGATCCTAAAAGGGTTGTCAGCTTAAAGTCTCGTTGGGGACTATCACTAGGAAGATGCTGGTAAAATCTCTGTTGTCTTGGAGATTACTGGCTCGGTCCAAAGTGTTGTCAGCTTATAGTCTCGCTGGGGACTGTGTCGGCTTAAAGTCTCTCTGGGGACTGTGTCAATGGTGTAGATGTACTTCTGCAACGATGATATTTACTAGGGAGAATGAAGACCGCCGGGAGTGAAATCTATCAGGTGCATGAAGAATGTTGTAAAGCTAACTTTGATCTCAATGGGCTTTGTAGTAGTCGCCATTTTGAAAATGTCATGCCCCAGAGTACATACGTTGTGAGAAAGTCATCTCAAGAGGATTTTACAGAGAAACATGGAATCCAGATGCCCCACTATTTTCAAACTCTTGGAGAGATTTGTCAGATCTCGACGTAACTAGCACGGATTAACCGTGTTACGACTGGGTCTACAAGAACAGCTCTTAAGTACGTCATGCCCGCATCAGTAAGTGAGTTGGAAATCACCTGCCCCTATTTAGAAGAATATTCAAGTTCCATTGTGGATGTACGTATGTAAGTTTCTATGATATCAAGCACAATCAACACGCGCGAAATGCTATCCTGAAACTATCAATGCAACAACATTTGTCTTGAAATTTTTTTTTCATTTTGAAAAAAGATATCGCTATAACTCGCGACCGAAGTCGCGTAGCTAGGATATGAATTTAACTTGTAATGTCAATGGTAAATTGAGCATGGCTCGTAGGAGTCAGGAAACGTTATCTCGTCGAGTATGCTTCCAAAAGAATTCCTACTTCAATTAGGTCTTTTAAAGGTTGTATCGTGGCTCGGTTCACGGTTTAAGAAACAAAGGATAAAGGCTCAAAATGTTATTTGCACCCACCCATTCTTTGTGATGTTCTCCAATCCTATTCAGTTAACGGGATACGAGCACTCATATCTCAATCGGGTTTGATATGGTCGAGAACTCATTAAGGCTTTGGACATGACAGTCACTTACCTATTGTCTTTTGTGTTTGATCACACGACTTTGTTCTTTGTTGGGAATTCTTTATGGTAATCCTTTTTGTTTTTGCATTTTTATTCCCTAACTTTTTCCTGGACAACGTCTTTTGATTTAACCTTGGGGTCCAGCGGGATGCCCCAGTTTTGCCTAAGTCTCCTTCACAGGTTCTGACTTAGCGGGCTATATATATATATATATATATATATATATATATATATATATATATATATATATATATATATATATATATATATATATATATATATATATATATATATATATATATATATATATATATATATATATATATATATATATATATTTTTTTTTTTTTTTATTTTTGTCGACTAAGTCATGTGACTCTTTTGAAGGTTTGTGACTTCCCCACTCTGTAGGTAGTATAAGGATAGTCATTGACTTCTAAACTTCCTAAGATGTTAGGGATAGGTTCTCGAAGGTTCGCTCCTCCTTTTTGAGAGTCTGAGCGCTCGATCAATTTAACTGAAAAACTACCCTGCCCCAGGTTAAGATGATGGTTTTTTTTTGGAAGAGAAGAAAACTCCTACTTCAAGGCTCAAAGGGGTTAAAGAGGGATTATCATCCTTATGTCTCCAGTGTTTGGGATTTGAAACAATGCCTTACATCATCAGCAAGTTTCAGTGGAAAGCATACGACAAGAGATCTGGTGTTTTTGTTCATCATCCTCCTCCCAATTCTCTATCGAAGCAAGAGATCGGGTAAAGTTGGCATTATAAGTTTATGAAAAAAATATTTTAATGAGTGAAATGAATTAATTATTCCAAAATAAACAAGTTCGTACATGATAATTATGCTTAATCAAAGAAAATAAACATATAAATAATCAAAATGTAATGTCTCAAAGTCCTTCAAGATGTGTTTATGAAGTCTTCGCGTCTGAGACCGGCATGGTAGTGGTTTCCTCTGGCGGAGCCTCACTGGAAGAAGTCGTCTTGCTTGCCCCAGCTACGTCTGTCATTACTTCATTATCGGTCTTCAAATCTTCACTCAGAATAACTCTCCCAGATTCTCTGTTGATCGGGGTCGCATTATCTTGAGGATTGTTGAAATGAAAAGGACTAGGCATCTGAAAAACTACCGGCTTCGGCTAATTCACCATATGCGTCACTAGCTGAGATCTATTGAAAACAGGCTTTGCAGAGCTTGATTCTGGCCCCTGGGACACCCTGAGAGGAGTCTTGACTTTCGGCTGAGGATCATCAAAAGACAGGACCTTCTTTTCTAGCAAATTTATGACAATATTCTTAAGCGCGTAACATCCTTCCAAATCGTGACCAGGCGCACCCTCATGAAATAAACAATGAGCGGCAACATTGTAATTGACAGGTACCAGATTGGGAGGTGGACCCAAAGTTCGGGTAACAACCATACCTTGTTGCACTAAGAAAGGATACAACTCAGTGAACGTCATTGGGATCGGAGGACAAGACTTGTATGGTCTCCTATTTTGACGAGGTATCGTCTCCTTTGATGGTTGGCACACGAGAGCGTTGGGCACTCGTTGACAGTTGACAGGAGCTTGTGCAAGCTGATAAACAGGAGGTTGTTGATAAACCGGATGCTGATAGACCGGAGCCGGTTGCACAGGCTGATATGTAGGAAATTGCTGACTAAAAAGAGGTGCAACAGTAGCTACATAGGATTGTGGAGCATACTGAACTAGATAACGTTGAACATAATTCTGCTGAGGTTGCCAAGGTTGATGAGTAGCCATCGAGCGATTCCTCGAACGTGTAGGTCCTTTATGGTGGTCAACGCTCGGAGTTTTGCACTTCGGAGGAGTAACTCGTCGAACTGGTTAAGCAACAGTAGGATGCACCAAATTGGATTGACGACCTTGAGGCGGTATGTGAAGGTGAGATATAACTTAGAAGGGGGGGTTGAATAAGTTTAGAAAATTAATACTAGAAATAAATCACACAATTATTTTTATCCTGGTTCGTTAAACAACTACTCCAGTCCACCCTTCCAGAGTGATTTGCCTTTCTCAACAAGGTCTTAATCCACTATTAAATCAAACTGATTACAATAGTATCACATAAGAACTACAGTTCTTAGTCTTCTCAAGAGCTACTGATTCACACTGAATCCTCTTAAGGAAATTCCATTACAAACAATGTAAATAAAATACAAGAGTTTTTAATGATTCTATAAAGCTATAATCACAACAGTGATATTTCTCTTAAGATTTAAGAACAAAGATTCTATGAAGATTAAGAATGAGAGCTAATGAATATTTGGTTTCTTTTCAGCAAGTGTATAGCTCAAGAGTGTGTAACTGAAGAATGAAGTGAGAGGCTCCTTTTATAGGCAACTGAATTTTCCACGTTGAAAAGAGAGTCCAAAAGGTCTGAGCCTTTTTGTCTTCACATGTACTGACCTTTCCTTGAAATAGATGGCACAGATAAATCCTTTTTGTCTGTGTAAGTGTGTCTAGCACAAATAAGGAAAGAGACGTTGAATGATTCCAACGGATACATTCTTGAAAACACTTCTTCAGTTTCAGCAAGTTCTTCAGAGTTTGAATAGATCAGAGTCTTATGATGAGATTCAGAACTATGCTGTATCAGAGTCTTCTGCAGCTTGTGTGCTTCTAGCGTGTAGATCATCAGAGCATCTTGACACAGAACTTCAGTACTTGGCAGCGTAGGTACTTTCAGAAACTTCTGTAGATCAATGCTTTGAGAAACTCTTCAATCAATATTCTTCTGTTCTTCTGATGCTTCATCTTCAGATGCTTCTGATTATCTTCAGATGCTTCTGACTCAGAATGTTCTGGAGCTTCTTTCTTCAGATTCTTCTGGAGACTACGCTCAGGATCTTCTGTAAGGAGCAAGCAGATTCTTCTGTAAGATGCATCTGGCGCTTCAGATTCAGAATACCTTCTTGTATTCAAAAACAGATTTGCTTCTAGAGAGTCAATATAATTTTAATCTGCAGTAAAACTCTCAAACAAATTTTAGGGTATATAATTCTTAAATATAAATTTCCTAACAGTTATCATCAAAACAAAGAGTAATTATTAAGAACCAATCTGTGTTCTAACAATCTCCCCCTTTTTGATGATGACAAAAAGTATCAGAAATTTTATTTAATTGAACTTAAAGAATTATAACTCCCCCTGAGATGATGAATCTCCCCCTGAGTTAAATATGAAAAAGGAATAGAAACTTCCCTTTTTATCTTGAGTAATCTTCAGGGTCAGATCTTGCCTGTCTTGTAGTAATCAATGGTCAGAATATCTTGCATATATAAGATTCAAATTTTGATAAAGGATAAATGATCTGAGAAACTCAGAGGTTCTTTATAGAGTGTTCTTATCAAAAATTCTGAAATAGTCAATTAAAATATTAGAAGGAATAGATATGTCTGAAGATTCATTCTAGTGAAATTATATTAAATAGTTCAGATCTTTATTTTCTCCCCCTTTTTTGTCATAAGCAAAAAGTAAAAACTTTTAATAAAGACAAGTAAAAGGAATAAAATCAGATAATCCAATGGAGAAAAACAGTCTGATTTAATTAAAGATAACAGATCACAAAGTACATCAGAAGATATTACAAAACATTCAGATGCAAAGATAACAGATGCACAAACATGAGAAAAAAAACTCTAAGTGTGTTTAGACAAAAGCATCTTCAATAGGTCTGTGATCTCAGATTGTGATTGCTCTTGCTTTGACATGAACTTAGTGATTGTCTCATTCTTCTCATCTTGTTTGGTCATCCATTCTGACATGTCCTCAGATTTCTTGTCTTGCTTCGCCATCCAAGATCTGATTTCAAATTGACCAGCTTCCAGAGCAGCAATCTTGTTTGCCAAATCTGGATTCTCTGTCTTGATTTCAGATGATGGAGGTTCTGTATCCTGAACAGAGTCAATTGCCATATGTTCTGGAGAGCCTGAAGAGGGTTCTACCAGAGTCATAGTTAAGGTAGGGGCAATTTGTTCTGGTGGAGGAGGAGGTGGAGGAGCATCCAGACACAGCAGAGGCCCAGTCTTGTTATCAATCCATAATTGATTCCTTTCAGCTCTGAGCTTTGCATCATCAGAACAGATGTTCTTCAGATTAGAAGCTACAGTGTTGAATCTATTCAGAAATCCTTTCCAGATGATTTCAGTCTCATTTACATCCATAGATTCAGAGCATCTTCGTTGAACAGTACCTAAAGACATCTGTAATTCTTGCAAAAACGTTTGAAATAAATGTTCAATATTAAGTCTGGGTGGAGGTTTGAGCAAGGTTTCCAGAGTCATCTGTTTAGGCTTTGGTGTAGGTGGTAGTACAGATTTTGGAATGGAAATCAGAGGAGGGGGAACATATGGAAAGAATGGAATTTCTGGTTTCTGAGGAAGGGATCTGTTTAAAGCATTAATCAGATTGGGTTGAGGTCTGGTGCGTGGGTAAACATCATCAAAGACTGCATTAGAGTATGGTACAAAGGCAGATTTTGATGGTTTATCAGATGCAACTGTGTTGTCAGATGCAGAATGCAGAGCTGAAACAGCAGCTTTACCAGATTTATCAGATATGGTGGCTAAAGATCCTTCATTTTCCATAGATTTAATATATGAAAGGATCACAGATGGAAGGGTTGGTGTAAGTTTAGGTCTCAGAGGTGTCAAGGGTTCAGAGGGCTCAACTCTATCATAAAAATCTTTAAGCTTAAAACCATAAGATAAATTATGATACAGAGAGGACACTTGAGCACACGAGATTCCAGATGATGATGGAATAGATGAAGGCACAATCATCTCAGATGAAG
Source organism: Lathyrus sativus (assembly GCA_963859935.3). Taxonomy (NCBI): domain Eukaryota; kingdom Viridiplantae; phylum Streptophyta; class Magnoliopsida; order Fabales; family Fabaceae; genus Lathyrus; species Lathyrus sativus. The sequence goes on along the minus strand of OZ012740.1, from coordinate 72,164,585 downwards.
GTTCAGGTGGAGGCATAGGTTCTGGAATTGTAGTTTTGGTAGGTACAGATGATTCAGGTTCAGGGTCATGAACAGGATATTTGTCAGATGGATTAATCAGAAAGTCAGGGTGAATGTCTGATTCAGATGAATTTGAGGATGTTTCTGGTGTACAAGAGGTAGAAGAAACTTGAAACACTGTTTTTAATGGAGTGATATCAAGAACTTCTGTCTTAGGGATATGAGATGGTTCTGAAGGAATTTCAGGTTGTTGAGTAGGTGGTTCAGATGACACAGGAGCAACAGTTACTTGAGTGGGTTCAGAAGTAACAATTGCTACAGGTTCAGAAGATTGAATTGGTGAAGATGGAATGACAGATTCATTTTGTGGTTGATCTTCTGAGGTTTGTTTTTCTGGGAGATTTTCTGTTGAGGGTGATGCAGATTTTTGTTTATCAGAATTTTGTGGTAGTTCTGATGGTTGTGTTGGTTGTGGTTCTGTTTGTTGTGGAACAGTTGGTTGTGGTTCTGTAGGTTGTGATACAGTTGGTTGTTTTTCTTTAGGTTGTGGTTCTGATGGTTTTGGAACAGATTTTGATGGTTTTGGAGTGAAGTGTTTGATGTGTAATTTTGGTTGAGGTGGTTTTGATAAAGGAGCAGTGGGTTGTTTCTGAGGTGATACAGAGCTGGGGGCAGCAACAGATGTAGTTTGAGTGATAGGGGGTTTGGGAACAGACTTAATAGAAGAATCATTTATAACAACATTTTTAGAAGAGACAGAAGCTTTAATACCTTTGAGTTTAATCCTCTTAGCAGAGACAGCTTCTCCAGAGTCCTTTCTCTTCAGAAGATCTTTGGGACTCTCAGCAATCTTAGCCTTCTTCTGGACAGGTTCAGATTCTGCTGCAGGTTGAGATCTTTTCCTCTGAAGTGGAACTTCTGCTTCTTCTTCTTCTTCTCCTGCATCTGGCAGGGGTTGCTTGACAAGTTGAAATACATTTGCAGGTACAGACACTCCTTCTATTTTGCATCGCTCTATATACATCAGAACAATGTATCTAGGTTCTTCAGCAAAAAATAGAGGGAAATCTGATACTGGAATCCTTTTATTCAGATCAGACATGTTCAACTTCTTTGGAGCAGTGGTAAGTTCATCTACAATCTTAAGTCTCAGAAGGCTCTTAGCGTTCAGAGGCTTTCCCATAATGAATTCAAGTTCCTCTGTTACTCCAGCATTATACAGAGCAGCCACTAAACCATTTTCAGTGAGAAGATCTGATAGCAACCTCCCAAAAGGTATCCAATTCCTGATTTTCTGAGTCTTTTCCTTCACAGATTCTCTGGATGCATTTATGTGATTCCACAGATGCATGAACAATAAGTAAGGAAGATCTACCTTATTACTCTGACTGAGGCAGTACATAAAATAGATCTGCTCATTGTTGACATAATCTGGGGAGTTTGTTGATTTTCTGTGATGAATGCATCCCATGAAGATCTTGGCCCAGATCTTGTATTCTGGTTTCAGATCTTTGAATTTGTTAGAGGCTTGTCTAGCAGTCATAACCTCATCATAGACTTCATCCATATCAACACGTCCAACTGGCAGATGTGAAACACCATCTGTTTCTTCATAACCAATCAGTTTTCTAATAAGATCCTCTGTGATGATGATCTCCTTTCCCAGCACAGATGACAGAATAAACTTTGGATACACAGATGCATGGATCCAGAATTCCTTAATAAGCAAAGGGTAAACTGGTCCAAACAGTCTATCAAAGTATTTTACCCAGCCTTGAGCTCTAACAATGGAGCGAAAATCAAACCCATTTTCAGCCAGTGAGTCAAACTCAACCATGGATTCACACAACACTTCTAACTTTTCAATAGGTGTGAGAAGAGTTCTCTGAGGAGGAATGTATGGATTAGCTCCAAGATTGTCTGAAGTTACTGCAGCCATTGTTGATTGAAACTGAGCAGTTGTTGAAGAAGAAGACGCCATTGAAGAATGCTTTTTAGAACACTTAGGTTTTGAGTTTTTGTGAAGAGAGAACAAGAGATGAAAATGCATATAAATTCTGAGAGTGAAAAGTGTGAAAGTGAAAACACTTCAAGTATTTATAGTAAACACATAGGCACACCAAAAGACAGAATTAAAGCACGTTTGAGAGCATTAAATGAAAATAATAAAATCATTTCAAGTAATAAATGCTTCTGACAGATTTGGGGGGAAAATCAAGAATTTAACTATTCAAATTTCACCTCAAATGTCTTTTCAGTTGTCCACACGCCACCTCTTCAGATTTTGTGGGACACGTGTTTGCTTGCATGCTGTTCTGAATTCTCTCAAGAAATGAAACGTTAGCCACGTTCAGATCTTCTAAAGATGGTCAATTCAGATTTTCACATCAGAAATAATAATCAGAATAGAACAAATGAACATATGAGATACTTCAGATCATTAAACAATTTGCATCTGAGAGATTGCTTCTGATAAATATTACTCTGGACAAAAATCCATACAAATATTTTTCAGAATAAACTTAAATCTATCCTCAGCAAGGGGTTTTGTAAAAATATCTGCCCATTGATGATCTGTATCAACAAAGGCTAAATTTATGATTCCCTTCTGAACATAGTCTCTGATGAAATGATGTTTAATTTCTATATGTTTAGCCTTAGAATGCAAGATTGGATTTTTTGACAAACATATAGCAGAAGTATTATCACAGAAGATAGAAAGATTACTCTCATAGATTTGATAATCTTCTAATTGACTCTTCATCCAGAGCATCTGAGTACAACATCCAGCAGCAGCAATGTATTCTACCTCTGTAGTTGATAGTGCTATGGTAGGTTGCTTCTTGCTGTACCATGAGATCAGATGACTTCCAAGAAACTGACAGCTTCCAGAAGTACTTTTACGTTCAACTCTGTCTCCAGCATAGTCAGCATCACAGAATCCAACTAATGAAAATTCATCAGATCTTCTGTAACACAAACCCATGTTAGCAGTACCTTTCAGATACCTTAGAATCCTCTTAACAGCTGTTAAGTGTGATTCTCTAGGATCTGATTGGAATCTAGCACATAAGCAGACACTAAACAGAATATCTGGTCTTGAAGCAGTCAAGTATAGAAGAGATCCTATCATACCTCTGTAGAGTTTTTGATCTACCTTCTTACTTACCTCTTCCTTACCTAGAGTGCTTGTAGGATGCATTGGAGTCTTTGCCATTTTGCTATCAACCATGTTAAACTTCTTCAGAAGCTCTTTAACATACTTGGTTTGATGTATGTAGGTGCATTCTGGAGTCTGATTGACTTGGATTCCCAAGAAGAATCTCAATTCTCCCATCATGCTCATTTCAAATTCTTCCTGCATACATTTAGAAAACTCCTTTCCAAGCGTAATATTTGTTGATCCAAAAATAATGTCATCTACATAAATTTGACAAATCAACAGATCTTTCTTAACAGTTTTACAGAATAAGGTTGTATCCACTTTTCCTCTGATAAAATTTTTCTTCAGAAGGAAATTGCTCAACCTCTCATACCAAGCTCTGGGAGCTTGTTTTAATCCATAGAGGGATTTCTTTAATTTAAAAACATGATCTGGAAAGTTTTCACTTTCAAATCCAGGAGGTTGATGGACATATACTTCTTCTTCTATAATACCATTAAGAAAAGCACTTTTAACATCCATCTGATACAGAGTGATGTTATACTGTGCAGCAAAAGAAATCAGAAGGTGTATAGATTCTAACCTTGCCACTGGAGCATATGTCTCAGTGTAATCAATACCTTCTTGCTGACTGTATCCTTGAGCAACCAGCCTTGCCTTATTCCTTTCTACTTCTCCTTTTTCATTCAGCTTATTTCTGAAAACCCATTTTGTTCCAATAATATTGAATCCTTTGGGTCTAGGAACCAGATCCCAAACTTCATTTCTGGTGAATTGATTCAGCTCTTCTTGCATAGCTATAATCCATTCATTATCTTCCAGAGCCTCATCTACAGATGTTGGTTCTATTATTGACACTAAGCCAAATAAAGAAGATTCAGAAGTTCTGAGAAATGATCTTGTCCTTATTGGATCATCTTTCTTTCCAATTATCACATCTTCTGGATGAGAAGATTTGATTCTGGAAGAAGATCCTCTGACAGTTGGTCTTTCAGAAATTTGCAAGTTGTTTAGTTGGGAAGTCAAAGGTGTAGCATCTGGAGTTGCTTCAGATTCTTTGATATTTGCCTTTTCTGCCTCTGATCCTTCAGAGTCTGTGAGAATCACTTCTCTATCTGCAGAACTTTCAAACTGCTTTGGCTTTTCAGAGCCAAGCTTATCATCAAATCTAACATGAATAGATTCTTCAACAATCTGTGTTTCAGTATTGAATACTCTGTAGCCTTTAGAGCGTTCAGAATAACCAAGCATGAAACACTTCGGTGCTTTGGAATCAAACTTGTTCAGATTATCTTTAGTATTAAGCATATAACAAATACATCCAAAAGGATGAAAATAAGAAATGTTAGGCTTTCTGTTTCTCCACAATTCATAAGGAGTCTTTTCCAGAAGAGGTCTTACAGACACTCTGTTCTAAATATAGCAAGCTGTGTTAATTGCTTCTACCCAAAAATGTTTTGCCAGATTTGTCTCATTGATCATGGTTCTGGCCATCTCTTGCAATGTTCTATTTTCCCTTTCTACAACTCCATTTTGTTGTGGAGTTCTAGGGCAGGAGAAATCATGTGCAATGCCTTTTTCAGAAAAATATTTTTCAAAATGTTTATTTTCAAATTCTCCACCATGATCACTTCTGACTTTAATAATTTTGGAATCTTTTTCAATCTGAACTTGATTGCAGAAGTCAAAGAACACAGAATGAGACTCATCCTTGTGTTTTAGAAACTTTACCCATGTCCATCTGCTGTAGTCATCTACAATGACTAACCCATACTTCTTGCCTCTGATGGATGCAGTTTTCACTGGTCCAAACAGATCAATGTGAAGTAATTTCAATGGTCTGGAGGTAGACACAACATTTTTTGATTTAAAATGAGATTTTGAAAATTTACCTCTTTGGCATGCTTCACACAGAGCATCTGAGTTGAACTTCAACTTAGGAAGTCCTCTGACCAGATTGAGTTTATTAATCTGAGATATACGTCTCATATTAATATGCCCCAATCTTCTATGCCAGACCCATTGCTCATCATTCACAGATAAGAGGCATTTTACATTTTGAACTTTAAGTTCTGAAAGGTTAATTTTATAGATGTTGTGTTTCCTCTTTCCACTGAATAGGATAGAGCCATCCTTTTGACATACAACTTTGCAACATTTTTGATTGAAGATTATATCATAACCATTGTCACTTAATTGACTTATGGATAATAGGTTATGTTTCAATCCTTCAACTAACAGAACATTAGTAATAGAGGGAAGCTTACCATTACCAATAGTGCCAGATCCAATGATCTTGCCCTTCTGGTTCCCTCCAAACTTCACGTCCCCTCCAGATCTAAGTTTCAGGCTTTGGAACATAGACCTTTCTCCTGTCATGTGTTGTGAGCATCCAGAGTCCAGGTACCATGATTGGTGTCCTGACTTTGCTGCTAAGAACATATGCAACATGAATTATTTTGTCTTTAGGTACCTAGATCTTCTTGGGTCCTTTGGGGTTAGTTGGTTTGCAAGTTTGTCTAAACTTCTGTTTTGCAACATAATGTTTATTCTGACTTGCCTTTGGTTTAAACACATAAGTACTCTTCTCAGAGCTTGTGTGTTTAATGTCATTCAGATGACCAAATTTGAATTGAGAGTACAGAGGTGTCTTACTGATAAAAAGTTTGTCAACAGGTTTTGGATTGCTTCCAGATGAAGACTCATATCCAATGCCTCTTCTGTTGTTTCCACTAACACCATAGATCATGGAAGCCATCTTGCTTCTGTCTATGCTCTTAGTGAGAAACTTCTGAAAACTAGAGTCATATTTTTCTAAAATATTTTCACAAGACTTAGTTTCAGAATCAGATTCTTGTTGAGTTCTATCAAAGTCATTTTTGATTTTTAAATTTATTTCCTTCTGCTCAACAAGTTCTGCTTTCAGAAGATCAATCTCAGATTCAAGATTGCTTTTCAGCTTCTTGTATTTGAGTTTGATGTTGTTGTAACTTTTAAGAACTTCTGTTAAAACTTTAATGAGTTCTTCTTTGGTAAGTTTGGCCATTACCTCTTCTGCATCATCATCAGATTCAGATTCTGATTCATATCCAGAGGTACCTTCTTCTTGATCCTCTGTCCTGGCCATCAATGCAACGTTTGCACATTCTTCTTCAGATTCAGAAGATGACTCACACTCATCAGAGTCATCCCATGTTGCCATCAGAACCTTTTTCTTCTTGTTGAACTTCTTCTTAGGTTTTTCTTTTAGAAGTTTAGGGCAGTCATTCTTGTAGTGCCCAGGTTCTTTGCACTCATAGCACACTACATCTTTCTTGGCAGATCTTTTGTGACTAGAAGATTCTTTTCTGTTGTCAGATCTTCTGAAGTTGTTAAACTTCTTTCCCTTGTGCTTCCAGAGTTTGTTAATCCTTCTGGACAGCATGGACAACTCATCTTCCTCTTCAGAAGAAGATTCTTCAGAGCTTTCTTGAATAACCTGCAAAGCTTTAGCAGTTTTGTTAGATTTTAAAGCTATGGATTTACCTTTATCTTTCTTCTGGGGTTCATCTTCCTCCAGCTCAATTTCATGACTTCTCAAAGAACTGATAAGTTCTTCTAAGGAGATCTTGTTCAGATCTTTTGCCATCTTTAATGCAATCACCATTGGTCTCCATCTGGTGGGAAGACTTCTGATGATTTTCTTGACATGATCTGACGTTGAGTAGCCCTTGTCCAGAACTTTCAGACCAGCTGTAAGAATATGAAATCTAGAAAACATAGTTTCTACATTTTCAGAATCTTCCATTTTAAATGCCTCATACTTCTGTATGAGCGCCAGAGCCTTTGTCTCTTTAACCTGGAAGTTTCCCTCATGAGTCATTTTGAGTGATTCAAACATGTCATGAGCAGTATCTCTGTTAGTAATCTTCTCATACTCAGTATGAGAGATTGCATTAAGCAATATAGTTCTGGATTTGTGATGATTCTTGAAGTCTCTTTTCTGCACTTCAGTCATTGATTTTCTATCAATCTTTTTGCCATCCTCTCCAGTAGGATGTACATATCCATCAATGACCAAATCCCAAAGATCAGCATCATACCCAAGAAAAAAACTTTCTATTCTATCTTTCCAATAGTCAAATTTTTCTCCATCAAACATTGGAGGTTTGGTACTGATCCTATCCTTCTCTTCATATTTATTGTTGATTGAATTATCAGCCATGATAACAAATAAATATATAGATCAAAGTATATCTCCTCTGGATCTTTACTGACACTGTTAAGTGATAGCACACTCAGAACCGGAGCTCTGATACCAACTGAAGGTGAGATATAACTTAGAAGGGAGGGTTGAATAAGTTTAGAAAATTAATACTAGAAATAAATCACACAATTATTTTTATCCTGGTTCGTTAAACAACTACTCCAGTCCACCCTTCCAGAGTGATTTGCCTTTCTCAACAAGGTCTTAATCCACTATTAAATCAAACTGATTACAATAGTATCACATAAGAACTACAGTTCTTAGTCTTCTCAAGAGCTACTGATTCACACTGAATCCTCTTAAGGAAATTCCTTTACAAACAATGTAAATAAAATACAAGAGTTTTTAATGCTTCTATAAAGCTATAATCACAACAGTGATATTTCTCTTAAGATTTAAGAACAAAGATTCTATGAAGATTAAGAATGAGAGCTAATGAATATTTGGTTTCTTTTCAGCAAGTGTATAGCTCAAGAGTGTGTAACTGAAGAATGAAGTGAGAGGCTCCTTTTATAGGCAACTGAATTTTCCACGTTGAAAAGAGAGTCCAAAAGGTCTGAGCCTTTTTGTCTTCACATGTACTGACCTTTCCTTGAAATAGATGGCACAGATAAATCCTTTTTGTCTGTGTAAGTGTGTCTAGCACAAATAAGGAAAGAGACGTTGAATGATTCCAACGGATACATTCTTGAAAACACTTCTTCAGTTTCAGCAAGTTCTTCAGAGTTTGAATAGATCAGAGTCTTCTGATGAGATTCAGAACTATGCTGTATCAGAGTCTTCTGCAGCTTGTGTGCTTCTAGCGTGTAGATCATCAGAGCATCTTGACACAGAACTTCAGTACTTGGCAGCGTAGGTACTTTCAGAAACTTCTGTAGATCAATGCTTTGAGAAACTCTTCAATCAATATTCTTCTGTTCTTCTGATGCTTCATCTTCAGATGCTTCTGATTATCTTCAGATGCTTCTGACTCAGAATGTTCTGGAGCTTCTTTCTTCAGATTCTTCTGGAGACTACGCTCAGGATCTTCTGTAAGGAGCAAGCAGATTCTTCTGTAAGATGCATCTGGCGCTTCAGATTCAGAATACCTTCTTGTATTCAAAAACATATTTGCTTCTAGAGAGTCAATATAATTTTAATCTGCGGTAAAACTCTCAAACAAATTTTAGGGTATATAATTCTTAAATATAAATTTCCTAACAGTTATCATCAAAACAAAGAGTAATTATTAAGAACCAATCTGTGTTCTAACAGTATGTTCTCAACAGTAACAACTGGGTGAGAACCCACAATAGTGTTGGTAATCTCAGAAATAACAGTAGGTTGATTATCCATCTTCACCTTAAGGGCTTGCAACATCTCCATAATCTGCCCCACACTTCCTCAAAGATCTTCGAGTTCATGGCTGACACGGTCGATCTCTTGAGCTTGTTCTTCCATCCTTTTTCGAGCTTGGGCTCTAGTATTATACTGATGCGGAGGACCCAGGGTGATGAAACTGGAAGGTGAGAGAATCGAGAATAAGAAACCGGGAGACAAATGTGATGCAAAAATATGATGCAAAAAATGCGAAATGCGAATGAAATGATTTCATGGAATTCAAATATTTACGAATATCGCAGAATACCAAAACTTTATTTATTAATTTGAAAACGGATTACAAATAACATTCTTAGAAAAGTCTTGGCATAATAGCTAAATAAAGGCCAATAATGACCCTAAGGAAGCTTCCTATTCTTCCCTTTGCTCTGCTCTTCGGGCTAGTCCTTTTTGAGGATGAGCCTATCTTCAAAAGGTAAATCGAGAGTTAGAGGAAAATAAATCCTTCATCAAAACCAAGCAAGGGTACGTTGGAAAAGTCTTCACAATTATTGGTGATTAATGTCCTTGATGTCAGATGACTTCAAGCATATGGCTTTAGCAACGGTCTTGTCCTTTAGGGTCTTTCTCCAAGAAAGGGAACGAAGACTCCTTCAGAATAGGTAACCCCACCAATTGAGAGTACTCTTCTAGGGTAGGCAAGAGCTGGTACTCGAGGTATGTAAGGAAAAGATAATCTGGATCCTAGAACTGTAACAAAGTCGAAAGGAAACCTTCATCTACTTGAGGTTTCAACAAAAATAACGGCCTTCCATACTTGTTTCTGGATCCTTTGTTGATCTTGAACCAAAGCTCCTAGCTTCCTTAGGTCATCTAACTTAAGTCCTTTAAAAGAATATCTCAAAGTTTTTTTTCTGTAATCCATGGTATCCTGCGATGTTCATAAATAAAGTTTGAATTCCATGACATGTAATGCAATGCAAATGAACATATATAAAGTCTTAGGTTAAAGGTATATGTCAGGAGTTAGGGTCTACCCATCCCCATAAGGTATGTACTACGGTTAGTTGTACCTGCAGAACAAGGTTCTAAAGAAATGCCCAAAGTCATCAATCCATCTTTCGGATATTATCAATTTTCCGATTAACTCGGTGGTTAATAATATTCTCAAGAGAATCTCTTTTGAGTGTAGTATCGCGTAACAACCATTTTGGAATTACTCCCTCATAGTTCCCCCACTACGTCCTAGATAAGGCCAAGGTGGTGTTAAGGTAACTACGGTCCCCAGTATCATAGACTCCAATCGACAATAGTAAAAGTTTTCACGATTACTCGTTCAACCGAACCATTTTCGAAAGGGTCTCAACTGAGCGGTAATTCTCAAGTTAGCTTGGTCGGGATTCCACTCCCTATAAGCCTCGTCAAATATATCACCTTTTTATAATAATGTCACTCAAGTCCGGGTGTAGGACTTATCTCAAAACAAAGATACCCCAAGCAAGGTACAATATATACAGATAATGAAATAAAATAGAAATATCATACAATAAACAAAATAGGGGCAACCCTTAAAAGTTATGGCATACTCCCCAGTGAAGTCGCCATTTTCTGTTGCGGTGGAAATAGGATAACAAACTATTAATTAGTTTGAATCACAACTTTTGATTCACAACCGCTCTTTGATTTATTTGAAGGAAAAGGTCAAAAGAGGGAAAACCTATTTTTGCATCGTAAACACAATGTGGGGAGAGACCTAGGTAAGGGGTTGGTTAAGTTTAAGGAAGATACTAGCACCCTAAACTTCTGTAGTACTCTACAGGAACCTTTTGTTTATTGTATGCCTTTTTATTTTATTATCTATTTGAAATATATATTGAGCTTAAGGGATAAAGTGACCTAAAAGACCTAAGGGTTAGTCCTAAGTTTACTCGGAAAGATTCATATCTTGTGCCTACGTATCTTGGATATGGAATGGAATCAGAGTAATCGTAGTTCCCCTTGAAAGGGAGGTTAGAAACTTCTTGACTATGGTCAAGGTTTCAATGGGGAGTAAACGTATCTTAAGGACACGCTTACGTGGAGTCTTTGAAACTCCTATTTCTATGTTGAATTTGTTAATTGAAAATTTAGGGTTGAAATTAGGGATTCCACGGCGGGAAACCCTAAACAGAGTACGACGACTCTTTGACCTAATGCTAGGGTAAAGGGCATTTTCGTCCACGGCGGGACACCTAGGCTATTAGGGTTTTTGAAACGGTTAAAAATTAGAGTTATTGACTCGGCGGTCAAACGGCTAGACCTAATTCCTTCGGAGGGATTCTAACGGCTAAACGTGCAAAATACGACAAATTATTATACGACAAGATTAAAGTGCGGAAAGTAAATAAAACGGTAAAGAAAGCGTCGCGACGATCACTCGCGTAAATTACAAATCCCCAAAAAATGCAAAATAAAATAAACCGCGACCATGGCCTCGCGTAAATTACATCCATGGAACAAAATAAACTGAATAAATATTAATCGGAATTTAAGGATAATCTGAGGAGAGAAACAGAGAACATTAGTGAAAAGTTAGACGGAATTCAATGGCAAATAACAAAATAGTGAAAAAGAAAAAATTACGAATTTGGACATTGTTATTGTTCTTAATACTTTTTGAAAAAAGATCTTAATTTTAATTTTTGAAAAAAAAAGAAAAAAAAAAGACGAATTTTAATGTTAATATCAAAAGGTTTTTAGTTTTCATTATATTTAAAAAAATAGTTAGTGTTAATTTATTTAAAAAGTTTTAAATTTTTTGAGGGTTTGAGAAAAAACCTTTCCTTTCTTATTCCCAACCGGCGGCGACTGTCTTCCATGGTTCAGAGTCTTTTCTCCTTATCGAACTGATCCTCTGCCGTTGGAACTTTTTGTTCGCCGGTAGCGCTTGGCCGATGATGAATTCAAGCCTTTTAAGGTGGGATTCGAACTCTCGACCTCTCACACTCACAACTCCTTACACACGGTCTCTTGCCAATTGTGCTATTTTATTCATTCAAAATAAAGTGGCACTAGAAACCCTGTAAACTAAAAGAGCGTGCCACATGATATTTTCTTGCAACAATCAAACAACTACACAACCCGTTAGTGGTTAGTTTAAACGCAATGCAAAATGAAATGGGATGCAAGATGAAACGACTAATCTTAGGGCAAAATTTGGGGTATTACAGGTACCATCACAATCACATACGGTTCACCCTAGAATCCAATTCCCGTTGGAATCCGGATAAGTCGTATATGTTCCTCTGAACTACAACTTATCTCCACTCGACTCCCACATGGAGTTCGGACGAGACTAGACACCCATCATGGATTACCACCTAGCTCATCTTCATATAACATGACTTGAATGAATGACACAAAATTATGCACAATATAACAATAATTCATGCTCAACCCACGATCTTCAATAATCACACGTGAGTCACATACTCACCATAATTACCACCACAGCCCCAAGGCCGTTCACATTAGGCGCACAAGTGCTAAATATGTCTCATACAGACAATCATATAAAAATTTCATGTATTATCCCATTTAATATTCTTACTAGTTCCCCTATGTTCAATTATACCATCTTAGTCTTACGGATCAAGAGAAATTGCATTACATGCAAAATCGGGACAAAAATCGCAAAAATGGGAAAATTTCGCTACAGCTCTACCCATACGCGTACGGCCCTGCCCCATACGTGTATGGCCATCTTCCCTTGCCCCAGGCCTGCGTATCATATGCGTAGGGATCATTTTCCCATGCCTCATACGCGTATTTCCTTGGGCCTTACGCGTATGACCAGAGAGGATTTCCCTCTCAAAGCTCCCTTAAAACTCCCCATACGCGTAATGGCTACCCCATACGCGTATGGCCTACTCCCTCTTATGCGAACCTTACGCGTATTGGCAGAGGGCCGTGCTGACATGGGGATAGGGTGCGTATCATACGCGTATCGCCCCTAGGAGTGTCCCGTATACGTGTATGGACCCCTGTCATACGCGTATGGCCAGCCTGCGCAGAGAAAAATCCAATTTTGCATCAGTGCGATTTTCCCCCCATTGGAGCACTTCCAAGCTGTTAATTTCAATCCAAAATAACATTAACACTAGCGCAACTCTAAATTCTATACTCTACTTCATTAATCTACCATTTTTTTCTAACTTTCTATAATTTGAAACCAAATTCATTAACCCTAAAACTCCAAAAATCTCCAGATCTAATTTCATAGTAACCACAATAACGACATACATTTTTACACGAATCCCACATCACATCAGAATACAACATGAAGTCACATCATACATTACTCAATACAAATTTACAATACTCATCACACAATCATGCAACAGATCAAGAAGAAGAAAAATGTACAGAATCCTAAGAGGGAAAGGAACCCTCACTACCCTCTCATTTTATTATCACCATTAGAGAACCCATTCTCCCCCTTACCTGAATTCCAAGCTTTCTCTCTTCAACAATGGTGGAAAATCTTAGTTCTTCTTACCCTAGCTCTCTTTCTCTTTTACGCGAACTGATACTGTAACCTCCAACTAATCTCTCCTAATTATGTTTTATTTCTTTTTTATTTTCTTAATAATAATAATAATCCCAATAATACTCCTAATAATACTTATGATAACATTAGTAGTCTTAATTATAATAATAATAACACTAATAATAATAATAATGGTAATAATATTAATAATAACATTAATAATAATGATACTAATGAAGTATCCAATTATTTATATTATTATCATTACCACATTATCTTAACCTTTAATTCCGATTAAGTCATTTTACTAAGCTTTCACGCCCACCCATACACACATACCTTTAACTAAGACAATGTCAAGAATAATCATACAAAATAAATCATAAAACTACTAAATAATTAAATATGGTGTTATGATGATTGTATACCTTTGACATGATTCTTGAGCTTGTGTTCTTGTGTGAATCTTTTGATGTTCATGACCTTTGTATGAGTTGAATGCCATATTTAAACTTCTGCCTGTCATACCCTAAATTTGTCCTACCCATTTTTTATATTTTCGCTTTTATTTATTTATTACGTGGTTTGATTAATTTCTGGTTATTTAGACACGTGTCCGTTTGCAATTGGTTGATTTTTAAAATCTTATCCATTTTTGTCCAATAAGAGTACGACATGTGGCTTAAAGTTGTCTTTGAGTTTTATTTATTGATTTCTATTTGTGTTTTCGTAATTTCTTCTTTTCTAAGTTTTTTTTTATAGTTACCGATATTTTTATGGTACATAATATTAATTTTGTTTATTTTAAAGTTTTGTAAATATCAGTTTTGTTATATTGTTAATATTATTAATATTTAGGATTTAAGAAAATTATTGGTAACTTAATAATAAATAAATAATATTATTTTTGTTTTAGTTTATAGTTAGTAATAGTTATATGGTTATTATTGAATTGGTTTTGTTTATTTAATATTTGTCATTAAGATTAATTAGGATATTGAAAAGAGATTTTAAAAAAAAGGGACTGAGATAGCCAGATTGGGCCCATGCTTGGAGGCCCGTTAGGGTTAAGTTTGGCACGTTTAAAAGAGGAGATTCGTTTTTCAGAGTAGGAGGGAGGAGGAACTGTTCATCCTCCAACAAGAAACCCTAAACGGCCGCCATTTCCAGCACCGTCTCCTTCTCTTCATCACTGTAAATCGAACTATTTTCTTCCCCTCAAAATGAAAACCTGGCCGCCATTTCCAACACCATAACCATCCACTTTCTTCTTCCCACGACCTTCGATTCAACACAATCGAGCCAACGCTTCTGTTTTTTTCTCTCCTCGGTAACCAACGCAGACCAACACATTATGTTTTGTCGATTTCGATGCCGATAGCAACTCATTTCTGCAGCAACTCGAATTGCCACGATGCGGGTTTTAGGCTCAGCAGTGGAACAACTCCAAGATACAGCGATATTACATTGCACGGTGCACCAGTGACAAGTGTAACAACAATCGATTCAAGACAGGATGCGTAAATTGGACATCAACTTTGGTTGGTTCTACTTTCATTCTTTGAATCGGTTTCGTGAAGTCGTTTATCATCACGACGCAACAGTCAACAACCGACTCGACAATGGTTTGTGTAAGATTGCTTTGACTTTGTGGTGCTGTGTTGTAACTTGAAGCAACCGTAATATTCGATTTGGCTAGTTTGTGATTCCACTTGCAACAACAACAACAACTAGTATTTCGCAGTAGTAGAAGACTGCGTATTGATGAGGATTTATTTGTATGAGGGTGTGTCGCTGTTGTATTAACCGTTCGACATTGCGACGATGACTCAAACGCGACTCTAACACTCTTCGTCTACGATTTACCTTCACAGGATCCAACAACAACACTACAACAACAGGGGTTCTACGTTCACAATGAATTTCACCACTCTTTAGTTGATGGCAACGACATAGCCAAACACATCTTCAACTCAATTCGATTTTTTGTTTCGCTAAATTCTGTTTTTTTTTCTATTTATGTTTAGGTTGTTGATTTTTGGTGTAGGTTACGACATCGCGTTTTCGTTTCAGCAACAACAACACAGCCACAACATAATTGCGTTTCTGTTTTTTGATTTCGCTCGATCTTACAACCATGGGTTTAACATAGTATTGATACAACACAACAACAACCATCAAATTTCGTTGCGAGTAACTCAGGGCACTAATAAGATGTTATGAGCATGTTTTATGTCCATGTTAGTTCAGGTTGCAAGGAGGTTTCAGATTTGTGATTACAAGTAGAAGGATATTATGCTCGTGCTGTCTGAATCCCGAGTCAGTTTTGTCACCTGTTTGCGTTGCTAATAATCTGGTGTTCCTTTGCGGTTTTTCGTTTGGGGATGAAACGCCGGCTTGATGAACAAAAGGAAGATTTTGCACAGACTCAGCAACAACACAACGGAAAGCAAGATCATTAGTTGATGCTACGGAAAGATGAACATAGGAGCATATGCGCGTGTGAACCACTGTTTTCAGTTTCTGCTGTGGTCTCCGGCGTAGCGCACCGTCATTTTGTTATATTAGTTCATGTGCACTGTATGTGTGGACCGTGTATCAGGTACGTGGATCATGTTTTAATTCTAAATTCTGCAGAGTAAATGTTTCAATTTGCTGCTTGTACTTTTCTTTTCTTTTTTTCCATAACATATTTGACCGTGTTGCTCTATGAATTAGTAAACATTGAATATAGTAAAGAAAAATAAAATTCTAAGATAGCTCCCACTTGCTTTAATCCTAATTATATTTGATTGAGTTGAGAGATCTAGAACAGGTTTATGTAATATTGTTTTTGGCATTTTGTTCATAATTTGTGGTGAATATTTTAGTAGTTTGATGAGTAATATGGTGTATTTTGCTTTTGACTCGATTATTTTTTTTTTGATGTTGATGACTATAGATAATATATATTGTAAATATAATCCATTACTTGGTTATTCTTTAGTTTCAACTCAAAAGTTTTTTAGAACTATTTACTACCTGCTTGTATTATGATGTCAAGTTTATAACTCTAAGGATGTGGTATGCTGTATATAGTTGCTACTACTTCTAAATATTTGATATTTTTTTGCTTGTTAAACCTTTAAAAAAAATATTTATATTGGACATGGTTCTTATTAAGTCATTTAGTACCCTTATTTTAATTATTAAGATGAATTGATTAATTTGGATTTTAATTAATTAATTTTGTTAATTAAATTTAATTAACTCGATTATATTGAAACTGTTTTCTTAAATAAATAACGAAAATAGTGAGCTCTTGGAGTCTAGCACTCCTTGAGTCCTTGAACAACTGTTCTTGAGGCGCACGCCCTTGAGTTATGGTTGTTCCTTTTTCGATTTAAAAAAAAACGTTTTTTACTCAAATTAATTGAAATTTCTAAAAGATATTTTTTTAAACAATTTTATTAAGTAAATATTTTTATAATAAGTTCCAATTATTATTCTTTTAAAATATATATTTCAAAATTATTATCAAATAATATTTGAAATATTAGAAAATTATATTTTATTAATTAAGTTAAAATATTTTTTTTAAAGATATTAAACTTTTCTCAAAACAATTAGTTATTATTAGCTTTTTTCAAAAATCTTTTTATAAGCAATTAATTAATTAATTTTATATATGAAAATTAAGACTATTTTTCTTAATTAAATTAAAATATTTTTCAAAATCAAATTTCAAAAATAATTAAATTCTTGGATCTCGCCTTCCTTGAATTTTTAAGCGACCGCTCTCGATGTGCACACCTTGAGTTGTGACCCTTTCGATCTTATTTTCTAGGACACATAGCGCGCCTAGTCCGAGTACGCTAATATTTTCAAATTATTTTCATAATTAAATCACGAAATAATCGAGTTCTTGGAGTCGCGCATTCCTCGAATTCGAGAGCGACTACCATTGAGGCGTACACCTTGAATGGTGTGTCGTTCGAATTTTCGTTTCTAAAATACCTCCTTTAATTATTTGGACAAGTATTTACTGTCCAACAAACATATTTCGTAATTAATGGGATGAAAAAGATGTCGTTGGGATCTAGCATTCTAACGATATCCCGACTAATTGGTTACAAGGCTGACGTCTTGCTTATCGAATAGCCGTCATTCCTCCTAAATTTTCAACCCATCTAACCTCGTTCCTCACCTTTGTGCGATCAAGTATAAACCCTAGCACGTCTCTAAACCACACGTAAAATTCAAACTATTTTCTTAATTAAATTACGAAAGAACTAAGTTCTTGGAGTCTCGCACTCCTTGAATTCTTGAGTGACCACTCTTGGGGCGTACGCTTTAGGTTGTGGATTACTCGACCTTTCGTTTATAAAACACGTGCCCTAACTATTGGGACAAATGCCACCATTGCCCATTCAAATACACTTTCATAATTAATTGAATGAAAAAAGGTATCATTGGGATCTAGCATTCCAATGATATCCCGATTAATCGATTGCGAGACTGACGTCTCGTTTATCGAGTAGTCGTCATTCTCCCTTAAAATATTCAACCCAACTCTCTTCTCTCGCCCCCACGCGATTGAAACTTTCTCAAACATATCTCGAATTTATTCGAATGAAAAAGATATAGTTGGAATCTAGCATTCCAATAATATCCCGATTAATTGATTGCGAGGCTGACGTCTCGTTTATCGAATAGTCGTCATTCTCCCTTAAATTTTCAACCATTCCAACTCTTTCCTCGCCCTCGTGCGATTGAAACTTCCTTAAACACTAATTTCGAAGTTAGTTGAATGAAAAAGGTGTTGTTGGAATCTAGCATTCCAATAATATCCCGATTAATTGATTACAAGGCTGACGTTTTGTTTATCGAATAATCATCATTCTCCATCAAATTACCCAACCAAACTCATATTTCTTGCCCTCGTGCAATCGAAACCTTAAACTTATTCAAATATATCCTCTAACCAAAACATCCAATACGATAAACCTAATCTCTCGCCCTTGCGCGATCCCTACAACTCTAACGACTCTTCCTAAAGAACATTGTTTAGTCCTTTCTTCCGCGCATACGAACTCGAGCTTCAGCCTCCCCTAGCGAGCAGACGAGCCAATATTTAGCAGTTAGAATGTGACCTAAGCTCTCGTTCAACTCAATACACCTTTTACCAAAGAACATTGTTTAGTCCCTTCTTCCGCGCATAACAAACTCATGCTTCAGCCTCCCTTAGTGAGCAGACAAGCCAATGTTTAGCAGTTAGAATGCGACCTAAACACTCGTTCACATACCAAACCTTTTACCGTAGTTGGACGAACTACGACTGCTCTGATTCTTCATTCTCTTGAATGTAAGATACGTAGGCACAAGATTGCGATGATCTTGGCGAGCACAATCCCCTCTTTTTCCGTAGTCCCACGAACTACGATTGCTCTGATTTTCCACTTATTACAAGTGAAGATACGTAGGCACAAGGGCCCCAATCCTTGGCGGGCACCCTATCTTAAAACCACACATTCCCCCTATAGGAGAAACCTTAGAAGAAAACAAACAAGCATAGTTAACTTTACTCTCGAATCGATCAAGAGGTTCCCGTTGAGTACAACGGACATGAGGGGTGCTAATACCTTCCCCTCATGTAACCGACTCCCGAACCTAGAATATTGGTTGCAATGACCATGCTCTTATCTCCTTAAAGGTTTTATCGATATTTTCCTATTCCATCCCTGGAATGAATAAAGTTCGGTGGCGACTCTGTTTCGAACAGTATTTTTCGCGGCCATCGCGAGGATCGTATTTTTCGAGGTACGACACTGACTTATTATTTTTCAATGTTTATTGCTTGATCATTTGCCTCATTGTCTTCATTGGATGTTTGGTTCTTTATGGATGCCATTAATTGATGCATGCTTAGTTGATTATTCATGTTTTGAATGTGATACTTCTTGAACTTTCTTGATATCATGAGTTTGACTTTTGTTTGTTATTCATATATATGCTATTGCATCTTCTTGGACTCATGATTTAATTCCATATACTTGGTCATTATTGGCTTGCTTCCATGAAATAATTGTTGACAAATGCCTAACCATTGTTATGATTCATGTTGAGTGCTTTTGTGCCTTTTTCCTCATCTTTGAAATATGTTTATCATGATGTGACGTAGGTTCTGAACTTTCTTGTCTTCCATCTTACTTAATTCATCTTGCCTTGGTTTTCTCATTATCTTCAAGTCATGTATGCTTGTGCATTAATGATTTGACCTTGCCTAAATGCTTAAGTTGTGTTGTGTGACTTCTTTGAGCATTTTTAGATGATTGAATTTTGTATGAGTGTTTACTTGTATGTCTCTTTGTTGCTTTGATTTAAGTTGGAATCTTGATTTGTCTTGCATAATTGTTTGCCATTCTGATTTGGTTTGGTTAAGTCTTCTTACCTTTGTTGCTTAAATTGATTCTTGATGATATTCTGTTTCATACTTGATGAATTTCTATTACCTCTCCATACTTTACATCTCATTTCTCCCCTTGGCGGGCATTATGTTTCCCTCTTCCCCATTACAATGTAATAGTTTAATTCTTTTTATTTCTTGTCCTTGCTTGCTTTCTTGATTAAAAAAGATAAAATGAATTAGGTTAGAACACCTTTTCAAAATAAAGGACAAATAAGACTTGATCCAACGTCAAGTCATTTTTCAAACCCATAAACTTGGATTACACCTTAGGGTTTCCTCTTCTCTTCTTCTCTTCTCTTCTCTTTTCTCTTAAACCCCACACTAACCTTTATGTATTTTACCCTTATAAGTCGATTTCCTTGCGCATCGCCATCGAACTACCTTGCTCTATTCACCACCCATTCTTTTCAAAACCTTTTCTCTATTCCTCTTGTATCCTTGAGTCTAAAAACCTCGGTCTTGTACAAAGTGCATATTCAAACTTCTTTTTCTTAATGAACTTGGATGGTTGTGGAGTGGTTAGGCGAATGCCTTGTCTTATCCCGAGTGCTTGACATTACCTTTAAAGTTCACTGTCATAAAGCACTTACCATTCAAAATAAAACACCTTAAACAAGATAATAAAGTTCTCTTTGTATTGAACTAAAAAGAGAAAATTAGGTGAAGACTTCTTCCTTTCCGAGTATTAGGATGCTCACTTTAGAGTGTATGGTCTCGATATTCGTCTTTCAATACGAAGACACGACTATATTCTCCCCACCATTTTCAAAATAAATCTTTTGAGATAAATAATTGGGTAATACCCGCAAGGGGTTAAATTCTGAGGAATTATCTCACCCCTAAAATCAACCTTCAATAAATCAAATGTGACATCTTTCCTTGATGGTGAAAACTTAACCTTTTCAAAAAGGTCATGTTACGTACAAATAGGTAACATATAAGACTCTACGAGCGAGCTGCAATACACCTAATTGCTAGAACGCGGATGTTAGCATCGTCCATAAAGAACACCAACAAATTGTAGTCCCACGAACTACAAACGCTCTGATTCTTCACTTCTTTTAAGTGAAGATACGTGGCACAAGGGCCCCAATCCTTGGTGATCACCTTTCCATTTTCTGCACCCGTAGTCCTCTGAAATACATTGGCTCTGACTTTCCCATTGCATGAGGGAATACGTAGGCATAGGACTGCGAAGTCCTATCGAGTCTCCTTTTTGTTTCCACCAATTTCTTTTCCTTTTCCCTTATCTTTTTTATTTCAATCTTTTTTTCCAACCCTTCTCTCTCCCTCTTAGAAAACTTTTCTTAGCAATCCTTTAGTAGACATCCTTACACATAAGACAAGTGAATGGTTCCCGTCGAGTATGATGGATGTGAGGGGTGCTAACGCTTTCCCTTTACATAACTGGCTTCCGAACCCATAATTTAGTTGCGAGACCATCTTATCCTTTTCTTCTTGGGGGTTTCTCAATGTTTTCCCTCCCTCTTTTGGAATAAATAAATTTTAATGGCGACTCTCTGTTTCTTTTTTCGCCTCACGTCGTTATTTTTCGAGTAGCGACAACTTAGCGACTTTGCTGAGGACTCTTTTCGCCTCACGTTGTTATTTTTCGAGTAACAACAACTTGGTGACTGGTTCACCCTAGCAAGCCAAACCTAGTTCTGTTTGTCGCATGTGTGGGTTTTTTTTTAGTTTTATATGTTATTATTGCTTTATTATTTGTGTGTTTTTTTTATCTGTTGGGTTTATTGGGGATGATTTGTGAGGATAAGGGCTTTCTAACCGAGCTTTTCCAGTATACACTAAGCTATGAGGTGTTTGCTTTCTGATTTGTGAGACTGAGGACTCGTTGAGTTGGTTTGACTTCCACCGCTCAGATGAGGCCCCTTTGGGAATGATTATGTCTTACGAGCAGTCGTAACAGCGTTTTTGTTTCCGACCTGGGAGTCAGTGATTCTGAGGACCTTTTTAGAACCCTACTCTAAAGGTTACTAAGACATAACTATGTGATCATACTTTGAAGGGATTACCGTCTTACGAATCGTCTTTATGATGGGAAAATTTTGAGGGTTAGTGCAAGGGACCTTGTTTGAAAACCCTTGGAATGCCCTTTTATAAACCAACAGATTGCCCACCCGAGGTGAGAGATATCTTGTTATGTTGGCCTGCAGAGTCTCTGACCTTGATCCTTGTGCTGTGAACCTATTATGAAGCATGTATTCATAACATTGCATTACATACCATTTGCATATCAAGGGACTTAAGAGACTATGGTTATCTCAGGTATTTTGAAAGAATGGATGATTACAAGAAGAGAAGCACCAATTCGTTGAAGTTCAAAGAATCAAAGTTGGATGTTATCCAAGATATTTTGATTGATGTACCAAAAGCAATCAATATCAACTTTCAAGGGGAGCTTGGAAAGCTGCTTGACCTTTTTTATACTGGAGTGGATACTCGGGCGTTGTTTGCAATGACACAATTTTATGATGCTCCACTACGATGCTTCACTTTTCAGAATTATCAGCTGGCTCCCACTCTTGAGGAATATTCTCATATGATGAATATCAAGATCAAAGACCAACCTATCTACACAAGTTTGAAAGAAGAGACAAAGCCGCCTGTTATTGCTTTTGCACTCCACATGACCAAAGAGGAGGTTGTTGCTGGTTTGACCAACAAAGAAGGTATTCACGGGTTCCCTTTGAAATTCCTGCTTAACAAGGTTGCTCAATACAAGGCTATGGAAGATTAGGAAAGATTTGGTATCTCTCCTGCTCTAATAATCTATGGGACTGTCCTCTTCCCAAATATATACAATTTCATAGACATCGCCACCGTCACTCTCTTTATTAAGAAGAATTTGGTTCCCATACTCCTTGCTGACACTTACCACTCCATTCATTGGAGGAGTGAGAAGAAGACATGGATGGTCCAATGTTGTTCCCACCTGTTATACAAGTGGTATGCTTCTCATTTGCCCAAGGAATGACCTTTTTTGGAGAACAAATTGAAGCTGAAATGGTCCAAACGCATCATGTCTTTGGTGGAAGATGACATTGCTTGGTATTCCCATGAGTACTATGACATGGAAATCATCTTCACTTGTGGGGAGTTTCACAATGTACCTTTGATTGGAAGAGCAGGTTGTATCAACTACAATCCGATCATGGCATTACGCCAACTTGTCTATGCTATGAAGGATGAGCATGAAGCAGAGAATATCCAAAGCTTCTTTTTGGTCAACAAAACAAATGACCATGGATTTGTGAGAAAGATTGCTAGGGCGTGGGATAAGATCCACACATAAGGGATAAGGGAGTCAAAAGCAAATAACTGTATGGAGAAAGAACCATACAATAGGTGGTTGTTGGCTAGGGTTGCAGAAAGGTTGTTACCATTTCCTCACGAGCCTCCCATGCAAGCAAAACCTCCTGTATTCACTCATTTGTCCATAGAGGAGTATGACAAGTTGAAGCTTTTAGTGGAGAAACTGACCAAGGAAAATGAAGAGCTACAAGCAGATACCCATCAGGATGGTGTGGAGACTAGCAAGTTCAAAAGAAAGGTTGAGATTGAACAAGATCAAGTGGATGGGAGTAACAAAAGGTTGAAGATAAAGACTGATCTAAGAGTCATGCATCAAAATGGCTTTCAAAGAGCTGATGCATCAGTAAAGACTATAAAAATATGAAGGAGATTTTGAAAATAGAAAGAGATATGATACTTACACTCCTAGCAGAGGCCCAAATGTTGATAATTGATTAAAAAAGATAAGAGAGACTTATACTATAGTAGATACCCTAACTTATTAAGTTTTGAAAAAGAATGTTAGGGCTTATACTCAGAGAGAGACCCATGATTATTTGAAAACACAGTGATTTTGAACACTGAGAGGATGGAATTATACTATAGTAGAGGCCCTAAAAATATTTATTTATATACAAAGGGATGTGACTTACACTCTATTAGAGGCCCAAATGTGTTGTGAAAATAATGATTGCACAGTGATTTTGAAAAGCGCAATGAGACTTATACTATAGAGGCCCAAAGATTTGTTTATTTACAGAGAAGATTGAGTCTTACACTAATAGAGGCCCAAATTATTTTTTATGAAGTTTGAAAGATTGAATCAAAGTAAAAACCCTAGTTTCATTTTTTTAGACATTTTTTCAAAGAAAAAATTAATAAAAAATAGTATAATTATCAAATGAATCCATTAACCATGTCATGAACAATAATTAAGGTTTATAAGAAGATGTTTTATTCACATGAATATTTGAAATCAATTTGGTATAGAGAGAAGAAATGAAAGACATAGCCATAACTGTAATAATCGGTCAAAGGAGTGGATCAGAATATCATACATAATATTGACCGCTATTAAAAAATTATAAAAAGTGATATAAATAAATATCATACATAATATCTTTTTTATTTTCCTCACTTGTCTCAATTCTTTTTTTAAATAATATATTTGTTTAGTTTAATTAATTCATAACTGTTTTCACTACTTTATTATTTTTGTAATGGTCTAAGTTGTAGTTGTTAAATTATATTTATTTACTATCTATCATATATTTTATTAAAAATTAAAATTAAAATATATATGTATTATTTTCAATCTCAGTTCAGTCCCAGTTAAACTTTTAAACCTTAAATTCATGTCTATTACGATTCGATATAATTTTGATTATCTTATTTAATATATTTAAATTAAGAATAGTGCATAAATAATACAAATAAAAATATTTAAATTTAAATTATAAATATAAAAGTAATGCTAATTTGTGGCATAAATTTAAAATAATAGAAAAAAATTGTTTTAAAAATTATATATAAAATTTAACATTAAATATATTAATACATAAAATAAAGTTTTTTATTTATTTCAACATAAATTTTTATTTACAAGTTTTTTAATATTTATTTTTAAAACACAACCCCGTTGTTTTTGTTAACGGTTTTTAATTTATTTAGCAACGTCATAATACATGATATAAAAATGGAAAAAGTCTAGAGATATTGAGCCGACCGTACTAGAGTATTCAACTTCCAAGCCGTTCAGGCGAGCCGAGCTAGCTTTAATCATTTCAGATTCCGAACGTGTGCACCGCACGCCCCTTTGGTCTATTTATATAATAACCCCCTCACACCCACCATTTCATTTTCTCTGTCTCTCTTTCAAAGCCTACGTCACTTTCTCTCTCTTCACCGTTAACCTCAACGCCACCGTCAGTCGCAACACACACATGGCAGACACTCAGAGAAACAGAAACCGTCCCGCCGCTTCCGGTCACCGTCAGCCAAATCGATTGCAAAGCCGCGCTCCGTCGTCACTTCAGATCAACCGTACCGTCGATTGGAACGTCGCGATCCCCCTCCTGTCGCCGGTGGTTTCGTCACCACCGCCTCAACCACTGCCGGTAGCGAAAAGAGAGGAGCCCAAACCGCAGCAGAGACGGCAGATCGCAGAGACGGAAAAGATAGTTTTCAAAAAGTGGCAGCATCCTGCCGCTCCGTTTTGCTATGAGCCTACTTCGGTGGTTCAACCATTTTGTTAATTTAACATGTAAACATTGAAAAGAAGGATAATTTAAATGTAATTTAACCCTGTTTTTTTTTTTACTGTACACATATACTCTATTTGACATAATTTCATGAGTTTAATGGAAGTGTATTGGTAGGATAAAGGAATATTATCAGATTATTTTCAAGTGTTAAATTATAAGTGATGGGGTAGAATATAGGTGTAAAAATATTTTATTCTCTTAATTATTTAATAAATCTAAAAAATAAATTATCTCTAGAATAAAAGAAGAAAAGAGAAAGAAAAAAAATAAGATTTTATTTATTGAAAATAATAATTTATAAAATGATTTTTATTAATATATTTAAAATATCAATGTAATAAGAGATTTACTCATAAAATGATTTTTATTAATATATTTAAATTATCAATGTAATAAAAGATAAATAATAAATTAAAAAATAGAATTGAAAGATGAAAATTAAAACTGCATGCAAACTTAAAAACTATATTTCAACGAATGCTGGATGCTAGGAGTAAGTTTTGGATTTGATGTCTGAGATAATAAATGGTGGGTGACTGAAATGACTCTACCAATTTAAATTGTTAAAATAAATTTAACTTCACTACAAAATTAGATTCTCTTTCGTACGATTAAAAACTATCTTTAATTTTTGATTTTTTCAACTCTCAATAATAATAAAATCTGTTTAATAAATGTTTTTAGTATAATGTTTAATTTCTTTTTAGTAATTTATGATCTTTTCCACAAATTATTTAAAGAAGTTTTAAATTTTATAACTTTTAATTTTTTTCTTCATTTTTATTCTTAATATTTTAAATATAAATAATTTTTATCCTTTACCATTTAAAATAAAATAACTTTATTTTAGATGTATGACTAGGAAAAGTCAAATTTTATATCTAAACAAATTATGTATCTTTTATTTTTTATTTTTCTCCATTATATATATATATATATATATATATATATATATATATATATATATATATATATATATATATATATATATATATATATATATATATATATATATATATATATATATATATATATATATATATATATATATATATATATATATATATATATATATATATATATATATATATATATATATATATATATATATATATATATATATATATATATATATATATATATATATATATATATATATATATATATATATAAAAGAGCAGTTTGTTTTGTCTTTTTTGAAAATAATTTTTATAATGTAACATAATTTTATGAAAAAAAATTTTACTAATAAATTTTTCATAAAAGCATCAAATAAAGATCTAGTTTGAATAATTATTTTTAAAATTTTATTTTAAATATTTCGTTATTTTATAAAAAAAGATATGGATATCAAAATTTTATAATATTATTTAATTTTGAAGTTATTTTAAATACTTTTTATAAAAATTATTTTTAAAATATAATTTCTTTTTAAAAATTACGATTTCGACTAAATTCTAATTATTAATAATGTATGTTATGTTTTACAGTGTCAAAATTTATTATTCTCTTTAAAATTTTTTATAATATTTTAAAAAACGCTTTTACAAAAGCCACTTTTAAAAATAAAAGAAAAAGATTTTATTTTTCTAAATTTAAAACAAACAAACTCATACTCACAATCATAGAATTATTAATTTTTAAAAGATATTATTTTATATTCTTTTACATTTTTTTTCCGTGAATCACTATTTACTAAACAATTATAAATTGAAAAAAAATGAATGATACATTGATTGAATAAATAAATTTTATACTATCAATTAATTACGACTTGAATCGGCCGAATCAAATTGTAACTTTTAAAAAATTTATAAAACATACCAAAAGATACGGTCTTATTAGATAATATTCTAAAATTTTTTTACACTATCACCATATCACTATTAACCTTTTATAAATTATTTGTTGTCAATAGTTAATTATAATCAACCACCTAATTTATTAGTAATCAATTTTCTTTTACCAACTGCAGCTAGGTAAAGTGTGATACTTTTTAAACTCTTTTTATTCTGTATTTAATATTCTTTTACCAACTGCAGCTAAAATAGGTAAAGTGTGATACCTTTTTAAACTCTTTTTGGATTCTGTATTTAGTAAAGAATTATTTTTAATCAACATCAAATTTATATATATTTTCCAATATATCTCTCATACACAACCACGAAATATCAACCCATACACAACCACAAAATATCAATGTATAACTTAGTTTTGAGTATGATTCATCTATGATAAATGATCTGTGTAATAGATTTTAGACATTTCAATTCAATTAGATTTTAGATTTAATTACACTTTTGATCCTTTATTTTACTTGATTCAAAAAATTAATTTTATTATTTTAAATTTAAATAATTTTAATTTTTCTATTTTAAATTTAAATAATTTTGGTCTCACTCTCATATTTTTAAACTTAAAATTAATAATATTTTCATTTTTTAAATGACAATTTACATATAAAACATAACAAATCATATAAATTTATTATTAAACTTTATAGATAAAAATATAAGTTAAAAAACAAAATTTTCATTAATTTTTCATAAAAAAATTAAAATAAAATAAAATTGTTCTAATTTAAAATAAAAGAATTAAAACTATGTAAATTTAAAATAAAAAATTAATTTTGTGGATCAGAAAAAATAAATAAATAAAAAAGTGTAATTTAAGAATGCGTTGATGATGTGAATATCATCATATTAAGTTATGCATTGGGGTTGTCAATATTAAATTAAGAAATACAATTGGAATTATTATAATAATAAAGTAGTGACTAAATTAAGTGATCTGCAATGTTTATAAGAAAAAAAACAAGTTGAAAATATAGAAATTCCCAAAATTCAAGGTGTGTTCTTTGAATGTGTGTGCATATTTTGACATTTGTAGCAGTGAAGCTGACGTGTCTTATAACAAGTTTGAAATGGAATTGACAAATAAGCTCGATGATTGGTACCCCCAATTTATCTCACAATTTACTAGTCACTCATTTCCATTAAGAGTGATTTATTTGTTAATTTTTTTTATAAAAATAAATAACTAATGTCTATTTACTATGCAATATAATTTATTAATTATATTTTTTTAATTAATATTACTTTCTTTTATCATTTTTAATATATATATATATATATATATATATATATATATATATATATATATATATATATATATATATATATATATATATATATATATATATATATATATATATATATATATATATATATATATATATATATATATATATATATATATATATATATATATATATATATATATATATATATATATATATATATATATATATATATATATATATATATATATATATATATATATATATATATATATATATATATATATATATATATAGATTCCACAAAAAAAACTGATAAAAAAAAAGAGATCCAAACCAATACCCTCTCAACAATTAATGAACTTAAAGAAAGACAAACCAAGTCTATTCTTTATAAAATCAACTCTCTAAAAATCAAGAATCGAAATGAAGTTAGTGTAAGTATTAACTGATAGATCTAAATTATCAAGCAAATCCGCACATCTATTCTCCTTTCTGAAAATGCGAGAAACCACAAAAGACAAATTCGTAGTAATATTCACACAATTAATCCATCGAGTATGAATTTGTGAAGGAACTTTGTAGGGGGGATTGAAAACATGCACCACCGCCAAAGAATCAATTTCTAACCAAAGTTTTTCCCAACCCTTCTCATGAGCGAACTCAATTGCTAACATAGCACCATTGAGTTCAGCAATGAGAGAATTGGAAACCCCTAAAAAAATTAGCAAAGGCTCCAAGAAATCTACCATCAAAATCTCTAACAATGCCACCACAAGCCGAAGGTCCCAGATTTCTAAAGAGGCACAATCACGATTGATCTTGATCCAATCCCACGGAGGTGGTTTCCAAATCACTTCCAGAATATTAGGAGCACAAGGAGGCTGAAAAGTGATTTGGAAATTCTTCAAAAGCTCAAAATCATGCATATTGATAAAATAAGGAGTTTTGAAGAAATTGTCAGTCAAACCACAAACCGACATAATACCAACAATAGAGGACGAAGTAGAAATAATCTTATCTCTAAATCTTACTTTATTTCTAGCAAACCAAACCGCATTCAACAGACGAATAACAACAACACTAAAAATTAACTTGCATTGATCGGACCATTTCGATCACATATACACCAAATATCCTCCCAATTCTTAATCCGGAAACTGATGTTAATCACTTTGGATAGCCACTTCCAAAGAGTAGACACATAAGAGCACTCAAAGAAGAGATGATGAACATCCTCTTTATCTACCAAACAAAGGCTACATCTAGAAGGAAAAGAGAAATTCCTTCTCTTCAAATGATTATCTGAGGGAAGTTTAGACAACAACAAACGCCAGACCATAAAAGACTTTGACGGAAAAATATACTTAGCCCAAATCCACTTCCACCAAACATAACGGACTCCAGGTGAGCGCTTTAAGTAATAAGCATCTTTAAGCATAAGTGTAACGCCCGTTTTATTTTGATTAAATTCGATTGTGACTTTGCTATGTCTCGTTGCATCGTAGTCGTAGCTGAGTATGTGTTTGGATCGAAGGAAGGAAATTGAATCGGTCGAATTGTAGGGAAATAGTGTAAAATTCCGTAGCAGTTTTAGGAAACTTCGAAAAATCATATCTCTTGATCCGTAAGTCGGATTTGACCCCAGTTTGAAGCGTTGGAAAGCTAAAGAGATGTTATATCTAGAAAAAAATTGAAAAAAATTTAATTTTGCTGCTATGACGACCGTCACAGGAGTGTGACGACCGTCACACGAGTAAAAACTACAGTTATGCAGAATTTGAACGTGTTCTGGTGGAATGAGATTTTGTAGCAAAAATATATCCCCGTAGACTCTTTTACCCTCAATTACATCATTTTTGGGAAAGGAAAGACGGAAAAGAGAAGTTACACATTGAGGGAGGTGGAGAGCGAAGAATCATCCATCGGCGAATTCGGAAGATTTCTGCAGAAAAATCACCGTAGAGCAGAAGCGGAACCGGAGAGCGTGGAGTTGACCTCAATTCTAAGGTAAGGGTGGGGTTCAATTCTATAACTGGGAGTATGATCGAATTCATGTGGGGATCGAGTCATAGGTATAGTTTTCGTTAATCGATAAATATTAAGGAAAAGGTTTCCCTAATGGGACAAGATTTTTATGTAGGAATGAATGTGCGATGCTCTAAGGTTTTCCTTATGGGCAAATACGTAGAACGAATATGCTATACGGTTATTAGTACAACGCTCTAATGGTTTTCCCTAATGGGCGTCAAGATGGTCGAGTTGGTTTAAGGCGCCAGTTTCAGGTACTGGTCCAAAAAGGACAGTTACATGGTTGTGATTGATTTGTAATTAATTAGGTGAAAAGATGCTGTAATGTTGTTATTACGATAAAATGTTAAAGATTAATTGTAGAACTGATGTTGATGTTATACCTGTATAGGAATAGCCGTTTTGTGTGAACACTTTGAGTTCCTATTTGTTGATACGATGTTGCAATGTTCTTTACATGAACAGTCGTAAACGTTGAAATTATGTTGTTATTGTTCGCGTATGTGAACGAGTAGAAAGTGATGGTTGTATGAGTGGTATGATGTTATGATGCTCTGTTATGGACATTCTGGTTGTAGGCGTAATGCCTTGTTATATGGTTGTTATGGTTGTGTTGTAGTCCATAATAGATGCATTTCATGGCATAGCATTTGGCCTGGATTGGCGACGGTTGTGCCTGTATTGGCGTTATTTGGAGTGTTGGCTCCTAGATGGGTTCGGGGTGTTGGCCCTGTCCCGAGTTTTGGAGTGTTGGCTCCTAGATGGGTTCGGGGTGTTGGTCCTGTCCCGAGTTGTGGAGAGTTGTCTCCCAAAATGGTACCACATGCATACGCACAGTTGAGTCGCATTGTTGAGTCGCATAAAGTCGCATAATTACGCTAGTTGTATGTTAATGTTGTTTATGTGAGATATGGATTACTCGCAGTTGTTGTCGATGATGGTTATGATTTCGAAACCTATAATGCTGTGATGAGTTCCGACATGTTTTCTATCATGCTTTATGTTATATTATTGATATCTCACCCTTTTCCGTTGTATGTTACCTCCTCTGGTGGTAATTTGCAGGTAGTCAAGAATAGAGCGTAGTTCCCGTAAGGTGTCGTTGGTCGGTCTGATACGTAGCACTCTTGGGGGGATGAACGATTTATGTTGTTTATTTGATGTTTTCTTGTTGCTGAATTTCACTAAGTATTTTAGTTGAATTGGTTGTTATTTTTTGTTAATGCACCGAATGCTGGTTGTACGCACTAAGCCGAAGAATCGGTAGTGCTGAATTTTGATGGAAAACTAGTTGTTTAATGAATATATGCAAGCTGAAGTACTTGCTGAATTTTAATGGAGTTTTGGTTGTAATTTCTGGTATCACATTGATTTTCATAAATGTTGAAAGTAAACTATGTTCCGCTGCGAATGAATATGTTGCTACGTAATTAAGATGTTATGTGAGTTGTTATTAATTGTTCATCCAAGAGTATGTGCTATGTATCATCACTGAATGCATGTTGCCTAGTTAAATTAAATGGTAAAATGCATGCTTCTGCTAGCTGAAAAATGTGACGCCCAGGTTTTTGTCTGTGTGACGACCGTCACAAGTCCATGACGACCGTCATGCGTACAAATTTCATGCACTCTGATTTTGATTTATTTTAAATATGCCTTGGGTAGAAATGGGGTGTTACATTAGTGGTATCAGAGCAGGTCGGTCCGTCCGGCCAAGTTGTCTAATGTTGTTGTTTAATCCCTTGTATGCGGCATGTGTGTGAAAACACTGCCGGTACATGTTTGTCGTCTAGCCTTTGTCTGCAGAAGTGGGAAGGATTCAAGTGGGGGAGAAGCATGTGTTTCCCCGGAATGCTGCAAGTGCAGAGTGAAGGCTCAGTGTGTGGTTGAATGCTCTCATAGTTTGGCAAAGATGGTTTGTACCCCATCATGATTTTCGGCTGCCTATTGACAAATTGAGGAACTAATCACCCTTAATCTCTTGTTAATAGTAGACGGGATTGTGTTGGATGGGATAGACGTGTCTTGCAAGATTGGATGGCGTGAGCAGTGAATTGTTTGGAGTGGAGCTAAGTTCTCAAGAATTGTTTTGATGAGTCGGTCGATGTAAGAAGGTGCAGAGATGTGCATTTTGATTGGAATTTTCGAGAAAGTTGTCGACGACTCGTGTGTTGATTGTTGCCAAACCCGACGGGACTAGTGGTGGTGTTTGGAGATGCTTTGTTGATATGATTTGGAGATATGTTAAAAGTAACTTCAGTGAGTTAGTTATGCTTTAAGGCAACTTGAAGTACGTAAGAAGAATTATCTGACCAGTGTTCAAGAGTTGGTCATTGTTGTAGTTGTGCCGGAGTTGGAGGCTGAAATTGCTTAATCTGAGATTTTGTGAGGAAGCGATGTTTTACAGACAAAAGTCGGAGTAGATTGCGTAGTTGTGTCGGGTAATGTTAAGCCGTGATTGAGTATGCTTGTTTTATAAAATGTGGTTGATTTGGCAAGTTTTGGCATTTTGGAGATTTGAGGATCTAAGATTCGGATTGAAATCGGACGTCGTAGAAATCGCGTTTGATGGTTCTAATTCAATGCCATATGTTAGGGGAGTATGAGTATGTGTTTGTTTCGAAGAAATAAATTGAATCAGTCGAATTTTCGGGCAAAAATGCAGAACTCCCGCAGCAGATTTTGGGCAAAATTCTGGTTTTTCGGAAAACTTCGAAAACTCATAACTCTTGAACCGTATGTCGGTTTTGACTCCCGTTCAAAGTGACAGGAAGCTAACGAGATGATCTTTCTAGGAAAAATGGTTTTGGAGTCAGTGAATGAGCCAATTATAGCAAAATATTCAAAACGCGTCATTTTGGCAATTTTACCGTCGTGAACGAGTGCGGTTGATGTGTTATCATACTGTATGTTTTCGGTATATAACGTGGTAGCTGATGCTTTGATTTGAAAACCTTTCCTGTACCAATGATGATGGTGAAACGAGTTAGAACTGATTGAGCAGTTGGTGATGTGAGTTGGTCGGTGAAGAGACTTCTTATGGAGTTAAGCCTTGTGTGTTAGACCTTACTGGTAGTATTTTTGAGGAGATTCAAGAAGGTCATAAATTTGGGTTGAGTTGGTAGATTAGTTGAAGTTGATGAATCAAAGTTGAAGAGTTGATTTTCGAATTTGTGGAAGTGGTATCGCGATATGTCGTGATGGAGTTTGTGATCGACTTAGTTACGGAAACTAGTCCGATATTGAGAACTCCACATTGTATGTCTATTTGGATGGTCGAGGAATTAATTTGATTGAGTGGTTTTTAGACTTGTGTCTGGGGTGTATTCTAAGGCAGCAGATTGTGAAGTCGAATAGAGGGTGGACAGTGATTTCTGGTGATTGTGAGAAGAGGTTGGGCGTGGAAAGTAATATTGGTGTACTTGAGGTTTAAAATATTTCAAGTTGAAACTGTGCCGAATGGTTTCCTAAGTGTGAAATTGTTGTTGTACGTCGAATTCTAAGATCGCAGCTTTTTACGGGATCGAAATCGGACATACGGAAGTCGTTTAACGGTCGAAAATAGAAATCCGGACTGTCATGTTCGCCGAGAGATTCGCCTAGCGAAGTGTCATGGGCAGAAAAATGTTGTTGAGTGGAGTAAGAATACTCTTGAAGAAGTGCCTTGAGATAGATGGAGTATCCATCCAAGTGCCATGAGGATGCGACCGAATTTAAGGAAATTGTTTTGGTGGCCATAGATAGAGAGTCACAGGAGTAAGTTGAGTATTCATCCGGGAGCGACGAATATGTATAGTGATTTGAAGAATCTGTTTTGGTGGCCTGGTATGAAGCGTGATGTAACACGATTTGTGTATGCATGTTTGACTTGTCAGAAGTAGAAAGTTGAGCATCAGAAACCTGCGGGGTTGATGCAACCGTTAGAAATTCCAGAATGGAAATGGGACAGCATTTCAATGGACTTTGTAACGGGTTTGCCGAACACTTTGAGAGGATGTGATTCTATTTGGGTGATTGTTGATAGGCTTACAAAGTCAGCTCACTTTATTCCTATTAACATCACTTTTCCAGTATCGAAGTTGGCAGAGATTTATGTTAGAGTGGTTGTTAAGTTGCATGGTGTTCCGTTGTGTATTGTGTCGGATAGAGATCCGCAGTTTACTTCTGAGTTTTGGAAGAGTCTGCAAGAGGCTTTGGGTTCTAAGTTGAGGTTGAGTTCAGCATACCATCCTCAAACAGATGGTCAGACTGAACGGACTATTCAGTCTTTAGAAGATTTGCTGAGAGCATGTGTACTTGAGGAAGGTGGTTCGTGGGATACATACCTTCCGTTGATAGAGTTTACTTATAATAACAGTTATCACTCTAGTATCGGAATGGCACCATTCGAAGCTTTGTATGGTCGGCGGTGTAGGACTCCGTTGTGTTGGTATGAATCGGGAGAGAGTGTGGTACTCGGACCGGAGATTGTTCGAGAGACTACCGAGAAGGTGAAGTTAATTCGAGAAAAGATGAAAACTTCACAGAGTAGGCAGAAAAGTTATCATGATAAGCGCAGGAAGGATTTAGAATTTGAAGCTGGAGATCATGTATTTTTGAGAGTCACGCCTGTGACCGGTGTTGGTAGAGCTTTGAAATCTAAGAAGCTTACTCCTTGTTTCATTGGTCCGTATCAGATATTGGACAGAGTTGGAAATGTGGCATATCGGGTGGCGTTGCCGCCAAATTTGTCGAATCTACACGATGTATTTCATGTGTCACAGCTCCGCAAGTATATTTCAGATCCGTCGCATGTCATTCCCATGGACGATGTGCAAGTACGTGAGAATCTCACTGTGGAGACGAAGCCTGTGAGAATTGATGATCGGGAGGTGAAGACGTTACGAGGTAAAGAGATTTCTTTGGTGAAAGTGGTCTGGTTGGGAGCTGCTGGCGAAAGCTTGACGTGGGAACTAGAGAGCAAGATGCGAGAGTCTTATCCCGAGCTGTTTGATTAAGGTAATTTCGAGGACGAAATTCTTGTAAGTAGGGGAGAGTTGTAACGCCCATTTTATTTTGATTAAATTCAATTGTGACTTTGCTATGTCTCGTTGCATCGTAGTCGTAGTTGAGTATGTGTTTGGATCGAAGGAAGGAAATTGAATCGGTCGAATTGTAGGGAAATAGTGTAAAATTCCGTAGCAGTTTTAGGAAACTTCGAAAGATCATATCTCTTGATCCGTAAGTCGGATTTGACCCCCGTTCGAAGTGTTGGAAAGCTAAAGAGATGTTCTATCTAGAAAAAAATTGAAAAAATTTTAATTTTGCTGCTATGACGACCGTCACAGGAGTGTGACGACCGTCACACGAGCAAAAACTGCAGTTATGTAGAATTTGAACGTGTTCTGGTGGAATGAGATTTTGTAGAAAAAATATATCCCCGTAGACTCTTTTACCCTCAATTACATCATTTTTGGGAAAGGAAAGACGGAAAAGAGAAGTTACGCATTGAGGGAGGTGGAGAGTGAAGAATCATCCATCGGCGAATTCGGAAGATTTCTGCAGAAAAATCACCGTAGAGCAGAAGCGGAACCGGAGAGCGTGGAATTGACCTCAATTCTAAGGTAAGGGTGGGGTTTAATTCTATAACTGGGAGTATGATCGAATTCATGTGGGGATCGAGTCATAGGTATAGTTTTCGTTAATCGATAAATATTAAGGAAAAGGTTTCCCTAATGGGACAAGATTTTTATGTAGGAATGAATGTGCGATGCTCTAAGGTTTTCCTTATGGGCAAATACGTAGAACGAATATGCTATACGGTTATTAGTACAACGCTCTAATGGTTTTCCCTAATGGGCGTCAAGATGGCCGAGTAGGTTTAAGGCGCCAGTTTCAGGTACTGGTCCAAAAAGGATAGTTACATGGTTGTGATTGATTTGTAATTAATTAGGTGAAAAGATGCCGTAATGTTGTTATTACGATAAAATGTTAAAGATTAATTGTAGAACTGATGTTGATGTTATACCTGTATAGGAATAGCCGTTTTGTGTGAACACTTTGAGTTCCTATTTGTTGATACGATGTTGCAATGTTCTTTACATGAACAGTCGTAAACGTTGAAATTATGTTTTTATTGTTCCCGTATGTGAACGAGTAGAAAGTGATGGTTGTATGAGTGGTATGATGTTATGATGCTTTGTTATGGACATTCTGGTTGTAGGCGTAATGCCTTGTTATATGGTTGTTATGGTTGTGTTGTAGTCCATAATAGATGCATTTCATGGCATAGCATTTGGTCTGGATTGGCGACGGTTGTGCCTGTATTGGCGTTATTTGGAGTGTTGGCTCCTAGATGGGTTCGGGGTGTTGGCCCTGTCCCGAGTTTTGGAGTGTTGGCTCCTAGATGGGTTCGGGGTGTTGGCCCTGTCCCGAGTTGTGGAGAGTTGTCTCCCAAAATGGTACCACATGCATACGCACAGTTGAGTCGCATTGTTGAGTCGCATAAAGTCGCATAATTACGCTAGTTGTATGTTAATGTTGTTTATGTGAGATATGGATTACTCGCAGTTGTTGTCGATGATGGTTATGATTTCGAAACCTATAATGCTGTGATGAGTTCCGACATGTTTTCT
This sequence comes from Lathyrus sativus, assembly GCA_963859935.3. NCBI lineage: Eukaryota > Viridiplantae > Streptophyta > Magnoliopsida > Fabales > Fabaceae > Lathyrus > Lathyrus sativus. The sequence continues at coordinate 72,127,580 of OZ012740.1, read as the reverse complement.
ATCATGCTTTATGTTATATTATTGATATCTCACCCTTTTCCGTTGTATGTTACCTCCTCTGGTGGTAATTTGCAGGTAGTCAAGAATAGAGCGTAGTTCCCGTAAGGTGTCGTTGGTCGGTCTGATACGTAGCACTCTTGGGGGGATGAACGATTTATGTTGTTTATTTGATGTTTTCTTGTTGCTGAATTTCACTAAGTATTTTAGTTGAATTGATTGTTTTTTTTTGTTAATGCACCGAATGCTGGTTGTACGCACTAAGCCGAAGAATCGGTAGTGCTGAATTTTGATGAAAAACTAGTTGTTTAATGAATATATTCAAGCTGAAGTACTTGCTGAATTTTAATGGAGTTTTGGTTGTAATTTCTGGTGTCACATTGATTTTCATAAATGTTGAAAGTACATTTTGTTCCGCTGCGGATGAATATGTTGCTATGTAATTAAGATGTTATGTGAGTTGTTATTAATTGTTCATCCAAGAGTATGTGCTATGTATCATCACTGAATGCATGTTGCCTAGTTAAATTAAATGGTAAAATGCATGCTTCTGCTAGCTGAAAAATGTGACGCCCAGGTTTTTGTCTGTGTGACGACCGTCACAAGTCCATGACGACCGTCATGCGTGCAAATTTCATGCACTCTGATTTTGATTTATTTTAAATATGCCTTGGGTAGAAATGGGGTGTTACAATAAGCTCCCTCGAAGAAGAATGCTTCCAAATCCTTTTATCCGGACGCAGGTCAAAAGGAATATGACAAAGCAGAATTCTGTCCTGAATCGAATCTGGGATGAACATAGAGACATTTGAAAAATTCCATTTTATATCAATTATGAAATCATTGACCCTAAAGTCTCTAATCACCGAAACTGAACCCATCTCCAAAAAAATAGGATCACCGCACCAACTATCAAACCAAAAATTAACATATTTTTCATTACCAGTAATCCAAGAGGAATTCTCACAAACAAGCGGAATCACATATTTGACGTTAGCCCAAACTGAGGAGGAGATATGAGACTTAATGAATTGATTATTCACTCGAACCCGACTTCTAAGAAGAGAAATCCATTACTTCTCAAAGTTAAAAAAATCCCAGTCAAACTTAATATTAGTTGCCTTATTCAAAGCAACCAAGGATCTATAGCCCAAGACCACCTTTCGAAATCGGACGACAAATGTTTTTCCAGACAACAGTAACCGTCTTGCTCTTCAAAACATCCCCATTTCAAATAAAGTTCCATACTGCCCGCTCAATAAATCTAACCAAAGAAACCGGTCAGATATATATAGACATAAAATGTATGAGCATACCCTAAATAGAAGTCTTAATTAAATCGACACGCCCTGCAAAAGAAAGAAAGGAACCTTTCCAAGAATATATACTTTTGATAAAAACATAATTTTTCTTTTTCATTTATAATATTTTCTTTATACAATTTTCTTTATACAATTTTCTTAATATATGTAAAGCATTCATTAGAAAATACAGTTGTTGAATTTTCTTACTACTATACCCAATATTTCCAAACTAAGCACCTTTTTAACTAAAAATTCGGTAGGATGTATCCACTTAAAAAAAAAAAAAAGGTGTTGCAAAATAATTGATTTTAATAGGACGCGTGCATGGGTTAGTTTCCTACAAATTTTACTATAGAAATATATTCCTACGAAATTTCTTGCAAAGTAGAAAATTTATTGCTGCAAAATTTCTTGTGAATTTCAACGAAATCCATATTTTTAAAAATATATATTTGAAATTTTCACAGGAAAAGTTTTCTATTTTGTTGAAATAAAATATGCGTTAAAAAAATAGACAATCTCATACAATTGACGCACACTATTAAAATTAGAAGCATGCACCAATTATTTTGGGATACTCTTTTTTTTAAAGTGGGATATATTGAGATTTTAGTTAAAATATTGGTTGGTTTGGTTATTTGTTCAGAATGTTGAGGACAATATTACGAAATTCACAATTGTTTCTTAACTTTGATCAAAATATCACATTAAAAACATAAGATCAATATTTTATATGAGAAGTAAAATTTAAAACTTAATATAAATGGAATTTTTAAAATTTATATTAAATTAAAACAAAAAAGATAGTAATTGATGATATGAAATATTCTATATATAAAAGTCGGTTGGACATTAACAAACTAACCCATTTATAACAAACTAATCAACTTATAGGAAACTTTAACTAAAAATTTAAATACTAACTCATTTCTATTAGTCTCCCACAAACTCATAGGAAGAGAATTCTTAATATGAGTTTGAAATTCAAAGATAAATCAATTTATATATTCTATCAATCTCCCACAAAATCATAGGAAGAAGGTTCTTCATATAAATTTGAAATACAAAAACTAAACAAACAAACAAAAGAACAAATGCTAATATTGAGTGTATTGTTTCTAAGAAGTGCATAAGCTTTTCGCATAAAGACACTTTTTAAACTCTTTATATTTGCATGGATTCTGATTCACATAACCGGTTTATAACCATTTTAATAGATAAAAACCGGTTATGATAATTGGTTTTAATAACCGGTTATAACATATGGATTATTTATGGTTATGGACATTAATCATCCATGAACACCCTTAAACACCTCCTTCCCTGAATCCTTTTTCACTTTTATAAGTTTTTACATTCCTTTCAACGAGTCTAATGCCAGCCTAATGAATCACTTGCTAATTTCCCCCTCACAACTGAATCCAGTGAGTTGGATGTTTGTTAAAGCTTTTCACTAGTGGTGTGAGCATAAGTGCGTAAGCTGATAGTGATTTTGTTCTTTCACCTTTTTAAAACTCAAAAGAGTCCAAATTATGTCAATTGTTTAAGTTTGCTTTCTTTGATGTAGAATATTAAATACTTCAAGACTTACTCTAGCAGCGTGAAATAGTTTAAGGACCATTTTTTCCTGGTTACTCATCTTAACGAATAAGTTCATGCAAATATTTGTAATTTGGAACCTGGTTCCCCGCCGATATGCATGGATAAATTTCCTAAGTATTGGAGCTAGAGTCATTTCTTGACGAGGGCGAGATCCTATCTATACAGGGAGGACGACTTGTCACATAAAAAAAATCATATATGAAGAACCACCTGGTGAATTTCTATAAGGAGTTTGATTGCATAAGTGGCATTGTTCCATATAATATAGCGTCAAGGAAATGGATGAAGAGGTTCATTTAGACACACTGTTGGTGGATGCCAAATCAGATAAGGAAATGAAGAAAATATTTGGTAAGTGACACCAGAGCTTCATTTTGCTGGATTTATTTTCTTGAATCATCCCTCCTCTGATGTCTTCATTGTTGATTGTTCAGATGAAATGAAGAGCAAAGAGGCAACATGGAAAATGAGAAATGAGATATATGTTACTTTTTGTTTGGCCAATGTTTCGAGTATCCCATTCACCGGTGAAGATTCTACTTCGTGTACGCCCGTTGCTACACCTTTTAGTTTGTTAGCTAATCAAACCATTCATGTTACTCCTCCCCTACTCAAATGGAATCTAGGACTCTCCTAGTCGGGATAAGGCATATTAATATTTTCCCTCTTTGCGGTAGGAGGGAGATGAATGATTGGTTCATATTCCCTAACTTGAGGAATTTCATGCTGAGAGGCCGTGAAATTTTGACACGCATATACCAAATGTCAATGCAGATGTCATAACACTGGGATCAAAACAACTTGATCACAAATAAAAATTCAGAAACTCAAATGACAGAAAAGTAAAATAACACTAGTAGTTGTTAACCCAATTCAGTGCAACTCACCTACATCTGGGGACTACCAAGCCAAGAAGGATATCCACTATGTTAATATTAGTTCAAAGCTAAACTCTCCCGTTTAAAACTTCTTACCTAATTCCTACCTTATGCAACTTCTACCTAGACACCCTCTAGATATGAGATTCCCCTCTCACTTCATAATCAGCCATGATCTCAATGACAATTCAACAACTGCCCAAAATAGAAGTACCAAACCATCAAAGTAAAATACTTGGTTTTTCTTAAAAGCTTCAACCAAGAACAATACACTCTTGCTTAAAAGCTTTATAGTGGAAAATGAACAATGAATAATCAGTCAACCTCAATGCATCAGAAGATACATTAGTGACATACAATTAACATACAATAAACCCTAAAGACCTACCAAACCACGACTAATCCTTATGCTTCAAGCTTCATGTGATATACACCTTGTAATAGGGTTAGGTCTTCTCTTTAAATACCTTATGTCCACTTGGGCTCGAGATCTTAAAACTAATGCAAAAACGCTAGGAAATAGCTCCTAATCATCAACATAAATTCTTGTACAATAATATGAACAAAATACAAAGTTTCCTAACAAAAGTTCAAAGATCCTTTTTATGAAAACTAACAAAATATGTCAAAACAGAAGTTCCCGCAATATCCTCCCTTGGATAATGCAAACATGTGAATTAAAACACACTAAAAAATCACACTAAGAATACCAAAATAGTCATGCCCTAACTTTCTGGTATAACATGTCCTGGCACATGTCACAATATCATACTGAACATGAAGTCTGACTGTTGTTACAGAACATCTGGTTTAACATCTTTCTAACAACATTTTGTTTACCAAAATGTTGCCAATACAAAAACTACAGAACTTACAGGCCGCCTAGAAAACGTCATCGAATCTGGTTTGTAGAACGACATGCTTTTATTTGAGTGGAGTCAAATCCCATGTTGCTAGCTTGTCGTGGCTCAAGGATGGGTAAGAAGTTTGTTCCTTAGTCTTGGATGTAGATTAAGTCGTTTTCTCATGTCTTTGTGAAAATGCTCGATAAGGGGAATTAGCTAAGTTGGCTTACCATACCTGTCGGGCGTTAGCCATTCTAACGTTTGGGGATGCTAGACGAGGGGGGGGGGGGCTTCCTACCTGACCATATTTGACAAGAAAGGGAGAAACTCATGGAACAAGTTGATGCCTTTTCTATTTAGCAAAATTGGTACTTAGAGGAAATTTGAGGTGCATCAGGCTCGTTCCTTGCTATAGATGACATCATGGAGCCTTTAGAGTATCTTGACACTTTTGTCAAGAAGGTGAAGTTATATGCTCAAGAAGTAACTAAGAAGAATGAGACTTTGGATTCTGCTCAGACTTATTTATCTAAGGGGGAGGTAGCTCTAGAAGAAGTAAAACGGTATTTTAATCCTTCACAGAAAAGGATAAAAGAGTTGGAGACGTCTCTGAATGAGTCTCAAGAGAGTCAGAAAGAGGCTGAAGACAAATTTCGTGCGACGCGCCTCAATAATCTTGATCTTTCCAAGAATTAACCAAGTCAATAGAATAAAGCTACTTTATTATCGATGACACCTTTAAGAGTGTATTGAAGAAGGTGGAGTATTTTATCCTACCATATCGATCTTCTAAGAGCAAGTTCTTTTTTACCAGGCTACCGAGAACGAGAAGGTGGCCTCCTTGATGGATTATAACACTTTTTTTATGATGTGCGTGCTTCTACCTAGAATATGTAAATATTTGTTGTTCTTATCCTGTAATATAAATATTAGTTTTACTTGTATTTTACTTGTTTAGGTGTTGCTTTTGGTCACAGGCTCATTTCTCTAGGATGCAAAATTTCTTATAAGGTTATGCTCAAAGTTTATTAGACGTCTGTGGGTACCATGCCCAACCAAAGGAAAAAACCTCTTCCCTTCCTCCCAAGTGAAAACCTGGATTGATATTGACCTATGTAAGACTTGTCGCAACTACAAAAAGGGTCGGCGGAAACAAACAGAAGAGTCGCCATCGAACGTTACTTACCCAAAGAGAGGGAAAGGAAACAATTGAAGAAAACCTAAAAGAATGGAAAAAGACAAGGTCATCGCAACCAAATCTTAGGTTCGGGAGTCAGTTACGCAAGGGGAAGGTATGAGCACCCCTCACGTCCATTGTACTCAACGGGATTCATGCTTGTCATCTAACCAAAGGGTATGTTATCTAAAAGCTACTGCTAAATGGGGGATAGAAAAGAAAAAGGAGACTCGATAGGACATCGCCGCCCTATGCCTACGTATTCGCTCGTGCAATGGGAAAGTCAGAGTCAACGTAGTTCGAAAAACTACGGGTGATGGGGGGAAGGTTGCTTGCCAAGACATCACCGTCTTGTGCCTACATATCCTCATCTAGTATGAGAAATCAGAGCAAACTTAGTTCGGGAAACTAGACCACAGGTTGGTTAAGTGTTTTTTATGAGTGACGTTAAATTCTCATTCCAGCAGTTAGGGTCGATGCCTGTTTGCGGTAGAACGGAAAAACAACGTACTCTTTTCTAAAAATGATTTAAGAACAATCCCGAAGGATAAAAAGGTTTGAATTTGGTTTAGGAGTTTTAGAGAAGTGAATTGAATTTGTTTGAGATTCACGTTGCACTAAAGACTATGATATAGGAGAGAATGTGTCGCATATCGTCCAAAGGGCATACACGAAACACTCTAGACAAGTGAGGAGAAAACCCTCACTTATCATTTCCCACATACTTAAGGCTCATGACGCACAATGTTCATCATTCTTTATTAAGTGTCTTAATATTGTTTGAGATGAGAATAGAAGACATAAAGGAAAACACTAAAGGGAAACTAAAAACCGTAAAGTTATCATACAAAATGGTCCTAAGGTTAGGATGAAAAGGAAGTCTACTTAATGTTATCATATAAATGATGGACCTAAAGTTGAGGTGAAAGGGGCTATCCTAATTTTTATCATGCAAAGGATTGAAAGCCTAATGTCTCTCCTACTCCCATCTTAATCGGAAATTAAAAGGGACTAAGAATCCTAAGGGATCATGTGAGCAAACACAAGTAAACACCAATCAAATCAATCACAAATGAAAAAAGAGAGAAGAGAGATAAAAAAGAGAGATGAATAATGAAGAATAGGCAAACAAGAAGTCATTATCAAACCAAGATAAAGGTATCAAACACATTCATTTCAATCTCAAGCAAAGTAAGCATCAACGTCAAGTCAACATCAAGCAAACATTCACAATCACAAAGTAAGATGAGATGAAGTCAAATGGCACAACAAACATGATAAGGCAGTAGCACAACACATCATATTCAAATCATACCAATGATCAATGAGAGAACACCAAGCAACAAACCATACATCTCATTTACAAACAAGCCAAAATCAAACCAAACAAGCATGCACACAAAAACCCCCAAAGGGAAAGGCAAATGATCATGACATAAAACCAAAATGAAACCACAACATCAACATGATCCACAAGTTTAACATTCAATCATGAACACATAAGAGATCACACAGGTGGAATCAAGAACATGCCTCAAGAAAGAATCAAACATTCATAAAAGGGAAAACAACACCCAAACAAGTATCGAAGTCTCAAATGACTTAGAGTAAAATAGAAAGGCACCTAATCATGGATTAAAAACAAAATCACATTATTTTGCAATTTTAAAATCAATAGAAAAACAAATAAAATGGGAAATAAATCACATAAAAAAGATGGAAACTAGTTAGACCACAAACAAAAAACCAAGAAAATCACCATAGATCAGAAACCATCATAATATCATGTACTAATTTCCTCATAATTTTAAATGGCTCAAAAATAATTTTAAACCAATTAAAATTAACCAAATAAAACAAAAAAACATGGAAAATAGCAAAACTAGAAATAAAAATCAAAGAAAATCATCATAGGTCTAAGACCATCATAGGATCATATAATATTTTTCTCATAATTTTAAAATGTCTAAAAACAGTTTTAAACTAATTAAAATTGGCTCAAACAAATTAAAATTCAAAAAAATAGAAAACTGAAAAATAAAAATGCACAAAAATAAAAATTAGAAAGAGGAAAACAAAAGGAAATTTTTAGAAAATAATTTGGTATTTTTCTGATTAAAAATGAATTTTCTATGAATTTATAAAAATAAAATAAATTTAAAAACAAAATAGAAAAAGAAAATAAAGCAGAAAAAATAAGATGCGTTGGATCTCTCTTCATTAAATGACGTGACTAATCCATGGGCCAGAAAGCGCGCATCAACGGTGGATCTGAGTCAACCTCATCATTTCCAACCAACAAAGGTCAAACACGCAAGATTAGAACAAGTGGCATGATGGACGATTAGATCATAATCTTCAACCCCTAGCCACTTGAAAATTGCAGAGAAATGCAGAAAAATGAAGGTCCTTCAAACCATAACCATTGGAGCTCATAGTGGTTTCATCTGATGCGCCTATTCAAGACGATCTCAACCATATCATTGCGCCAAATTTCTTTAAATCACAACTCACTCGATTTGAAAAAAAATAGAAGAAAAAGCAAACACGGATTTGAAAATTAACCAACAAAACTCAACCAAAACTAAAATCTAACAATCCTAACAGCATCAACACACCAAGGACTACATCTTAGTGACAAATTTGAGTCAAAATGGTTGAGAATTGTACCTGTTGAAGTTCAACTTCGAATTTTTGAAATGGAGTCCTCAAGCTTGATTTAGGACACGATTCTTCAAGTTCTTGAGCTGGTTAGCTTCACTGAATGTTGGTGAAGTTAACTGAATGGAGAATTTGAGTGATTAAGGTGTGGAAATGAAAATACAAAGTTCAAGCTTAAGAGTTCAAATGGGATCTCAACAGGGTGATTCTGACTATCAAAGCTTGTGAAAATGAGTGGAATGAGTCCCTTATTTATAGGATAAGTGTTTTGAATGCCGAGGGAGGGTGAATGATGCAAATTGGAGCAAATTTGTGCACACCTGCAGCATGAGCAAAGTGTGACTTGAAACTTGTCAAAACTCACTCAAAACTTGTGTTTCAATGCTCTAATCAACTCAGGAAAGTTGGTTAATCATGTTTAGACTTCATGGATTAATTTGATGATTATAATCCATTTCAACCAAATTCAATTCTGACTTGAAGTGAAATTTCAGCTTTGAAATTCAAACTTTGCTACCATGGTTCTCACAATTAGGAGGCTTTATGATGTGATTCTTCTTGCATTAGATAGGGGATGATACAATATTTGCAATGTGAAAAGAAAGTATTGATTTGGAAATCTGAGTTGAGAGACATGATCCTTCAAAGTAGCTTGAATCAAAAGGTTCACAATCATAAAACACTTAGAAAAATTTCAAGTCTTTTTAGGGACCAAAAATCACCTACAATGTTTTGATAAAAACCAAGGCCTTCCATAGGTTTTTGGAACTCCCACCTTGAATCAAAGTTGTAGAGGACATATTGAAGTTCATTTCATTTTAGAAAAAGAATGGGCTCCAAATGATGAAAATTGACCAAGTTGTGACCTTTTGAAGTTGACTAGAAAATCCTTCCAAAACTCAAAATGACCTATAATGTCTTCAAACGTTTGATGACCTTCCAAGCATAATTGGATTTTTTCTTGCAAAGAGAAATTGTTGGGGATGATAAGAAGAGTCCATTAGAAAAAGAACTACCTCAATATGTTGAAAATTGAAGAAGTTATGCCCTTTTGATCATAGCATCCACAATTTGCTAAATTAGGTCAACCATCTTGAACAAAACTTGAATCTCTTGATTATTTCTTGCCAACCAAGACATGGTTAACCATATATGATCATGAAATGATGTTGCCTTGAATAAAACTTGATGACAGGGGACCTTTGGGGCACAAAGTCAAGAATAAACCTTTCTTGAGGTTGACGAAACAAGTCCCTCTTTCTTGAGAAACAATCCATGATACCTTGATCCCTTGCCTAAAATAATGCTATGCAAAAACGAATATGAAAATGCAATGAAACATAAGCCAAGATCTAAGAGAAAAGATGGGAAAATTTTGGGGTGCTACAACTGCCCCTATTCAAACAACTTGGATCTGAAGGGATGAAAAGCGATCGCTTTCAAACATTCAAGGTAAAAGGTGGACGAATACCAAAAGAACCCAGAAATTTGCAAACTGTGGGGATATTCATAATGTAAAGATTGCCAGCTGAAGGTGGACTTAAAAGCAGCGGGTACAAACCAAAAATTGGGATAGCCGAAATGGTAACTGATCAAGAAGATAATAATGACTACTAACCAAAAGTTAGGATCACCAGAGAGTAATAACCAAAAGTTGTGAGACAAAGGCTACTAACAAAAAGTTAGAATCACCCCGACACCGACCGAAGGCAAATACACAAACAATGAAGACTACTAACCAAAAGTTGGGATCATCCCAAAAGATTACCAACCAAAAGTTGGGATGAAGGCTACTAACCAAAAGTTGGGATCGTCGAAACGCCGACCAAGGGCGAACACACAGAAAGGAAGACTACCAACCAAAAGTTGGGATAACGACTTTGCAAGTGGATCACAATTGAGGACTACCAACCATGAGTTGGGATAGCATCCAACAAACAAACGGACTACCAACCAAAAGTTAGGATAACATCCAACAAACAAAGGACTACCAACCAAAAGTTGGGATAATATCCCAAGGAACAACAGACTACCAACCAAAAGTTAGGATCGTCGACAAACAATGGACTACCAACCACAAGTTGGGATCATTGACAAACAACAGAATACCAACCAAAAGTTGGGATCATCGATAAATAAGCAGATGGCTACCAACCAAAAGTTGGAATCACCGGGACGCCGACCAAAGGTAAACTTACCAAAAACGAAGACTACCAGCCAAAAGTTGGGATAACATCCAATGAAAGATACCAACCAAAATTTGGGATAAACCAAGTATACATGAAGTAGGATCAAACGACTTACGACTTTAAATAGAAACTCCGCTGGGGAAAGAGAGGTTTAAATAAAAAAAACTCTGTCAGGGAGAAATATGTACACAACCACCAATGATCCTTGCAGGGGTAAAGATAATGAGATCGAGAGTCATGCCATTATCTGCTGGAGAGATGTTTGGCAATAGTGATATCAAACTTGGCATATGATTCAGATGCATATGTTTGAATATGGCGTAATGCTCCATACGAAATGGAAATGCTACGCGTTTGAGAGGATGAAATGCAAATGATATGTAAAAGAACCCTACCGGAAAGAGTGCTGGAAATAAAATCAACAAACCAAACTCTGCTGAGAAGAAAACTCTGAACGACTTTCTGATGAGGAAAATACCCTGAATGACCATCCTAGATACAACTCTTCTAGGGAGAGATCCACTATTGAGAATAACACCTGCTGGGGAATTGTTCCAAAAAAACTGACCTTAAAGAATACCAATGATCATTGGATATTACGGAGGATATCAGCCACCACTGAGATACCTGTCGAGGAAATCATCGCCAACCTCTGTTTGGGGGGTGACCTTCAATTCTAACCTGATGGGATAATTGCAAACCATTGCTGACAAGAATACCCTTGATATGACAACCATACTCTGTGGGGGAACATAAATCTCTATTGTATGAAGACAAAACATCTTCTACTAACAAACTTCTGAATGCAAACTGACACCCATGTGTTGTAGATATTGCTAGAACTTCACCATCAGGAGATAAGCTCTACTGGGAAAAAGGATCATGTCATCCTGTAAACAATTAGCAAAAAGGATGCCCTATATGAAAAATGGTTATTTTGGTTACCATCCATGACATCATTCAAGTAAATTCATTCTTTTCAATATGACTTGTAATGCCCCAATGTTTTTCACATGTAAAGTTTAACAAAAATACCAGACGCCCCTTTTTGCAAACAAAACAATAAAAGTAAAAACAGGAAATGGGAAGCTCTTTGAGTGAATAATACTTTATTGATTGGGAAGGCCTGTAAATAGGCAAGTTACAATTGGATGCAATTCCTGAAAAGAGGTAATTACGTAAAAAGTACAACAAGAAATATATAAATGTCGGCAATATGGAAACAGACAACCACCATGTGTTGATTCGGCTATGACCCTTATGTCTTCAATCTTTCACCCATGTTCGGCCTTCTGAAGAGACTGATTGAACTGATTCTTACCCTTCGGGACTTCCACGAGTCAAAACGCATTCACAGATCGAACGCATACAGTAGTCATTTGCTTTTAAATCCCTAACTTTTGCCTGGATCGCCCTTGCGGATTTTCAATCCACCGGGATACCTATTTTTCCAAAGTTTCCTTTTTAGGTTTTCGACTTTGCGGGTTTATTCTTTTTTCTTTTTTATCCCTAATTTTTGCCTGAACCTTTTCTTTTTATGGTTCGCCAGAATGCCCCATTTTTTCCTGGACTTTCTTTTTATGTCCAGCGGGTCTATTTTAAGCAAAGTATTTTTTGATTGCGTCTGTGTTCACATGGGACACAAAATCTTCACCACCCATGGTTGATAGTAATAAGGCTCCACCAGAGAAAACCTTTCTTACTACGTATGGATCTTCATAGTTAAGAGTCCACTTCCCCTATGATCTATTTGTGGAGGGAGGATTCTCTTCAACACCAAATCACCTATCTGGAAATACCGAGGGCACACCTTTTGATCAAAAGCCCTCTTCATTATGCTCTGGTACAACCGGCCGTGGGCGATAGCTGCCAATCTCTTTTCATAATCAGACTAAGTTGATTAAACCTAGCCTTCACCCATTCCGCTTCATCAAGCTTTACATCAGACAATATCTTTAAAGAAGGAATCTTGACTCCTAATGGTAGGACAACCTCCGCACTATATACCAGTGAGAAAGGTGTTGCCCCAGTCGACGTACGCACCGAAGTATGATAACCATGTAAAGAAAAGGGCAACATCTCATGCCAATATTTATAAGTCACCACCATCTTCTACATGATCCTTTTAATATTTTTATTCGCTGCCTCAACAGCGCCATTCATCTTTGGAAGGTATGAAGAGGAACTGTGATGCTCAATTTTAAAACTTTGGCAGAGCTCTTTCATCATCTTATTATTCAAATTCGAACCATTGTCAGTAATTATTCGTTATGGTATTCCGTAGTGGCAGATGATGTCCTTATTTATAAAACGAGCAACCACTTGCTTGGTGACATTGGCAAAGGAAGCCGCCTCTACCCACTTGGTGAAATAATCAATTGCTACCAAGATAAAGTGATGCCCATTAGAGGCATTCAGCTCAATTTTCCCAATCATATCAATGCACCACATAACAAAGGGCCAATGAGATGTCAATACATTTAGAGGGCTTGGTGGCACATGCATTTTATCAGCATAAATCTGGAATTTATGGCATTTTCTGAATATTTAAAACAATCAGACTCCATGGTCATCCAGTAATACCCTGCTTTCAATAATTTTCTAGACATTGCATGCCCACCGGCATGAGTACCTGTTGCTACGCAAAAAATGACACAGAGTCGCCACCGAGTTTTATTTATCCCATAGAGGGAAAGAGGAATAACGATAAAACCTTTAGGGAAAGAGCGTGGTCATCGCAACCAAGTCTTAGGGTTAGGGAGTCGGTGATGCGAGGGGAAGGTATTAACACCCCCTCGCATCCATCGTACTCGATGAGAACCTCCTAGGTTGTTAGGCGTAAATGGGTGTTTTTAATTTAAAAGTCGCTTGTTTTTAGAAGGAGGGGTTGGTTTTTTATTATAGTGCTCGCCAAAGATTGTGGCTCTTGTGCCTACGTATCCTCACTTAAAAGAAGTGAAGAATCAGAGCTCCGTAGTTCGGAGGCTTTTGAAATGGTGGTTTGTTGGTTGTTTTTATACCTTGAAAAAAGGTTTTTTGATTGATGCCCTAAGGCGAAAAGAAGTTTGATGAGTTGATGTTATTTTTAGGTTTTTTAAGAGAAATTGTTCTTGATTAGGATTACACAAAAAGACTTTGGATAAAGATGAATGTTTCGAATAACCAAGTCGAGCGCCTTGTATCCAAAACATTCAGAACGAGTGTAGGAGGATTCCATTCTCATTCCTTCTCCACCACCTTAAAATCCATGGTGTATAACCCTAACTATATATTTATTATATTTTGGATTTTTATTGAGAAAAAAGACCACTTGATGTTGGATCAAGGTTTATTGTTTGTAAAAATATATTTGAAGTGGTGCGTGTTAGAACACAGATTGATTCTTAATTATATCTCTATGTTTTGATGATAACACTAATGAAATTTTGTATTAAGTAAATATATACTCTAATTTTTTTCAAGTGTTTTTGTTTCAGATATTAAATTAAATATTCTTCTGGAAGCAAAAATGCATCTGAACATTATGCAACGCAAGGCTCTGAGCGTCAGAAGCAATTCTATAGAAGACTCTGAGCGCTGCCTGAAGAGACTCTGAGCTGCTACAGAAGGCTCTGAAGCAGAAGCTGCAGAAGACTCTGAAGCGTAGCTAAGAAGAATTTGAGTGAAGAGCTTAAATCATTGTTTCAAAAGACTCTGGAAGTACTTTACGCTGCAAGTACAGAGGCTCTGATAAACAACTCTACTCTGATTGAGATATTCACGCTGAAGCACTGTTTGCTGCAAAACTCTGATGACAACAACTCTGAAGTGGATACTCTATTAAGAGTTACTTTGATAAAGAAACTTGTTGAAGAAGATGATGTTCAAATAAAGATCCGTTGGCATATTCCTTCTCCTTATCTAAACGATTCTTTCCTCATTTGTGTATGGCACAGGAAATCAGAAAAAAGGGATTTGTCTGAACATTCCTCTTCTGGGAAAGTAAAAGTCAATAGAAGACAAAAGGCTACAACTACGCAGCAGTGCACAGTCTTCAAGCAACAGACTTTCAAATTTATAAAAGCAAGTCTTCAACACCCTATCAAAGTTGACGAATCTATTTGAAAAACTACTCTCAAGCTCTCATACAAACATTCTTTCAAGATGAATAGTTTTTATATTCGTTCTTAAACTAGTGTAAAAATCACAGTTGTGATTATAGCTTTTTAGAAGCATTCAAACACTCTTATTTGTATTACACTTTGTAATTGTTCCTTAAGAAGACCAAGTTGTGGTCAAAATTTCTTGAGAAGACTAAGACAATTTGTCTTAGTGGTTGACACTGTAATAAGTTTGATATAGTGGATTAAGTCCTTGTTGAGAAAGGCAAATCACCTTGGTAGGGTGGACTGGATTAGTTTGAGTTCAAACGAACCAGGATAAAAATACTGTGTTATTTTTCTATTGTCATAATTATTTTAAAACCCTTATTCAACCCCCATTCTAAGTGTTTTTCCCACCTTCAGTTGGTATCAGAGCTCCGGCTCTGTAGTGCTATCACCTAACAAGTGAAAGAGAAAGATCCAGTTGGGAAAATCCTTGATATATTTTCTTTGATATATTATGGCTGAAACTTCAAACAACACTGGGGTAAACAAATATGATGATAAAGATAGAATCAACACCAAACCTCCCATGTTTAATGGTGAGAAGTTTGATTATTTGAAAGATAGAATAGAAAGTTTTTTTCTAGGCTATGATGCTGACCTATGGGATTTGGTCATGGATGGTTACATTCATCCTACTGATGATGTTGGCAAAAAGATTGACAGAGAGTCAATGAGTGACCAACAGAAGAGAGACTTCAAAAATCATCATAAAGTAAGAACCATTCTATTAAATGCTATATCTCATACTGAGTATGAGAAGATTACAAATAGAGAAACAACATTTGATATGTTTGAGTCATTAAAAATGACCCATGAAGGAAACTCTCAAGTGAAGGAAACTAAAGCTCTGGCACTTATTCAAAAATACGAAGCCTTCAAGATGGAGGAATCTGAATATGTGGAAGCTATGTTCTCAAGGTTTCAGATTCTAACTGCGGGTCTGAAGGTTCTGGACAAAGGTTACTCTACCTCTGATCATGTCAAGAAGATCATCAGAAGCTTGCCAACAAGGTGGAGACCAATGGTCACAGCACTGAAGCTCGCAAAGGATCTGAATAAGATTACACTGGAGGAACTTATCAGCTCCTTGAGAATCCACGAGATTGAGCTGGAAGAAGACGAACCCCAGAAGAAAGGTAAGTCTGTTGCATTAAAAACTAACAAATCTGCTAAAGATTTGCAGGTTATTAAAGAAAACTTTGAAGAATCTTCCTCTGAAGAAGATGAACTGTCTCTGCTGTCCAGAAGGAAAAACCAACTCTGGAAGCATAAACAAAAGAAGTTCAGAAACTTCAAGAGATTTGATCAACATGGAGAGTCTTTTGGACATAAAAAATCTGGCAAGAAAGAAGTTGTATGTTATGAGTGCAAGGATCCAAGGCACTATAAAAATGAATGTCCCAAACTTTTGAAGGAGAAACCCAGAAAGAAGTTTGATAAGAAGAAGAAAGTTCTGATGGCCACGTGGGATGATTCAGATGCATCTGAATTCTCATCAGAGTCAGAAGAAGAATGTGCAAATATGGCACTGATGGCTGACGTGGAAGACCATGAAGAAAACTCTGATTCAGAAGAGGTATTTTCTGAACTTACTAGAGCTAAACTTATTGAAATTTTATCTAAAATGCTGGAAAACTATAGTAAGATTAAGCTCAAATACAAGAAGCTTCAAAGCAATCTTATATCTGAGAATGATCTTCTGAAGTCAGAAGTTGCTGAGCTTAAAGCAAACAATTTAAAAATTAAAACTGATTTAGAAAAAGCTCAATAAGATTCTAAAGCTGAAACTAAGTCAAAATCTAAAAATATTTTAGAAGAATATGACTATAGTTTTCAGAAGTTTCTGTCCAGAGGCCTAGATAGAAGCAAGATGGCTTCCATGATCTATGAGTAAGCAGAAACAACAGGAAGATAGTTGGATATGAATCACTCTCTGGGAAGCATTTAAATCCAAAACCTGTTGATAAACTGGTCATTAAGTATTCACCTCTGTACACTCATTTTAAATATAGTCATCTGAATGACATAACACACACACGTACAGTTCTGAACACTAAAGTTTTTGTGAAACCAAAACTTCATAAGAACAAGGATACTTTTAAAGGAAAGAAGTTCAGACAGAACTTCAGACCTACTAACCCCAGAGGACCCAAGAAAATATGGGTACCTAAGGACAAAATAATCTTTGTTGCAGATGTCCTTAACAACAAAGTTGAGACACCAATCATGGTACCTGGACTCTGGCTGCTCACGACATATGACGGGAAGAAAGTCTATGTTCCAAAGCCTGGAACTTAGATCTGGAGGAGACGTCAAGTTTGGAGGGAACCAGAAGGGCAAGATAATTGGCTCTAGAACTATTGGTAATGGTAACCTTCCTTCCATATCTAATGTTTTACTTGTTGAAGGATTAACACATAACCTATTGTCCATAAGTCAATTAAGTGACAATGGTTATTATATAATCTTTAATAAAAATATTGTAAAGTTGTGAGTCAAAAAGATGGTTCAATCCTCTTTAATGGAAAAAGGAAGAACAACATTTACAAAATTAATCTTTCAGAACTTAAGGTTCAAAATGTAAAATGACTTATGTCTGTTAATGAGGAGCAATGGGTCTGGCATAGAATATTGGGGCATATTAGTATGGTACGTATATCTCAGATTAATAAACTCAATCTGGTCAGAGGACTTCCTCAGCTGAAGTTCAACTCAGATGCTCTTTGTGAAACATGTCAGAAAGGAAAATTTTCAAAATCTTCTTTCAAAGCTAAAAATATTGTTTCTACCTCAAGACCATTAGAGCTGCTTCATATTGATCTGTTTGGACCAGTGAAAACTGCATCCATCATAGGCAAGAAGTATGGATTAGTCATAGTTGATGACTACAACAGATGGACATGGGTAAAATTCCTGAAACACAAGGATGAGTCACACTCTGTGTTCTTTGACTTCTGCAAACAAGTCCAAAACGAAAAAGAATTTAAAATTGTTAAAGTCAGAAGTGATCATGGTGGAGAATTTGAAAATAAATTTTTTGATAAATTTTTTAAAGGAAATGGCATTGCACATGATTTTTCATGTCCTAGAACTCCTCAACAGAATGGAGTTGTAGAAAGGAAAAATAGAACATTGCAAGAAATGGCCAGAACCATGATCAACGAGACTAACATGGCAAAACATTTTTGGGCAGAAGCAATTAATACAGCTTGTTATATTCAGAACAGAGTGTCTGTAAGACCTCTTCTGGAGAAGACTCCCTATGAATTGTGGAGGAATAGAAAGCCCAACATTTCTTATTTCCATCCTTTTGGATGTGTCTGTTTTATTTTAAATACTAAAGACAATCTGAACAAGTTTGATTCTAAAACACATAAGTGTTTTATGATTGGCTATTCTGAACGCTCTAAAGGCTACAAAGTATACAATACTGAGACACAGATTGTGGAGGAATCAATTCATGTTAGATTTGATGATAAGCTTAGCATTCAAAAGCCAAAGAAGCTTGAAATTTATGCAGATAGAGAAGTGATTCTCACAGACTCTGAAGATTCAGAGGCAGACAAAGCTCAATTGAAAGAACCAGAAGCAACGCCAGATGCTACTCCCTTGGCTGCTCAGATGGATAACTTGAACATTTCTGAAGAACCAACTGTTAAAGGATCATCCAGAATCAAATCCTCTCATCCAGAAGAAATGATCATTGGAAAGAAGGATGACCCTATCAGAACAAGATCCTTTATCAGATCATCTGGAACGTCATTATTTGGTTTGGTGTCAGTCATTGAACCAACCTCTATGGATGAAGCTCTGCAAGATAATGATTAGATACTTGCCATGCAAGAGGAGCTTAACCAATTCACTAGGAATGATGTTTGGGATCTGGTTCCAAGACCAAAAGGATTTAATATCATTGGAACAAAATGGGTCTTCAGAAACAAGCTGAATGAGCAACAAGAAGTAGTCAGAAACAAAGCTAAACTGGTCGCAAGAAGGAATTTATTACACAAAGACTTATGCTCCTGTGGCAAGGTTAGAGTCTATTCGCTTATTAATTTCTTTTGCTGCACAGAATAACATCACTCTATATCAGATGGATGTTAAAAGTGCTTTCTTAAATGGCATTATAGAAGAAGAAGTTTATGTTCATCAACCTCCTAGTTTTGAAAATGAAGAATTTCCAGAACATGTTTTTAAACTTAAGAAATCACTCTATGGCTTAAAACAAGCTCCCAGAGCTTGGTATGAGAGGCTGAGTAATTTTCTTCTGGAAAATAATTTTATTAGAGGAAAGGTGGATACTACTCTCTTATGTAAATCAATTAAGAAAGACATTTTAGTCTGTCAGATTTACATAGATGATATTATTTTTGGTACAACAAATATTACGCTTGGAAAAGAGTTTGCTCAATCTATGCAGGCAGAATTTGAAATGAGCATGATGGGAGAACTCAGATTCTTTCTGGGAATTCAAGTCAATCAAACTCCAGAAGGAACTTACATACATCAGACAAAGCATGTGAAGGAACTTTTGAAGAAATTCAACATCACAGAAAGTAAGTTGGCCAAGACTCCAATGCATCCAACAAGCACACTTGGAAAAGAAGAGGTAAGTAAGAAGGTAGATCAAAAGCTCTACAGAGGTATGATTGGATCTCTTCTGTATTTGGCTACTTCTAGACCTGATATTCTTTTCAGTGTTTGTCTTTGTGCTAGATTCCAATCAGATCCTAGAGAATCACACTTAACAGCTGTTAAGAGGATTCTGAGGTATCTGAAAGGTACTACTAATGTGGGTTTGTGTTACAGAAGATCTGATGATTTTAAATTAGTTGGATTCTGTGATGCTGATTATGCTGGAGACAGAGTTGAAAGAAAAGTACTTCTGGAAGCTGTCAGTTTCTGGGAAGAAATCTAATCTCTTGGTACAGCAAGAAGCAAACCACAATAGCGCTTTCAACTATAGAAGCAGAATACATTGTTGTTGCTGGTTGTAGCACTCAGATGCTCTGGATGAAAAGTCAGCTAGAAGATTATCAGATATATGAGAGTAACATTTCTATCTTTTGTGACAACACTTCTGCTATATGCCTGTCTAAAAATCCTATTTTACACTTTAAGGCAACGCATATAGAAATTAAACATCATTTCATCAGAGACTATATTCTGCTGGGAATTTTAAGCTTAGACTTTGTTGATATAGACCATCAATGGGCTGATATCTTTATGAAACCCCTTGCTGAAGATAGGTTTAAATTTATTCTGAAAAATATTAGTATGGATTTCTGTCCAGAATAAAATGTTTCTCAAAAGCAAATTTTCTCAGATGAAAAATGGGTTTTGACTGCATAGCTAAAACGGGTTTGACCTTCGTCCCATTGTTTCTGCTCAAGGATGGGTCAAGTATTTTGACAGGCTGTTTGGTCCAGTTTATCCTCACCTTGTTAAAGAATTCTGGATCCACGCTAAGCTATATCCAAAGTTCATCCAATCATTTGTTCTGGGCAAAGAGATAATCATCACTGAAGATTTGATAAGGAAGTTGATTGGGTATCAAGAACAAGATGGTGTCACTCATCTCCCCTCTGGACGTGTAGACATGGATGAAGTCTACAGAGAAGTTTTCACTTTTGGACAAGCCTCAAGCAAGATAAAAGATCTGAAGCTGAACTACATGATCTGGGCTAAGATCTTCCTGGGGTGTATCAATCACAGAAAATCATCAAACTCTCCAGACTATGTAAACGCTGATCATATCTACTTCATGTATTGCCACACTTGTTGTTTTCACATCTGTGGAATCACATAAGTATGTCTAGAGAAACTGTCAGGAATAAGCATTAGAAGATTAGGCCATGGATTCCAATGGGAAGACTCATCTCAGATATTCTGACTGAGAATAAGCTTGTTGCTCATCTGACAGAAGCGAGTATGACAGAAGAATTGGCTTCAATTGTTGGTAAGCCTCTGGATGGAAAGAGCTTACAAAGGATGAAGATTGTGGAAGAACTTGCTTTGCACCTGCAAAGATCAACATTGAAGAAGTGAGCCAAAGAAGAATTCCTCTGGATGATTTTCCTATATTCTCAGCTGAAGAGCCCAAGGAAGCTATGCTTCACTACATATCCATCTGTCTAGAAGATGGGACTCCTATTCCAGCAGATATTTTGAAGCGTGCAAATGAACCTGCACCTGATGTGTACACGGAGAAGAAGAGGAAGAAAAGGAAGATGTCAGAAGAAGGCTCAACCAAGGTTAAGAGGAAAGCTTCTGGAGAAGCATCATCTGTGAAGGCAAAACGTCAAAAACCTTCAGGTAACTCTGCTACTTTATCTCCTATTTTGGAACCAGTACCAGAAATACCAATATCTTAAGTCCCCTCCACCTTATGAACCAATACCCTCTGAGCTTTTTGCATCTGAAAAAGTTCAATCATCTGAACCTCAATACAACTCCCCTCCACAGAATCAACCTAAATCATCTGAACAAATACCTTCTATTAACATCCCTTCTCAACCTGAATCTGATATAGCTTCTAACCAACAACCAGAAGAATCACTACCAGAAGAACATCAACCCTCTGAATCACAAATATCTGATTATGATATTCTTGATATACAACCCCTTAAGACTCTTATTCAACTTTCATCTGGATCTTGTCATACTACTGAATCATCTGATTCTACTGAATCTGATTTGCCAGGTGTGACTTCACCCAAACCCAATTCACCAATATATTATTCTGACATTCCTGAACCAACCCAACCAAAAATTCATTCTACACCTAAGACTGTTACCACTTCATCTGTAAGAATTCCTTCTTCACTATATCCACCTCCTCTCTTCATCATTCCCTCTTTTACTATTCCCTTAACACCTGCTACCCCTAAACCATCCTCTTTAGAAACCTATCTGAAACCCAAACCTAGATTGGATATTGGGACTCTGTTGTCTGGTTTTAAAAAGGAGATGAATATGTGGTTATCTGTTGTTGAAAAGGAGTGCCTTACAAGCATCAACCCAGATGATTTTGAAGCTATCTGGAACAGATTCAAATCGAGATTCAACTCTATGGCTTCAAATCTTCAAGGTATCTGTTCTGAAGATGCAAAGGTTAGATTTGCTGAAGCTGTCAAACTCATGCTTCTAAATGTTAGCAGAACTCCAAATTTTCTTCTGGAAAACACACCCCCAACAGATGTGTGTTCTTCTTCTGAAGACGATGCTACACTTCAGATTGCTGAAGTTTCTTAGTCTGCTATAGTGAATCCAGAAGCTCTGGTATGTGAAGAATCTAATGCGTCTGATAAGCCTTCTCTGATGTCTCTGGACAAAGCATCTGATTCTATGATTGTGGAGAATGCATCTGCTATGGTTGTTGCTAATGCTGTTGCGTCTGCAAGTGTTCTAGAATCTTTAGAGGTCAAGAAAGAGGACCAGGATCTGAAGGAAAAGTTTGCTCAGCTAGAGGCTAGCAACACTGAGATCAGATCTTGGATGGTTAAACTAGAGAAGACCACAGATGATATCAAGACGTAGATGGATAGGCAAGAAGAGTCTACTTCTGAGATCACTAATCTTCTGAAGATTATAGTCTCTCATCAACCTTAGTTGTTTTTGTTGTTTGTGCACATTTATGTCTTGCTTGTTTTTCTTTTCTGGATTGTTTATCTTGTTTATCTTGTTTCTATTCTGGATTATTTATCAATGCATCTGTGACTCTTTGGTTATCTTTATCTGATGTTATATTATGTTTTATTGTTTTCCTTTGTTTTTTTTTTCTTTTATGTCTTAAACAGTTTTCTTTTTGATATGACAAAAAGGGGGAGAAAATGAAATTTTGATTAATTCACATAAACAGTTACCAAAATGGAACTCAGACATGATAAAATATAACTAACATTGAATTTTAGTCTTTCAGAGCTATTTACTCATCTAACAGATTTCATAAGAACTAACTCTGAACAAAATCTGAGAAAGCTTACAAGATTGCTCTGATCTGGAAAGAATACAAATTGCTGAAAGGGAAGTATTTATCTTTCTTAAAGTATTCAATTCAGGGGGAGATTCATAATCTCAGGGGGAGATATATATATTTTTTCTATCTATTGAACAAAATTTCCTATGTTTTTGTCATCATAAAAAAGGGGGAGATTGTTAGAACACATATTGGTTCTTAATTATATCTCTATGTTTTGATGATAACATAATGAAATTTTGTATGAAGTAAATATATACTCTAATTTTGTTCAAGTGTTTTTGTTTCAGATATTAAATTAAATATTCTTCTGG
Source organism: Lathyrus sativus (assembly GCA_963859935.3). Classification (NCBI taxonomy): domain Eukaryota; kingdom Viridiplantae; phylum Streptophyta; class Magnoliopsida; order Fabales; family Fabaceae; genus Lathyrus; species Lathyrus sativus. The sequence continues at coordinate 72,104,487 of OZ012740.1, read as the reverse complement.
AAGCAAAAATGCATCTGAACATTATGCAACGCAAGGCTCTGAGCGTCAGAAGCAATTCTACAGAAGACTCTGAGTGCTGCCTGAAGAGACTCTAAGCTGCTACAGGAGACTCTGAAGCAGAAGCTGCAGAAGACTCTGAAGAGTAGCTAAGAAGAATTTGAGTGAAGAGCTTAAAGCATTGTTTAAGAAGACTCTGGAAGTACTTTACGCTGCAAGTACAGAGGCTCTGATAAACAACTCTGCTCTGATTGAGATATTCATGCTGAAGCACTGTTTACTGCAAAACTCTGATGACATCAACTCTGATGTAGATACTCTGTTAAGAGTTACTTTGATAAGGAAACTTGTTGAAGAAGATGCTGTTCAAATAAAGATCCGTTGGCATATTCCTTGACCTTATCTAAACGACTCTTTCCTCATTTATGTATGGCACAGAAAATCAGACAAAAGGGATTTGTCTGAACATTCCTCTTCTGGGAAAGTAAAAGTCAATAGAAGACAAAAGGCTACAGCTACACATCAGTGCACAGTCTTCAAGCAATGGACTTTCAACTCTATAAAAGCAAGTCTTCAACACCCTATCAAAGTTGACGAATTTATTTGAAAAACTACTCTCAAGCTCTCATACAAACATTCTTTCAAGCTGAATAGTTTTTATATTCATTCTTAAACTAGTGTAAAAATCACAGTTGTGATTATAGCTTTTTAGAAGCATTCAAACACTCTTATTTGTATTACACTTTGTAATTGTTCCTTAAGAAGACCAAGTTGTGGTCAGAATTTCTTGAGAAGACTAAGACAGTTTGTCTTAGTGGTTGACACTGTAATTAGTTTGATATAGTGGATTAAGTCCTTGTTGAGAAAGGAAAATCACCTTGGTAGGGTGGACTGGATTAGTTTGAGTTCAAACGAACCAGGATAAAAATACTGTGTTATTTTTCTATTGTCATAATTGTTTTAAAACCCTTATTCAACCCCCTTTCTAAGTGTTTTTCTCACCTTCAGTGCGAACAAGGTCGATGGCGATGCACAAGGCAATCGACTTACAAGGTTGAAAATGGCTCGATAAAATCGAGAGTTTATTTTTAAAAATGATTTTTGGAACAAAGGTCAAAAATGACCATAACAAAGTATCCACATACAAAAATCATACAACCACATGGGGTTAGTCGGCTAAAAAAAAACGAGACATGCAAAAAAAATGACACTTTTTAAGGAAAAAACAAGGAAAACTAAGGGAAGTTCGCTAGGCAAACGTGGTAGCGAAGCTACCCAGAAACTGCACAAAATTCGTTAGGCGAAGGTGCCAGTGAACGCAAACAGAGGCAAAAAGGGACCAAGTTCGCTAGGCGAAGGTGCCCAGAAAAAACAGGTAAAAGTTCGCTAGGCGAAAGGCCAGCAAACGCAAACAGAGGCAAAGTTTGCTAGGCGAAGGTGCCAACGAAAAAACATCACGAAGTTCGCTAGGCGAACTTCACGCTGTTTTCCCGGAATACACATTTTTTTAATGGAAACAGTGGGAAAAATGGCAAAGTTCGCTAGGCGAACTGCTAGCGAACGTGACAGTATTTTGAGTTTTTCAACTCATGTCACCATGGAAGCTAAACTAGGTTCTATCTTTGTTTCTTATCCTTTTTTACAATGATTTCTTGGTCATATTAAGACCTTATTACAACATATAACATAAGCAAAAACAAACATGAAAATAAAAGCATGCAAGAAAAAGTAAAGAAGTGAGAGTTAAGAGGATGGATACCCAAGAACTACTAGCTTCCTTCACCACCAATGGCTTGGTTGGATGTCCTCCTCCTTCTGATTTTCTAACCCTCCTTTGTTCTCTCCAAGTTTTTCTTTTCAATCTTTTTCTGTTTTTCTCTCTTACTCTTTTTCTGTTTTTTCTCTCTTACTCTTTTTCTGTTTTTTTTTCCTCTCCTCTTCTTTGCTCAAAATCTCAATGTGTAATGTTAATGTGTGGTGAATGTGTTTGTTTACAACCCCTCTCCTTCTTATCTCAGCACACTAGGGTTTTCTCTTCTCCCAAAACATAAGACTTTTTCATGGAGTAATGTTCCTTTCCACCTTTTCTCATGTCACTCTCTTTCTTTCCATTTCCATGTATGTTGCTATGTTGCATTTTTCTGCACTACTTTCCCATGCTGTCTTTTTTCTGCAGCACTCTACATTGCCCTCAATCCTTGTACCCCTTTGTTGGCTTATGCTTGGACTACCCTCTTGGTCAATGTTAACCTTTGGACAAAATTTTGAAATTTTGATTTTTAGATGCATTATCATATGCTATTCCCTTGGTCTTGTGACATGTATATTTTGTGACATGAGGCAACTTGTTACTTCTTGCATGGGGCTGTTTTGGATTACACTCATATTGCCCATGATTAAACATGCATGATCTTGATCTTGAAATATTCCAATGTTGAATTAACTCTTAAATATTTTCCTTGGATGTTTGTGGGCATAATGTGGAACATGAAAACTTGATGGGTATGAAGGGTACCATAACATGAATTTGATTAGAGACTTGAATGAAGATTAGAAATAGATTAATTTCTAAACATTACTTAGAGTTGGAAATCTTGTAACAAATGACATTCTTGTAATGTCATAAAATATCTCTGTAATATTCTTGCCTCTAATCTTGAATTCATAAATCTTGAATTTTGCATGATGGATTTTCCTTGTACTATTAACACTTGAAATGGATGAAGTCTCAAGTTATGAACTTGTGATATTGACTCATGCTCTGCAAGTTTGAACTCCATTTGATCAAGAATTTGAAACAAAGTTGGATGAAGAAATCTTGAATTATGCCTTGCATTTCATGTTCCATAGGAATATTGACCTTGAATATCCTAATATTTTTCAAGTAACTTCTCCTTGAAGAAATCTACATGAGTAGACTTTTCCAACTTAGATCAAACCTTAGATGATGAACATTTTCTTCCATGTATTCCATGATAGGCAATTTATCTCATTTGAAATGAAAAACAAACGAAACGACCCAATCCTTACCTCGTGAACCCACATGCTCGATATGCGATAGAACGATGTATGATATGACGAATGTAGGGTATAAAGGCTAAAGGTGAAAATGAGGGTGTGACAGTACCAAAAGAACCTTCATGGACCTCTTCCATTAGCAAGCTTGCCTCGTGTTCCTCCATAAAATGCAGCAAAACCATGTTGAAGTTTCTTTTGTACAACACATCATCCTTGTTCAAGTAGAAGTTTCCTGAAAGCCTCCTCAGGATTTTCTTGTCTTTACTTGATGCCCCAGGCGGATACTCTTGAGTCTTGAGGAAATGTCTGATGTCAAAATACCAGGGCTTTTCATCTGACGCTTTTTCAATTGCAAATACGAAGGTCGGCCTGTCAAGGCGCATGATAGTGATTGTTGGAGCTTCATTCCAAAAATTCACTTTATACATTGATGATAACGTTGCCAAGGCGTCTGCCATCTAATTTTCAGCCCTCGATATATGATGAAACTCGACCCTATCAAAAAATGGCAGCAATCTTCTTGCGTAGTTCTTATAAGGCACCAGGTTGGCCTGACGAGTCTCCCACTCTCCCTTGATTTGGTTGACGACTAATGTTGAATCACCATACACATCTAGATTCTTGATTCTCAAATCAATAGCTTCTTCTAAACCCATGATGCATACTTCATATTCAGCCTCATTATTCGTACAGGCAAACGTCAATCAGGCAGTGAATGGTATGCGGGAACCGTGAGGAGTTGTAATAATTGCCCCAATTCCGCTGTTGTATGAGTTAACAACACCATCAAAAATCAATTTCCACTGAGACCCAATCTCGGGGCCCTCGTTAGGTAAAGGTTTATCACAGTCCTTCATCTTCAAAAACATTATATCTTCATCAGAAAACTCAACCTCATTGGTTGATAATACTCAATTGGCTGTTCAGCAAGATATTCTGACAAAACACTCCATTTAATGGCCTTTTGGGAAACATACTGAATGTCGTACTCTGTCAGCACCATGTTCCATCTAGAAATTCTTCAGGAAAGTGCTTGCTTCTCAAACACATATTTAATCGGGTCCATCTTCAAAATCAACATGGTTATATGGTTTAACATGTACTGTCTTAGGCATTTAGCTGCCCAAGCAAGTGCACAACATGTTTTCTCTAGAATTGAGTACCTTAACTCGCAATTGGTGAATTATTTACTCAGGTAGTAAATAACATGCTCTTTCCTACCCGTCTCGTCGTGTTGACCAAGCACACAACCCATCGAGTTCTCCAGAATCGTTAAATACATTATCAAAGGTCTTCCAGCAACTGGAGGCATTAATATCGGAGGCTCCTACAAATACTCTTTTATTTTTTCGAAAGCCTTTTGAAAATTCTCATTCCAGATAACTGCCTGATCTTTTCTTAACAATTTGAATATTAGCTCGCAAGTGGTTGTAAGGTGAGAAATGAACCTTGCAATGTAGTTCAATCTCCCAAGGAAACCACAAACCTCCTTCTCTGTTCTTGGTTCAGGCATCTCTTGAATTGCTTTTACCTTTGCAGGATCCACTTTAATTCCTCTTTCACTGACAATAAAACCCAATAGCTTTCCTGATCTCATCCCGAAGGTGCATTTGTTAGGATTCAACCTCAGCTTGAACTTCCTTAACCTTTCAAATAATTTTAGAAGATTAACCAGATGTTCTTCCTCCGTCTATGACTTTGCAATCATATCATCAACATATACTTCGATCTCATGATGAATCATATCATGAAAGAGAGTCAGTATTTCCCGATGATAAGTTGCCCCTGCATTTTTCAATCCAAAAGGCATAACTTTGTAGCAAAAGGTCCCTCACGGTGTGATAAAAGTGGTTTTCTCCATGTCCTCTAGGGCCATTTTGATTTGGTTATACCCAGAGAAGCCATCCATGAAGGAAAACACATAATATTAAACGGTGTTATCAACCAACACATCAATGTGGGGGAACAGGAATCGTCTTTCGGGCTCGCTCTATTCAAATATCGATAGTCGACGCTCATCCTAACCTTTCCATCCTTCTTAGGTACAGGAACAATATTAGCAACCCACAGAAGGTAATTGGTAACAGCAAGAAAACCATCATCTAACTGCTTTTGGACTTCCTCTTTGATCTTGACTGTCATATTAGGTCTGGTCCTTCTCAACTTCTGCTTCACGGGCGGACATTCTTCTTGAAGAAGTAGTCGGTGCACCACTATGTCGATATCCAACCCAAGCATATCTTGATAAGACTAAGCGAAGACATCTTTATACTCACGGAGCATCTTAACTAGTCTTCTTTTGACATCATCTTCCAATGCGGCCCCTATTCTGACTTCCTTTTTCTCATCTTCGGTACCCATATTGATGACTTCAATATCCTTCTTATGAGGCAGAATAACCTTTTCCTCTTGCTTCAGAAGCCTAGCCAGTTCCTCAGGTAGGTCACGATCTTCATCAGCCTCTTCTTCAGCTTGATAAATGGGATTATCGAAATCATATCGAGCCATAGACAAATTAGGATCAATGGTATCTGAGATGTACAACCTGTACGATCGATGTTTTATGCTGATTACGATATCCAAACAAATAAAACACATTTCCATTTTTTTGTTTTAATGTAAAAGCAAGAAGGAAAAACAGGGATCAAAATATTTGAATGCAAAAAGGGATGTCTTTTATTCATGATAACGTTAAAATGTTAAAACAGGGCCTATAAAATAAGTCACTACGCCTTGGGAAGAACGTAGGACTATTCATAAACAAAAGTAGAAATTACTCTTCTGATGTGACGTGGATGATTTCCTCCACAGTCAAGTTGCATAGCTTCTGTCCAGGGATACACAAACGAATCCAAGCATCCATATCACAGTCGCTATCTCTTTCGTCCTCGCCAACAACATTTATTCTGTCGAATATAACCCCATCGCTGGTAAACGGAACATGTCCTCTGTACCTTGGAGGGTCCTGTGAAGAAGAAGAGGGACTATACCCCAAACCAAACATGTCATGCTTAGCTGGAACATCAAGTACCTAGCTCCACTTCTGGAAAGACCCAGATTCCACTATAGCACGGGCTTCTTTAAATGATGACATCGAGACCTCTAGGCCCTTAGCTTCTACAGGAGGCTTCTCCTGAATTTGCACAGTTTCGAAAGCTTGGCAAAGTGTCTTGTGGATTTCACCATCCACTTCCATATACTTAAAAGATGATAGTTGACTCACCATGATGTCTTCCTCTCCATAGAAAGTAACCACTTTCCCCTCCATCATATACTTCAATTTCTAATGCAACGTTGAAGTAACTGCCCCAGCAGTGTGTATCCAAGGTCGGCCAAGCAGAAAAATGTATGCTGACTAGATATCCATGATATAAAATGTTGCGTTAAAAATTTCCGGCTCCACCTGTACGGGCATAATGATCTCACCAAACACCGATCTCTTAGAGCCATCAAAATCTCTTACGACTAAGTCACTTGGCGTGCATATCATCCCTTGAGTGTCCAGTTTCATTAACACTTTCTTTGGCAGTACATTAAGGGATGATCCTGTATCTACCAGGACATGAGACAAAAGAGACCCTCTACACTCCATAGATATATGTAAGGCATGATTATGGTTCCTCCGGGCAGGATTCAAATCCAAATCCGTAAAATCTAAACCATTAACAATGTTCACATGAGCTACCACTCCTTCTAGCTGGTTCACCAAAATATCTTGCGACACAAATTCCGAATTCATAATTTTCAACAACACATTTCGGTGTGCCTCAGAGCACAATAATAATGACAAGATAGAAATCTTTGATGGCGTTTGGTGCAAATGATCTACAATCTTGTAATCGCTTTTGCGGATAAGCCTCGTGAACTCTTCAGTATCCTTTACAAAATAATATTTATCAACCTGTTGCTGAACATCTTCTTCTACCACAACATTTCCTTTCCCCTTATCACCTTTATCAGCACTAGTTCCAGGTGGAGAGAAAATCTTCCCACTCCTAGTAATTCCTCCTGTTCCGACGATGTTTTCAACTGAAATACCTTCATACAATGACCCTGTCAACTCCTGTTTTTGTCCATTGAAAAACACCTCTGCCCCATAATTCCAGGGAATGGCCTTGGTGCTTTCATAAGGTACAGGTCCTGAAGTGGTAATAATGACCGGAGCTGGCCTTGGCGGCACTGAGATATTAATCGCCCGGTAAAGAATTGAAATTGTTGCGCCTTCAACCCTTTCATTATTGACCTTATCAATCAACTTTTCCTCCATAATCCTGTTAAATTGTAGATTACCTTTGTTAATCCGACTCTGAATACGATTTTTCAAGAAACTGCAACCCTCTTGCTGCGCAACACATTCTGAACAATCTTCTGAACACCCCGGATATACACCTCCCTTTAACAATCTATCTTTCATAAAACTCAAAGAGGTCTTCAATTCTGCAACATCAGTTATCAAGTTCAACATTTCTCCTTCAATAACAACATTAGCCCTAGCCACCCCATGGTTTGGTATTGGGTTCTGATTTATGTTAGGCCCCTCGTTGGTGAAGTTGATTGCTTTTGAGTCAAGTAAATCCTGAAACTTATGCTTAAATGCTTTGCAATTGTCAATATTGTGGCCTGGAGCTCCGGAGTGGAACTCACACCTAACATTCGCATCATAACCTGGAGGAGGCGCACCAGTGAGTGGCGCTAAGGTTCTCTTCTAGATGAGTTGTAATTGTAATAAATGCTACAAAAGCTGAGAATAAGGCATTGGAGGCATCTCAAATTGCTTGTGGCCATCCTTCCCTGTCCTGGTAATGATGAGGCATGTTAACTTGTTACTATGGTACAACCGGGATGACCATACTAGCAACTTGTTATTGATGAGGTTGGACCCGACCTTTACCTCTGTAGGATGATATTGCGTTCTCATCTCCCTCTATCTTCTTTAGGTTTCCACTGTATGACTTTTTCATCCCTCCTGATAAAGATCTTGCTCTGTTTGGTATCTTTCCTGTCTTGATACCATTTTCTACCCTCTCTCCTGCCATCACCAAATCTGAAAAGCTCTCAGACATACATCCAATTAATTTTTCATAATATGTTCCTGGCAAGGTGGCCATGAACATATCAATCAGCTCTCGCTCCACCATCGGAGGCTGTACTCTAGCTGCTAGCTCTCGTCACCTCTGGGTGTACTCTTTGAACCCCTCATTATTTCTCTATGACAGATTTTATAGTTGCACTCTATTCGGTGCCAAGTCACTGTTATACTGATAGTGACGAACAAAAACTTTCCCCAATTCTCTCCAGCTTCTTATGTGTGTCCTTTCCAGACCCATATACCACTCAAGAGAAGGACCTGATAAACTGTCTTGAAAGAAATGCATTAACAACTTCTCATCATCTGAATAGGAAGACATCTTCCTGAAATAAGCCCGGAGGTGTACTCTAGGACAATTCGTCCCTTTGTACTTATCAAAATCTAGTACCTTGAACTTTGGGGGAATTCTGACCCCTGGCACAAGTCCCAGATCCGACATGTCGAGTTCCAAAGAGTTTTGGTTCTCGAAGGCTTTCATATTTTCTTCAATCAATTTGAATCTCCTATCAACTTCTGCGGGAAGCCCCACATCCAAGTCTCTCATTGAAAATACATCATCTTGGTTTTGTTCTTCCCACTGGGAACCAACAGCTCCCTAAATAGTGCATACGCGAACTCCAGCGCCTCCTACATGAACTCCACCCTGATGACCTCCGCTCGGAGGGTTAACAATTGTCAGAACACCGTTGCCATGAGGAATATTTCCATCAACTGGAGGAGGAATAACAGCAGCCCCTCCATGTAGGATACCATTACCATCAACTCGTGCTATTAATGGTTGAACCAAGGTTCTCAGATGTTCCTTCCCATTGGCCACACTTTGCATCATCTCCATAAGTTGTGTCATTCTGTCTCTGACCTCTTGGAGCTCGTGCTGCACTTGATCCATAATTCTTCGTTGATTTCCTCTCATAAAGTATTTATAGAAAACTGAATCTGCAATCCTGTTAACTGTTGAAGAAAACCAAGCAGAGATATAAGATTGAAAGCTCCAGGAACACCTGTTATGCAAATGATAATGCAAAAATGAAAACATGTGTATATGTTCCAAGGAGATGTCCCCCTCGATTCTAGTTTCATAGATAATAACATAACAGTAGAGATAAACGGAAGAACCAAAAAACCATCTCATAAATAAAATGAAAACAAAAGTCAATGTATACAAATCACCAATAGGAAGTACAACTGAATACAAGCCTATTACCCCATCCAACAGATCTGGTGATGGTCAAAATACAAGACAAGAAAAGAGAAAAGACAACATCAAACAACTTCTTCAACTACTGTAGGCCTTGTACCAAGTATGCACTTCCTCTAACAGTTCCTTTGTGTTTGGATGCTCAGGCCTTGCAGTCAGTTCCTGGATGAGGAGATCTCTTCTGCAAATGACATCCTTCAAGCCCTGAACACAGTCCTCCCAAGCATCTTCTCCAAAGGCATCTTCAAGTCTTGGTCTCTTAAACTCTTCTATCACCTTGAGCTCCTCAAATGCTGACAAGGTTTCTTGTAACTTCAGTTCACTTGCATACCTACAAGATGATTCTGCTGAAACTTCTTTTCCTTTAACTTTGAGTTATACCTTTAAATTGTCAATCTTCTGATGAAGTCCATCCTCTCTTCCTTTGTTGGCGGTCACTGTAGCGTTCCATTGATCATTGAACTTAGATATCTCCAAATAAGCTCTATCTAATTCTTTCTTCTTATGTTTTAGGATGCTACCAATAATCTTCAAATCTTGGAAAACTCGTTCTCGTACCCGGATCTCTTCAGCTAACTCCTTTTCCGTCTTAGCCAAGGTTTCTGTCTTTACCCTAGCTAGGTAAATAGCTTCATTCTTGTCGCGTTTCAATTGACTGATCTCCCTTTTCAATTCTTCATTTTCTTTATGCAACTCTTCTTTCTCTATCTGAATCTTATCATATCTCAGAATATCAACTGTTGTAGGCTCTTCAATCATCAGGGGATACAAGGGTTCTTCAACAGGAAACGACAACAGTATCTTCTCAACCCTCGTCTAAATCCACTCTAAGTAAGGGTCATAAGCTCTGCAGTCACACTTTCCTAAAGGAATCTTCCCCTTCCTATGAATCTTTCCCTATGCTTCAACAATCTTGGCCAGGATGTCAGGATTAACCACACCGATATAGTATATAAATTCCTGTACTTCTTCATCCTTCAGAGGTCCTCTCAAAGCATACCCAAATTGCCTAACGGCGAGAGAAGGGTTATAATTAACTCCCATTTTTCTCCCCATTAGAGGTACATTGGGAAAACTACCATAGCTGAAAACAATCTCCACACCAAGCAAATCTCGATTGAACCAAGTAATGTCTTTAGTAGCTAAACCCATAAGTCTTTGAGACCACTCATGTGTATTCCTCAAGTCAAAGAAAGCTCATGTGCAAGGAAGATGATCCATTAACCATTTATGGAAGAGAAAAGTATAACAAGAGACAACCTTCCCTCTTCTCCTTTCATTCTTGTAATGTATTGAGTGATACAGATCTCTTAGGAGAGTGTGTATAGGGTTTTGGATGCAAAAATACTGAACGCGTACATGTCAACTAAGTCAGGTATGTTTGGGAACATCACAATACCATAGATGCATAGAGCCAAGATGGTGCTAAAGACCACCCAACAACCCTTTTTGGCACACTTCTGGGCTTTGTCCACCAAGAAAGACAAAGTAAAGCCAGATACCCCATTTCTGGTAACCACATTGCCTACCAACTCAGATGCGCTCAAATAAGGAGTGGCTGCAAGCTTCTCAAGATTAGGCTCCTCTTCTGAATGAAAGAACGGTACTTTATCCAGGATTGGAATTCCCAGGATAAAAGCGAACTCCTCCAATGTAGGAACTAAAACATAATCCGGGAAGGTAAAACAACACAGTGGAGGATCATAGAATTACAACAAAGTAAGGATGGCTCCTTGCTCATAACTTGTAACTTTACGGAAAAGGCTCATAATTCTCCCATAGTCTCTTCTAAACACCTCAAGAGTACATGGATCAGACATGACAATTAGACCAAATAAAGGTCCTAGCTCTGGTAGAGGAAACTTGTACAGAGTAACCTTCTTCCTCTCTACTTCCATCTTCAAAGAAAACCAGGACCAAAATCTAAGGAGAGATTAGAAACCTGTAACACATACACATGCAATGTAAATATGAGAATGAATATGAAAATGCAAACAAGGATCAAGGCATCAAAAGTTGTTCTGCTGCTGACTAAATTAAACCAAAGTTCTGCTCCAATAAGAAAACCAAAAATTCAGAATACCACAACATCCAAGATTATAAGTCTGCACTGACGAGAAAACCAGAAAATCAGGTTGGTTGGAGGTCAAAGTTTCCTGCAAAATCTTTCCCTCTCACAGGTAGGTTCTAGTCTTGAAAGGTACGTCATCCTATGCAGGTCATCAGTATCATGGATTCTTAGGTCGAGTAACGATGATATGTTTACAATTTCTGGTTTGGCATCATGGTCAATCAAAGAGGTCTCAACTGACTTCCCAATGAACGGTCTCCAGAGTCGTTAATTTTCCAATTCAACATCCCTTCAACTTCCCCAAATGCGCAGGATAAGATGTCTTCAAAGAAAACCTCGTCTAGACATGAATTTCGCATGAACACTTGCGTGGCTAAATGCCACACAAGTCCACATTACTCTCCCCACTAATCCTATATGTGTACTCAAGCCTGGGTATTAGGCTCATCTCTCATGGAACAACCCACCCAACAACACAACAACAACAACATAATAGGATAACAATAAAAATGCAGAAAGTAAAATGCAGACGTGATAATATACAACAGTAAATATACACATACAAATAACTGCACAAAATTAAACACCCCAAAGACATAACATAGACAAGCTCTAGCATTGACTCGCATAAAGGACCAGTGTCCCCAACAGAGTCGCCAGCTGTCGCAACTGCGAAAAAGGCCGACAGAAACAAATAGAAGAGTCGTCACCGAACGTTATTTATCCCAAAGAGAGAGAAAGGAAACGATCAAAGAAAACCTAAAAGACTGGAAAAAGACAAGGTCATCGCAACCAAATCTTGGGTTCTGGAGTCGGTTACGCAAGGGGAAGGTATGAGCACCACTCACGTCCGTTGTACTTAACGGGATCCATGCTTGTTGTTTAGCCAAAGAGTGTGTTATCTAAAACTACTGCTAAACAGGGGATGGAAAACAAAAATGAGATTCGATAGGACATCGCCGCCCTATGCCTACATATTCCCTCGTGCAATGGGAAAGTCAGAGTCAACATAGTTCGGAAAACTACGAGTGATGAGGGGAAGGTTGCTAGCCAAGACATCATCGTCTTGTGCCTACGTATCCTCATCTGGTATGAGAAATCAGAGCAAACGTAGTTTGGGAAACTAGACCACAAGTTGGTTAAGTGTTTTTTATGAGTGATATTAAGTTCTCATTTCAGCAGTTAGGGTCGATGCCTGTTTGCGGTAGAACAGAAAAATAACGTACTCTTTTCTGAAAATGATTTAAGAACAATCCTGAAGGATAAAAAGGTTGAATTTGGTTTAAGAGTTTTAGAGAAGTGAATTTAATTTGTCTGAGATTCACGTGACTATGATATATGAGCAAATGCGTCGCTTATCGCCCAAAGGGCATACACTAAACACTCTAGAAAAGTGAGGAGAAAACCCCCACTCATCATTTCCCATATACTTAAGGCCCGTGGTGTACAATGTTCATCATTATTTATTAAGTGTCTCAAGATTGTTTGAGATGAGAATAGAAGACACAAAGGAAAACACTAAAGGGAAACTGAAAACACTAATGTTGTCATACAAAATGGTCCTAAAGTTATGATGAAAAGGAAGTCTACTTAATATTATCATACAAATGATGGACCTAAAGTTGAGGTGAAAGGGACTATCCTAATTGTTATAATGCAAAGGATTGAAAGCCTAATGTCTCTCCTACGACCATCTTAATCAGAAATTAAGAGGGACTAGGAATCCTAAGGGATCATGTGAGCAAATACAAGTAAACACTAATCAAATCAATCACAAATGAAAACAAAAATAGAAGAGAGATAAAGAAGAGAGATGAAGAATGAAGAATAGGCAAACAAGAAGTCATTATCAAACCAAGATAAAGGCATCAAACATATTCATTTCAATCTCAAACAAAGTAAGCATCAACATCAAGCAAACATTCAAAATTACAAAGCAAGATGAGATGAAGTCAAATGGCATAAGAAACATGATAGGGCAGTAGCACAACACATCATACTCAAATCATACCATTGATCAATGAGGGAACACCAAGCAATAAACCATACATCTCATTTAAAAACAAGCCAAAATTAAACCAAACAAGCATGCACACAAACAACCCCAAAGGGAAAGGCAAATGATCATGACATGAAACCAAAATGAAACCACAACATCAACATGATCCACAAATTTAACATTCAATCATGAACACACAAGAGATCACACAAGTGGAATCAATCAAACATCCATAAAAGGGAAAATAACACCCAAACAAGCATCAAAGTCTCAAATGACTTGAAGAAAAATAGAAAGGCACCTAATCAAGGATTAAAAACAAAGTCACATCATTTTGCAATTTTAAAATCAATAAAAAAACAAATAAAAAGGGAAATAAATCACATAAAAAAGATGGAAACTAGTTAGGCCACAAAAAAAACCAAGAAAATTACCATAGGTCAGAAACCATCATAGGATCATGTACTAATTTCCTCATAATTTTAAATGGCTCAAAAATAATTTTAAACCAATTAAAGATAACCAAATAAAACAAAAAACATAGAAAATAGCAAAACCAGAAATAAAAATCAAAGAAAATCACCATAGGCCAAGACCATCATAGGATCATATAATATTTTTCTCATAATTTTAAAATGTCTAAAAACAATTTTAAACTAATTAAAATTGGCTCAAACAAATTAAAATTCAAGAAAAATAGCAAACTAAAAAATAAAAATGCACAAAAATAAAAAATCATAAAGAAAAATAAAAGGAAATTTTTAGAAAATATTTTAGTATTTTTCTGATTAAAAATGAGTTTTCTATAAATTTCTAAAAATAAAATGAATTTAAAAACAAAATAGAAAAAGAAAATCAAGCAGAAAAAATAAGATGCGTTGGATCTCACTTCATTAAATGACGTGGCTAATCCAAGTTCAAGCTTAAGAGTTCAAATGGGATCTCAACAGGGTGATTCTGGCTATCAAAGCTTCTGAAAATGAGTGGAATGAGTCCCTTATTCATAGGAGAAGTGTTTTGAATGCTGAGGGTGGGTGAATAATGCAAATTGGAGCAAATTCGTGCCACCTGCAGCATGAGCAAAGTGTGACTTGAAACTTGTCAAAACTCACTCAAAACTTGTGTTTCAATGCTCTAATCAACTTAGGCAAGTTGGTTAGTCATGTTTAGACTTCACAGATTAATTTGATGATTAGAATCCATTTCAACCAAATTCAATTCTGACTTGAAGTGAAATTTCAACTTTGAAATTCAAACTTTGCTACCATGGTTCTCACAATTAGGAGGCTTTATGATGTGATTCTTCTTGCATTAGATAGAGGATGATACAATTTGCAATGTGAAAATAAAGTATTTATTTGACAATCTGAGTTGAGAGATATGATCCTTCAAAGTAGCTTGCATCAAAAGGTTCACAATCATAAAACACTTAGAAAAATGTCAAGTCTTTTTAGGGACCAAAAATCACCTACAATGTTTTGATAAAAACCAAGCCCTTCCATACGTTTTTGGCACTTCCATATTGAATAAAAGTTGTAGAGGACATCTTTAAGTTCATTTTAGAAAAATAATGGGCTCCAAATGATGAAAATTGACCATGTTATGACCTTTTGAAGTTGACTAGAAAATCCTTCCAAAACTCAAAATGACCTATAATGTCTTCAAACTTTTGATGACCTTCCAAGCATAATTAAATCTTTCCTTACAAAGAGAACTTGTTGTGGATGATGAGAAGATTTCATTAGAAAATGAACCACCTTAAGATGTTGAAAATTGAAGAAGTTATGCCCATTTGATCATAGCATCCACAATTAGCTAAATTAGGTCAACCATCTTGAACCAAACTTGAATCTCTTGATTATTTCTTGCCAACCAAGACATGGTGAACCACATATGATATTGAAATGATGTTGCCTTGAACTACACTTGATGATGGGGGACCTTTGGGGCAAAAAGTCAAGAAGAAAACTTTCTTGAGGTTGAAGAAACAAGTCCCTCTTTCTTGAGAAATAAGCCATGATACATTTATCCCTTGTCTAGAACAATGATATGCAAAAAATGAATATGAAAATTCAATGAAACATAAGCCAAGATCCAAGAGAAAATATGGGAAAATTTCAGGGTGCTACAAGACCCACCACTACCTTTAAAGTGGCTAGCTACTAAAGGCGGGATAAGGTTTTTTTCCACTTTGTGGCTTGCTTTCTTTGTGTGTTTGTATTGGCATCCTGGGGTTTTGATTTGAAATTCTAGGTACCAAACAGTTGATGTTATAATGGATGTCATGACATCCACTGCTGAATAGACTACAAAACTTAACAATAAACAGGAACTGAAAACAGTAAATAACACAGGTAATTATTGACCCAGTTTAGTGCAAAACACACCTACTCTGGGGGCTACCAAGCCAGGGAGAAAATTCATTATTAGCATAATTAATTCATAGTCAAACAACCTGTTTGCACTCTTCACTTAAGACCCACCCAATGACACTTCAGCCTAACACTAGACCTGAGTACCTACTCACTCCCCCTCAATCACATCAGTGATATCAACCAATAAAAGTTACAGATAAACATGAAGACACACTTCAAATAAATCTTGATCTTGCTTCATAGCTTCAATCAAGAGACACAACACTCGTGCTTAAAAGCTTAGAGTGACACAATTAACAAACAGCTCAAAAACACTATACCAATGCAATCATATAGTAGATAATTGCTTGGCACACAAGTATTCCTAAGACATAAAAACATACGTGAATAACAGAACTCTTCACTCACAAATACACTCTCTAAACCTCTGTCAAGAACTGTCTTCAATTAGGATTTCTACTTTGATATTTATAAGCAGCAGGTTGTCCTTGGGCCTTGGTGCATAAATTAGGTTTAACTAAGTTAAGACCTCTTTTCATAAAGTTGCACACTTACAATTAGGTCATAGGCATTTTATGTTATCCTCAGCATTTCCTGGAATTTTGCCTGAGATAGCTAGGCTTCCCTAAAGTGTATCCTGAATTCTAGCCTGAGCTTACTCATACACTATAACAGAAAACCAAAACCTGCGCGCCCTGATGTCATCTGCTTGATGTCATAACATCCAGCATGACATCCAACATACTTTGCTCTTAGCTATCCAAACTTACCCTGCAGTACACTCATTGTGTATGCCATAATATCAGTCATGACATTCACACATACATCAATATTTTGCCACAAAATGCAGCCAATCAAAAATATCTACAAACTCCCCATTTGGAAATTTTTTAACTAAAACAATCTGACATCATATCAGAGAACAAGCAGTAGAAAAGTTCACAACACATATCTAATCATGCAGGAAAGCTACTAGCTAAAACTACCAATTAACACACACATGCTGCATTACCATATCAGAGTCATCTGCACACTAACAATATCAGCTTCCAGCCACTCAGGATCAACCTGTTCACGCACACAATCATCCAGACTGTTCTGGATTATGGATGTCAAGACATCCAGGATGACATCCTGAATTACACCTGTTCCACAACCCAAAAATATCACCTGATAGTCCAAGCTTCAGATGTCACAATATTTTGTGTAACATCCTGTGTTACTCCCCCTTAACTGATGCATACCACATCAGCAAACACAACCTGCACAACTTGCAGTCACACATGATCATCATCCTGCTCACAAACAGTAGCTCAATATCATCACATCTGCATACCTGTGACACACTCAGAGCAGCAGCATATCAACACACCTGTGAGGGACATAGATAAACACAACAGTTGCTTCTCCTCCCCATTTTTGCCATAAATTAAGACCATAACTAAAGACTTAGTATAGATCAAATAAGGTTGGAAACAAATATGTTAAAGGGTTATTACAACACATCAAAACAAAAATCCCATGCTCTCAAGGCACACATCAAAAGCAAAAGTCTAATCAAAAGAAAAAAATTGGCCAAACCACCAGACCAAAATTAATCTTCATCCTTAGAGGAGCTGGATCCAACCTCCTCAACATTAGTTGAGACATCTTTATCTTTATCTTCAAATTCTTCCCCTGACACAGCCTCACTATCAATATTATCAGCATCTCTTTCAAGACTTTGAATGAAAGACTCTAGCTTGATCTTTCTTGTAGTGGAAGTATTGATAGTTTCCCCTAATTCCCTACAAGTTTCTTTTAATTCATGAATGATAATTTCTTTAGAGATATTGACCTTCTCATCAGAAGTCAAAACAATATTTTGTACATGTCTCCTAGCAAAAAGTTTGAAGTGAAGGGACATTGCAGACTCTCTCTTGCCAGCTTGGTCACACTGTTAATAGAATGAAACAAGATGTTGTCCAAAGGGGCAGCTGGCACATGTTTAAGGGATTTCTTCGCAGATGATTTCTTTACATGGGATATGTCAGGAATATTTTTCACAACATCATTATCAGACTTAGAGTTTCTACCCGTAACTTTTCTTTTCTTGGATGCAACAGACACCTTGCTCCATGTCTTGGGGGGGACAACAGGAGTTCTCTTCTTTTGACTTTTGGGAGGAGATTCTTCAAGCACAACTTTTCCTTTCCTGGTCACAAGTCTCTTGGCAATTCCAGGGGAAGCATTCTTGATGAGCTCATCATCTGATGACACATCTTCAACATCTATACCATTGCCAGAAATATCATTTATGTCATCCTTATTGTCAGTATTCTTGGCTTCATCATCATTTTTGCCAGCATCATGACCTTCCTCATGCACCACAGTGCTAGCAAGATTCTCCAGTTTCTCAGTGTTAGGGTTAGTATCAGTAGAGGGAAACTCAGGATTATCTTCAGTGTTCTCACTAGGGATTGGGGATGGATCAACCCGAGACAGAGGGGGTGGTGATCCCATGCACATTGTGACATCCATAAAGGATCTTAGTGACCAGTTCCCTGATAGACCTGTCCGCGTAGGCAGAGCCTTCCATACTATTAATGTTATCAGTAGAAGATTCAGGGGTTTTACCTTTAGAAGCTTGTTTTAAATATGGAGGAGAAGACTTTGGGGCTTCACTAGCATTTCTAGGAACCATATTGAGCGGAGCGATATCAAGGATATCATCCAGAGAGATGCTCATGTGGTGAGCATTAGAGTGGGAAGTCTTAGCAGTATCATGTTTGGTAGGGATGGATTTTTGTTGTTGAGACATTGTAGGAGACTTTGGCCGTGAGAAAGAGTGTTTTCTATGGCTGTTGAAGAAGGTATGAAAGATGAAGAATTGTTAAGGGCACCAAATGAAGTAATCATATTGTGTGTAGGTGCTAGAGGGGTAGTATTGCAAAAGAGGAGGGAACTTAATATTTTGACCAATCAGCAAATGATTAATTTTCAAAATACAATTCCCTATTACCATTAATTGCTGTAATACCCCAAATTTTGTCCTCAGATGTGTCGTTTCATCTCGCATTGCATTGCACTTTGCATCGCATTTGGCCAGTCACTAACAGGTTTGTGTAGTGGTTTGGTTGTTGCAGGGAAGTATCGTGTGACGCGTTCTTTCGTTCATGAAGGGCAAAATGGTCATTCGTTTGCAATCGGCTGTCAACTTGTGATTTTGAGTTGTAGTCAGGAAATTTAGGCCGTTTGATTTGGTTGATGTGAGTCAGGACTGAGGTAGTTGGAACTGTTCGATTGAGAAAGATTTGGGCCATTCATAAATGAATTGATTCGGGTTAGTGGACTGAAGTTGGTCGAGGATTTTGCTCATTGTAAGTTTAATCGCCGGGCTGGATTTATTTTGTTAAAGTTGGTCGTTTTCGGAGAGGTTAGTCGGAAGTGTGCGTCAGAAGCGGGATTAGTCGGTATTTGGATCGGAATTGGAGTTTTAGGGATAAAAAGATGGTTTCATTTCAAGTGTGTGATAATTTCCTTATTAAGATTCATGTCATTGTTTTTCAAATTAATCACTAAATCAATCACCAATTTCATTCCTATTTTATTTCATTTTTCATCTCATTTTCATTTCATTTATTTATTTTTTATTTTTTAAATCCTTTCCATCTCTATTTTTCAGAATTTATTAACTTCATGCATTTTTATGTTAAGTTTAGTTTTTAGTTTTGTTATTTGTTTACATATCAAAAATGTATATAAAACAAAAAAAAATATTTTAAGAGTAGTAAAGAATTTTTAAGATTTTTACAAGGAAATAATAAAAATGAAAATTACAAAAAAAAGAGATATAAAATTGCATAAAAATTAAATTCCTATTCTTCCTAAGTGTTCTCCGATCTTCTTCGACTCTTCCTGACTTTTCCGATTAAGTCTTCGCACCTGCAAGTCAAAGTAAACAATTTTATCGAGTTAGTATTTTTCCGACGCCCTCAGCACAATGTCATCATCGGGCGTATCGGGAGGGTAACCGATTTCTCCGTCTCCGACTCCCGACTTATTTCCCAACCTCGATCAAAATCGGCAATAAGTTGTTCTCGTTTAAGGCAACCTGAGAAAGAGAGAGATAAAAAAGTATTTTTCAAAAGTGCTTATATGAAAAGTTGGTTTGCCAAAATAAGTGCTTATATAAATAAGCACTTTGAAAAAGCACTTATTTATTTCAAAAAAGAGATTTTCGCGGATCCGTCAAATTTCCAGAAAAATAGCATGAAATCCAACTAGCCAACAGATATATCCACAAAATTCCGCAAGATCATGCGAGATAAGCGTTATCATCAAGAACAAACTCAACCCAGCTTTAAAGCAATTCGCATCAGGTTAAACAAGAAAACAAGTTCATCAAACTCATCAACAAACCATTCCAAAATCTCCAGAAAGTAGCACGAAATCAACGAACAAATAGCAAAAAACCTGGTCAAATACGAAAGCAATAACAACTCCAGAAGCGAGTTCGCCCAGCCCACAAAAATCAACATAAAAAAAATCATATAAATCAGAAAGAAGGGAGGATCCAAAAAAAAACCCTAACAAGTACAAACGGCGCCGTAAGGAGGAGAGGTCTAGATGATTTCAATAATCCTTCATCACTACCTAAAATCGAAAGAAATAAGAAGAGGAGCTTTTTTTCCTTCCAAAACTGCAATCTTTGAAGCTCGCCGCAGGAATCCACACGTCATCAACGGAAATCACGAGGCCGGTCTCAGATTTTGATCATCATCAGCCGAAGCGACATCAACGACAGACGCCTCTTCACCATCGACCAGATTCGAAGGCGGTGGCGGAAACTTAGCAGTTTCAACGCCGACCAAGCTCTACCGGCGATAAAAAAGGGTGAGGACTATTTGTATTAAAATGTTTCGGTTGTGTTTTCAGGTTCCTGGAGGGGGAAGAAATGGATCGAGTGAAGCATGCAAGAAGAAACAGAGATGAAAGCTCGCGAGGAGCAACAATGGCCACCGGCGGCGGAGCGAAGAAGAAGAAGAGGTTTCAATGAGAAACCTAAAAGAACTAATGGCCCAACTTGCATATCACCCTTAGCTTTTTATTTCTGCTTTTTTTTTTTGCCTTTTCTTTTTCATTTTTCTTTTTTTTGTTTCATTTCTTTCTCATTTAGTTTTATTATTTTGTTTTAATTATAATTAGTTATAATAGTAGTTAACTTATTTTAAATTATTTAAATCTTTAAAACTCTGTTTTTATCATTAAAAATTAAAAACTTGTTTTCCATATAGTTCAAACTTAAAAAAATTTAAAACTTTTTTCGTAATCAAAATTAAAATCTTTTTTCCTTTCTATTCAAAATTAAAACCCCATTTTTATAATTAAAAGGTTAAAACTTTGTTTGTTTTAAAAAAAAAACTTAACATTTTTTTTAAATAAATAGAAACTTAATTTTTTTTTTCTTTTCTAACTTATCTTCTTAATGAATAGGAGCTAAGTGAATTTTTTTTCCAAACGTTGATTCCATTTTTAGTTAAAGTTCTTAATAAATCACTAATCATTTTAAAGCATATCTCATAAAGTATTAAAACAAAGGTGATTAATGTTCCTGTTAATTTTCCTTTGGAATTCATATCTCGTATTGCCGTGGTTACTAACGTTCCGTTTGGCCGTAGTTTGTTTTTTGATTGTAAGTTACACGAGGTTGTTATCACGCTATATTCCGTCTGTTTGCCTTTTTTATGGTTGTAATTATGTGAGGCTATTGTCGCAATTGGCTTTCAATTCTGTTTCTTTTTGGGATTTGTAATTTACGCGAGTTATCGTCGTGACGCTTTCTTTTATAGTTTTCTTTATTTTCTGTACTTTAATTCTGTCTTGTGATGATATTCATTGTTTGCATATTTTTTTTACCGTTAATTTCCTCCTTCAGAAGGAATTAGGTCTAAACCGTTTAACCGCCGAGTCAATAGTCTTAACCCTTTGGACCGTTTCAAAACCCTAATAGCTTAGGCGTCCCGCCGTGGATGAAAACGCCCTTTACCCTAGCATTAGGTCAAAGAGTCGCCGTACTCTGTTTTAGGATTTCCTGCCGTGAAATCCATAATTTAACCCTAATTTCAATTCAATTATTTCAACATAGAAATAGGAGTTCCAAGACTCCACGTAAGCGTGTCCTTAAGAAACGTTTACTCCCCTTGAAACCTCGACCACAGTCAAGAAATTTCTAACCTCCCTTTTGAGGGGAACTACGATTACTCTGATTCCATTCCCGTCAGGATATGTAGGCATAAGATGCGATGTCTTGCCGAGTAAACTTAGGACTAACCCTTAGGTCTTTTAGGTCATTCTATCCCTTAGCTCAGTACATACTTTCAAAGCAGATAATAAAAATAAAAAAAGCATACAATAAACAAAAGGTTCCTGTAGAATACTACAAAAGTTTAGGGTGCTAGTACCTTCCTTAAGCTTAACCAACCCCTTACCTAGAGCTCTCCCCGCATTGTTTTTATGATGCAAAAATAGGTTTTTCCTCTTTTGACCTTTTCCTTCGGATAAATCAAAGAGCGGTTGTGAATTAAGAATTTTGATTCAAACTAATTAATAGTTTGGCATCCTATTTCCACCGCAACAGAAAATGGCGACTTCACTGGGGAGATGTGATAATTTTTAAGGGTTGCCCCTATTTTGTTTATTGTATGATATTTTATTTTATTAATTATCTGTATATATTATTCTACCTTAGATGGGAGATCTTTGTTGTGAGATAAGTCCTACACCCGGACTTGAGTGACATTATTATAGGAAGATGAGATATTCGACGAGGATTGCCGGGAGTGAGTCCCGACCAAGATGACTCAAGAATTACCGCTCAGTTGAGACCCTTTTGAAAATGGTTCGGTTGAACGAGTTAGTCATGAAAACTTTTACTATTTTCGATTGGAGTCAGTGATACTGGGGACCGTAGTACCTTAACACCACCTTGGCCTTATATAGGACGTAGTGCGGGAACTATGAGGGAGTAGTCCCAAAGTAGTTGCTACGCGATGCTACACTCAAAATAGGTTCTCTTGAGAATATTATTAACCTCCGAGTCAGTCGGAAAGTTGATAATATCCGAAGGATGGACTGATGACTTTGGGCACCGATTTAGAACCCTTGTTCTGTAGGTACATACCTTATGGGGATGGGTAGGCCTTAACCCCATTCACGTACCTTTAACCTAGGACTTGTGAATATGTGTGCATTGTATCCATAAAGCATCACATTGCATTATGTTTCATGGAATTCAAACCTTATTTATGAATATTGCAGGATACTATGGATTACAATAGAAGAAAAAATTTGAAATATATTTTTTAAAGTCTTAAGCTAGATGACCTAAGGAAGCTAGGATCTTTAGTCTAAGATCAAGACAGATTTCGAAACCGGTATGGAAGGTTGTTATCTCTGTTGGAATTTAAAGTGAACGAAGGACTTCTTTCGGTTTTGCTACAGTTCTACGATCCCGACTACCATTGCTTCACATTTCCCGACTATTATTACCTACTTTGGAGGAGTATTCTCATCTTATAGGGCTGCCTATTTTGGATAAGATTCCTTTCCCTTTCTTGGAGAGGGACCCTAAAGAACAGGATATTGCTAAAGCCACATGTTTGAAGGTATCTGACATTAAGGAGAATATGACTCATAAGGGTGAAATGTTTGGGTTACCTACGAAGTTCCTAATGAAGAAAGCCCAATATTATACCGATCATCTAAACATACCTACCTTTGAGACGATCTTTGCCTTGCTTATCTATGGAGTGTTGCTTTTCCCTAGTTTTGAAGGATTTATGGACCTTAATGCCATCAAGGTCTTCATGCAAAGGAATCTAGTACCAACCTTATTGGGTAACACCTATCATTCTATACATCTCTGAAACCTCCATGGTGGAGGGATGATTACCTGTTGTGTGTCGTTATTGTACAAGTGGTTTATTTCGCACTTGCCTAAGTCCGGTCCTTTTTGGAGTCCCACCCAAGGATGTTGGTCACAAAGAGTTATGGCTTTAACTCACTCTGATGTTGATTGGTATAATCGCATGTATGATGGAATATTACTCATTGATGGTTGTGGGGACTTCGCTAACATGCCTTTGCTTGGTTTCAATGGAGGAATTAGTTACAATCCAGTTCTAGCTCGTCGACAGTTAGGGTATCCCTTGAAGGAACCGCCTAAACGTATCTATGTAGAGAAGATCTTCTTCCAAGACAACAAAGAGCTTCAAAATCAGATTATATCCTCTTGGAAACATCTGCATAGGAAAGGTCGAGAAAGTTTGGGAAGGATGAATTGTGTTTCTATGGAGCCATACCTTCAGTGGGTCCGAGAAAGAGCTATTAAATTGAAGATGCCTTACCCTCTTCAAGACCTTTTACCTCCAAGAAAGGAAAATTGTCCAGATTTTCATGACTGAGGCTGAGACTTTGAAGATCGCTTTGGCGAAATCACAACACGACCGAAACATGGAAGAATAAGTACCATGTGATGGTCAGTGAGTACGAGGAACTTCAAAAACGGTTTCAGTCGAAGAATGAAGAAGCACTTTCCGACAAGAAGAGAAGACTCTACGAGGATTTATTTTCCTCCGATTCTCCGCCTGCTCGTCGAAGTTATGGATGATGCTTCCTTAGGATCGTTATTATCTTTGTTTAGCTATTTTCTTTAAAGACTTTATATTTATTTGTAATCCAATTTTTCAATTAATGAAAATTTATTTTTTATTCCGCAATATTCGTAAATATTGAATTCCATTGAAATCATTCATTCACATTTCGCATCATATTTTTTGCATTTCATGTGTCTCTCAGTTTTCTCATAATCGGTTCTCTCGCCTTCCAGTTTCGTCACCCTGAGTCGCTACAACACTAGAGCTCAAGCCCGAAAGAGGATGGAGGACCAAGTTCGAGAATTTGATCGCATCAACAACGAGTTAGCAGATCTTCGAGGGAATGTAGGAACAATTATGGAATTGCTCCAGGATATGAATACAAAGATGGATACTCAGGCTACTGTGGTTTCTGAGATTAACGCTACTGCTGTCGTAGATCCTCTGGTTGTTTCTGTTGAGAACCCTTTTCCTTATGGCCTTTCACAAGGTTTCTTACATCCTCCTATTGTTACATTAGCTCAACAAGTTATTCCTGTCGTGCAAAATGGTC
Source organism: Lathyrus sativus (assembly GCA_963859935.3). Lineage (NCBI taxonomy): Eukaryota > Viridiplantae > Streptophyta > Magnoliopsida > Fabales > Fabaceae > Lathyrus > Lathyrus sativus. Next base: position 72,079,551 of record OZ012740.1, on the reverse strand, counting down.
AACAAGCCATGCCCGTTGTACAGAATGTTCAACAGACTGTGCCTTTGGTTTCTGAGCCTCCTAAAGTGGTTCCTACTTTCACACAAGCTAATGTCCACACTCATGTGCAGCCTTATCTTAATGAGCCTGTTTATGAATTTCTGGATGATAATGATGGAGGGTACCAGCCATGTGATAGGCTTCGTGAGGAAGTTGTTACTATTGATAAAAGATTGAGGAAGATGGAAGGAGATCTGACTTTTGGTGCTGCTGCTAGAGACGTCTGTTTCGTTTCCGGTCTAGTTATCCCGCCAAAGTTCAAAACTCTGAACTTTGACTGCTATGAAGGGACTACTTGTTTGAAAAGCCATTTGATAATGTATTACCGCAGGATGGCTACCCACATGGAAAATGACAAATTGATGATTCACTGCTTTCAAGACAGTCTGAAGGGTGCATCGTCGAAGTGGTATTTGACATTGGATCAATCTCGCAACAAGTCTTTTCAGGATTTGTCCGATGTTTTTATTAAGCACTATAAGTATAATATGGATTTGGCTCCAGACAGGAGACAACTTTTGAGTATGACTTAGAAAAGTTCTGAGACCTTTAAGGAATATGCCCAGCGATGGAGAGAAATTGCTTCTCAAGCAGAACCTCCGTTGACTGATAAGGAACTAGCTGATTGGTTTGTTGACACCGTTCGTCCCGAATTCTATGAGAGGATGGTGGGTAGTATGACTACGAATTTTGCTGATATTGTTGTCGTCGGAGTGAAGGTTGAACTAGCTATGAAAAGTGGAAAAATGTCTAGTGGTTCTGGCAGTACAAGTTCGAAGGACCAAGCTAAGAAGCCCTCTTTCAATTCTAAGAAAAGGAAAGAAGGAGAGACCCATGCTGTATCTTCAGGTAGAATGGGAAATCAGTAGTACCAATATCCTCCGCAGTATGCTCAACCACAGGGTTACCCAGTTCAGTATGTTCCGCCTCCATATGTGGCTGCTGTCGCACCGTCTTTTAATCAGCAAGCTCCACAAGCTCCCGCTTATCAGCCTATGCAGCTAGCTCCTATTTATCTGCCTCCGGTTTATCAACAGCCTCCGCCTAATTATCAGCAAGAAACCAACGCTCCTGTTAATCAGCAACAGAGGAATCAGGCACCTCGCCCAAGTGCTCCGAATAGGAGACCATACAAGCCTTGTCCGCCGATTCCAATGACATTCACCGAGTTGTACCCTTACTTAGTGCAACGAGGTTTAGTTACCACTCATTGTTTATTTCATGAGGGTGCGCCCAGTCACGATTTGGAGAACTGTTATGCTTTGAAGAATATTGTGAGGGATCTGATGGAAAAAAAGATCTTGTCGTTCAACAAACCGTCGCCCAATGTTAAAACAAATCATCTGCCTACATATGCGTTTGTTGATGCTGTTAGTGACTCGTCCGACGAGAGTTTTATTCGTGATGTATCTCAGATTAAGACTCCTCTTAAGGCATTCCATTCAAAGTTGTTTGAAGTAGGGCTGGTAGCTGTTTCCCATACTGACTGTACAAGTTGTGAAGGAAGTGATAAAAGGTGTACTATGGTTCAAAAAGACGTTCAGAGATTGATTGATGATGGTTTTCTGCAAGTAGTCAACCAGAAAAAGAAGGTGGAAGTTGCTGCGATCGAACCCATCTTCAATTTGCCCAAACCCAGGGTTGGGATGCCAGTGTTTAATCTGCCAAGAGCAGGTTCTACCATGCCAGTTTTCAGTTTGCCACAACCTGTTACTACAACAGTGGGCCAACCTAAACCTTTGATTATTCAGAAGCCGAGTCCATTTCCGTTCAGTGATCCCAAAGCTGTTCCTTGGAAGTATGATGTAACCGCAATTGACAAAGAATCGAGGAAGGTCATTCCAAGAGAAGAAGTGAAGGTTGATGACGAAAATGTGACTAACATGCATAGCTGGGGCAAGCAGGATGACTCGTAGTGGTCGTGTTTATACACCCCGTTTTGATGAGGCTCCGCATAAGAAGACAACTACTAATACTGTTGTATCTGCCAGAGACAAAGGTAAAGAGGTTGTTACCAATGATGAAGATGCTGAATTCTTGAAAATAATTAGAAAGAATGATTATAAAGTTGTTGATCAGCTGCACCAAACTCCCTCCAAGATTTATGTCTTATCATTGTTATTGAGTTCGCCCGCGGATAGAGCTGTTATGCCGAAGGTCTTGACCCAAGCTCATGTTGCTCAAGACATCACTACCGGTCAGTTTAATAGTGTGATTGCTAACATTACCGCCTGTAATACTCTCAGCTTCAGTAATGAAGAGTTGCCGAAAGAGGGTATGAGTCATAACCGCGCTTTGCATATATCTGTGAAGTGTCAGAAAGATAATTTAGCAAGGGTGCTTGTGGATACTGGTTCGTCGTTGAATATCCTACCTACGAGGGTTCTTAGCAAGATGGCCTACAAAGATGTTGTGGTGAAGCCTACGTCTCTAATTGTTAAGGCTTTTGATGGTTCATGTAGATCAGTGGTTGGAGAAGTTGAACATCTGATTTTGATTGGTCCGCATGTATTCAAGATCACTTTCCAAGTCATGGACATTAATCCTAACTACAACTGTCTACTGGGAAGACCTTGGATTCACGCCGCTGGGGCAGTAACTTCTACCTTGCACCAAAAGATGAAGTTCATGATTGACGACAAGCTAGTGATTATACATGGTGAAGAGGATTTAATGGTTAGCAACTTATCATCGTTCTGGTATATCGAGGCTGATGAAGACGCTTTGGAAACTTCTTTCCAAGCACTTGCAATTGCCAATGCTATTTTAGTGGAAGTCGAAGAAATTGCAGAAGTCCAGAGGAATCCATCTTTTGCATCCTTGAAGAGTACTAGATCAACAATCGACAGGGGCATTCCTGAAGGTTGGGGTGAAGTAATCGACGTCAAGATGAAGACTAATCACTACGGGTTGGGTTACAAACCAACTCATGTCGAAGGACGTCCAAAGGTTTTCCAAGAGGTGTTCGTCAGTGGAGGTTATCAGGTTAATGCCATCAGTGACCATGACGAAGACGAAGATTTAAACAACTTGGTGTTTCAGAGTGATGTAGCATTGAGCAACTGAGAGGCTATAGAGATTCCAGTTATTTTTCCATTGTTAAAGTAATTTTTAATTTTTCAGTTGTGTTTTCAAATCCATAGCTCTTCCCAAGGCTATTGGATCGCTTTGTAGGGCCACCTTTCATTTCAGACAATTAATAATAAATGCATTTTGTTCCCGTTCCATTTTTCTTCACTAGCGTTTTTTCGTTTTCGCCTTTAAAAATTGAAATCGGCAATCTTTTCAAAAACAAACTAAAAACATTTTCATTTTTCTCTTGCATTTTCATCGAACATTTAATAAAATAAGCCTTTCAAACATGCAGTGACGTTACAACCCTTGTTGAATCCAACGACTCTATTGTCTCTCCTGACTGGGATTCACCCATCTATCAAGCTGAAGATGAAGGTGAAGAAGATTTTGAAGTACCCGATGAATTGACAAAGTTGGTTGAGTATGAGTACACGGAACTTCAACCATACAAAGAGCAGGTAGATCTGGTTAATCTTGGCACGATTGAAGACAATAAAGAGGTCAAGGTTGGTGCGATACTTGGAGCTGAGGTCAAACAAAGATTGACAAAGCTGTTGAAGGAATATGTTAATGTGTTTGCATGGTCGTATCAGGATATGCCCGGTTTAGACACAAATATTGTTGTTCACAAATTGCCGCTCAAGCCTGATTGTCCGCCTATCAAGCAGAAGCTTTGAAGAATAAGACCCGACATGTCTTTGAAGATTCAAGATGAGGTGAAAAAGTAATTGGATGCCGGTTTCCTTGCAGTAGCAAAGTATCCAAATTGGGTTGCCAACATTGTACTAGTGCCCAAGAAGGACGATAAAGTCAGAATGTGCATAGATTACAGGGATCTGAAAAAGGCTAGTCCAAAAGACGATTTTCCTCTGGCACATATTGATACACTTGTCGACAATATAGCTAGCTTGGCGATGTTCTCATTTATGGATGGTTTCTCCGGTTATAATCAGATCAAGATGGATCCAGACGACCGAGAAAAGACTACATTCATTACTCCTTGGGGAACCTTCTGCTACAAAGTCATGCCCTTCGGTTTGAAGAACGCCTAGGCAACCTATCAACGTGCTATGACAACTCTTTTCCATGACATGATGCACAAGGAGATTGAAGTGTATGTGGATGACATGATTGCCAAATCTCAAGATGAAGATGAACATTTGGTTCACTTGGTGAAACTGTTTGAACGACTCAGAAAGTATCAGTTGAGGTTGAACCCTGTTAAATGTACTTTTGGTGTCAGATCCGGAAAGCTACTTGGTTTCATCTTCAGTCAGCGAGGAATTGAAGTAGATCTAGATAAAGTCAGAGCCATTCAAGACATGCCATCTCCGCGGGCTGAAACACAAATCAGATGTTTTCTCGAATGTTTGAATTATATTTCCAGATTTATCTCTAACATGACTGCTACTAATGAACCGATATTCAAGTTGCTTTGCAAGGGGAAGACGGTTGATTGGAACCCCGATTGTCAGAAAGCTTTTAAAAAGATCAAGGACTAATTGCAAGAGCCTCCTATCTTGATTCCTCTTGTTCATGGAAGACCATTGTTCATGTACCTTACTGTTCTTGAGAAGTCTATGGGTTGTGTGCTTGGGAAACACGATGAGGCCGGGAGAAAGGAACATGCGATATACTACTTGAGCAAGAAGTTTACTGATTGTGAAAACAGATACTCACTCTTGGAGAAAACTTTTTGTGCGCTAGCATAGGCTGCTAGGCGTCTCAGGCAGTACATGATTTGTCATACTACCCTGTTGATTTCGAAGATGGATCCAATCAAGTACATATTTGAAAAGCCTGCTCAAATTGGAAGACTTTCCCGTTGGCACATGTTGTTATCTGAATATGACATCCAGTATGTACCTCAGAAGGCTATCAAAGGAAGTGTCTTGTCAGACTATCTTGCAGATCAGCCAGTTGAAGATTATGAGCCTCTCAAGTTCGATTTTCCCGATGAAGACATCTTGTTGATAAAGAGAGATTACGAAGAGCCGGGCCCTGATGAAGGTCCTGAGTCGGGTCTTTGGTGGAGGATGATGTTTGATGGTTCTTCAAATTACAGCAGGCATGATATAGGCGCCGTTTTGATGAATCCAAAGGGTGGCTTTACCCCATTTACAGCAAGGTTAAATTTTGAGTGCACCAATGATGTCGCAGAGTATGAGGCATGTATTCTTGGCCTTGAAGCAGCTATTGACCTCAGAATCAAAATTCTCAAAGTAAGTGGAGATTCAACTTTGGTTATCTATCAGGTACAAGGCAAATAGGATACGAAGAATGAGAAGTTAATTCCTTACAAAGACTACATTGTCGAGTTGATCAAGTACTTTGATGAGATCAAGTTCGAACATGTTTCGAGATCTGAGAATCACGTAGCCGATGCTTTGGCCATGTTGGCGTCCATGTGGAAAGTCAGATTTTTTAATGAAGCACCACTCATCCGAATTGAACGCAAGACTGAGCCCGCTTACTATCAGGTGATCGAAGAAAATGAGGTGGATGAAAAGCCTTGGTTTCATGATATTAAGAATTATTTTCTCTAACAGGAGTATCCCGAGGGTGCTACTGGTCTCGACAAGAAGACTTTGAGAAGATTGACATCTAGGTTCTTCGTTAGTAATGATGTGTTATACAAAAGAAACTACGACATGGTCTTGCTCAGATGTGTTGACAAGCATGAAGCAGACATGTTACTGCAAGAGATTCACGAAAGGACCTTTGGAACTCATGCCAACGGTTATGCTATGTCTAAAACGATGTTGAGGGCTGGGTATTACTGGTTGACAATGGAATCTGACTGCATCCAATACGCCAGGAAATGTCACAAGTGCCAGATCTACGCTAACAAAATGCATGTTCCTCCTGCACCGTTGAATGTTCTGACTTCGCCATGGCCATTCTCCATGTGGGGTATTGACATGATTGGGGAAATTGAGCCTAAGGCTTCCAATGGTCACCGGTTCATTCTAGTTGCTATTGACTACTTCACCAAATGGGTAGAAGCTGCTTCTTATGCCAATGTGACCAAGCAAGTTGTAGCTCGCTTCACCAGGAAAGAAATTATCTGCCGCTATGGAGTTCCGAGTTGGATCATCACTGACAATGGTACCAATTTGAATAACAAGACTATGAAGGAGTTATGCGACACTTTCAAGATTTCACATCACAATTCTTTTCTGTACCGTCCTAAGATGAATGGAGCCGTGGAATCTGCAAACAAAAATATCAAGAAGATCCTGCAAAATATGGTTAAGACTTACAAAGATTGGCATGAGATGTTACCATTTGCTTTGCACGGATACATGACTACTGTTCGGATTTCAACAGGGGCAACCCCGTTCTCATTGGTATATGGAATGGACGCCGTCCTCCCCATCGAAGTTGAATTACCTTCCTTAAGGGTATTTATGGAAGCCAAGCTGGATGAAGCCGATTGGGTTCAAGACAGATACAATCAGCTGAACCTCATCGACAAGAAGCGCTTGGCAGCTATGTACCATGGTCAACTGTATCAGAACCAAATGAAGAGAGCTTTTGACAAGAAAGTTCGACCTCGTGAGTTCCGTCAAGGAGAGCTCGTACTTAAGAAGATCTTACCAGTTCACAAAGACATGCGTGGGAAATGGATGCCCAACTATGACGGCCCATTTGTTGTTAAGACAGTCTTCTCCGGAGGACCACTAATTCTTACGACAATGGACGGTGAAGAGCTCACCCATCCTGTGAACTCCTATGCAGTCCGAAAATACTATGCCTAAAAAGAAAAAAAAACGAAAAAAATACAGCTCGCTAAGTTGAAAACCCGCAAGGGCGGCTTAGGCAAAAATGAGCCTCCCGGTGGATTGAAAACCCGAAAGGGCGGTCCAGGCAAAAGTTAGGGACAAAGACATTTCACTGCATCGGACAACATCGAGCATTGCAGATACACTTTCATATGAAATCCATTCCAAATCCAATCGCTCTCTTCATAAGCAAGTTGTTGGGTAGTCTTAGTCGTTTAGGTTCAGTAGGTCGTTGGATTCAATGTAACCTTTCCCATATTGCCAGTTTCAAATTTGTAATTTCACATGGAGCTATGCCTTTAGCAAGCTACCATTCTTCAATAAAATTTACCTTTTTATTTTCAATTTCCTTGTTTATATAATCTCCATTTTATTTTTTATGCAATTTGCTTTTGTTAATAAATTTTGAACGTGAAGGTGTTTTCAAAACTAAAAATATTTTTTCTCGAAAATGTATTTGGAAATGAAAGTTACTTTGACTTATGGAAATCTCCGAAGGATCTCTTCGTTCCCCAGTAAATCTCATTGTGGCATAAGCATTTATTCATTAGCAACATTTTCCCAGTGATAGTCCCCAGCGAGACTTTAAGTTGGAAACACTTTGGATTCCTCCGATAAATCTCCAGTAACTCTCAAGACTGCAGAGATGGCCCTGGTATGTTCCAAATGTTCTTGAAGACCCATTCTTAGTAGGATCATCTATTCCTCAGTGGAATTTCCTTACTTCCCTCAGGAAATTATCTCCAGGAGATCGCTGTTCTCCCCAAGAAGTCAAGTTACCTTCCCAGGAATATCTGTTGAATTCTCCTCATTAAGACTAATGAATTCTCCTCAAGGAAGTTTGATATATTTTATCCCCAGTCGGATGTACCTTTTCCCCACGAATTTGAGGTACTACTCCCAAGAGTTGTTACACTGTCTCCATGAAGCTGCCTAGCTCCACGTCTTCCCCATGAAGCGGATATTTATTTTATCCTCGGGAGTCTCTGATCCTAAGAGTTTCTTCGGCCTATTATGGTTCATGATAGCAATCCCTCCAGGGAGGTCATGATATCGTACTCTCCAGTGCGGTTATATCGTATCCCCATGAGGAAGTCGTGATACCGTATCCCAAGTGGATTACTTTCTCCCCAGAGAAGTTCGAACTTTGAAGTAAGACTTGGTTCTATCATCAACCTTTTGTATCCCTCGATAGATGTACTATTGCAGAGGTCGCCGGGGGATTCCTGTCGAGATGTTTATTTCATCTCATGTCTCCTCTCTCATCTGTTTTGTTAGCATATGCATAATCATGAGCATTACATACTCATTTTTATACACATTTTCATACGCAGTTAGCATTGGCATGTGTGCTATTTGTTGTCATCCTTTGTCGTTACCGCCGAGTAACTGGGTTTGTCCGCTCTCTCCAAGTAGATCGTTAGCCCTAAGCATAGAATACTATTTGTTTCCAGCTAATCCCCACAGAGTTCAACCCTCGTGGACGATGGTTATTTCAGTTACCTTTCCGCGCTAGGATAAGATAATCCCCATTTGAGTTCATTTCCTAAATGGAGTTTTTGTTTGGTAGTTCTTTCTAGCCCAATTCAAAATTGAACTTCGGTCCCGTCGGTCACCGAGCATATCTAGATGTGCATTTATTTTGCACTATCTTTCAAGAAAAGCCTTTACAATCCTTTGTAGATACGTGACATTTCTCGCCTTAGAAGCTTATCAATACATTGCACACCAGATAAGTAACAGTTCCCAGCCGAGGAGCTTATCACCTTCATTACAATTTACATTACAAACTTCATTTCAACTTTCATTACAACCTTCATTACAATTTACATTGCAACTTTCATTACAACCTTCATTACAATTTACATTACCTGTTACCACCTCTACAAGCAGTTCTCACCCGAGAAGCCTATCAATAAGCAGTATTTCTCGCCTGAGGAGCTTATCATATCTTCGTTATGACTTGCAGCAAATGACCATCTCCATCGAGCAACTTGGTTTCCATTTTCCTTTTTATTTTAAAGTGCGGGGAGGTTTGAGCTGAATCATATTCAGGAGAGCACAAATCTTGAATTATGAAGAAGTTCATTTAATCCTTTAGTAAAAGAAGGAACCAAATCATATTCAGGAGAGCACGATCTTGAATTATGAAAAAGTTCATTTATCCTTTAGTAAAAGAAGGAGCTGAAGCAAATTCAGGAGAGCACGATCTTGAATTATGAAGAAGTTCATTTTATCCTTTAGTAAAAGAAGGAGTTGAATCATGATCAGGGCGCCGACCTTGAAGTATGAAGAAGTTCGTTTTATCCTTTAGTAAAAGAAGGAGCTGAGCCGTGTTCAGGGCGCCGACCTTGAAGTATGAAGAAGTTCGTTTTATCCTTTAGTAAAAGAAGAATCTGAATCGTATTCCGGGCACCGACCTTAAACATGAAGAGATTTATTTATTAGATGAGTGAAAATCCCTCCAGCGGAGCTCATCAATCAATTTTTCGTCTATTATTCACATATAAGCAACAATCTCTTTATTTGAGAGCTTATCCAGTTTTGGCACGTAAGTCCCTTCCAACGATAAGTGGCAGTTCTCTCTCGAGAAGCTTATCAGGGCATATCCCCTTAAAGTCCATTTATTTTGGCATACAAGCAGTTTTACCCTTTATATTTTCTACAGATTCTTGAAAATCCCGTTTGATCCTGTCACGAGGGAAATTTTCCAGAAGCTCGGATGTTATTCTTTGCTCAATGCTCCAGCTTTGTGTTAATCGATCCTACAGTCGTGCAGATCCAGTTTTACCTTTTACCCTAGAGTATCAGCCGCTCACGCCTGAGCCTGTTGAATAGTTACTCTCAGATATTCCCCAGTGGAGGCCATCTAATTTGTGCCATCTCCATTGAGGATCCCGTTCGTACCGTTCTCTTTCTGAAAGTGACAATTGGTCGTGCTCGCACTAGTTGACCATCACTTTAGAATTTCCCAGTGTCGTACTGTCATCCCAGCGCGTCGTATTCCCCAGTGTGGTTTGTTTGTCGCGTCTGTCCCCTGTGTCATCGTGTCATCTGCATCCTTGCACTCATCATTCTAGCATACGCATCATACCAGATTCATGGCATTACCAGCACTAGTCCGTCCCGTTTTGTCCATAACATTGCATACCACTGCACCTAAGGGAAAAATTTTTGGTTATCTATATTTAAATCCCTTTCACCATGATTTCTCGAGCCGACGTTGCTCAAATCATCCAGTGAAGTAATTTAAATAGGGGCAACTGTAATACCCTAAATTTTACCCTCAGAGGTGTCGTTTCATCTCGCATTGCATTGCACTTTGCATCGCATTTGGCCATCCACTAACAGGTTTGTGTAGTGGTTTGGTTGTTGCAGGGAAGTATCGTGTGGTGTGTTCTTTCGTTCATGAAGGGAAAAAATGGTCATTCGTTTGCAACCGACTGTCAACTTGCGAATTTTGAGCCGTAGTTAGGAAATTTGGGCCGTTTGATTTGGTTGATGTGAGTCAGGACCGAGGTAGTTGGACCTGTTCGATTGAGAAAGATTTGGGCCATTCATAAATGAATTGATCCGGGTTAGTGGACTGAAGTTGGTCGAGGATTTTGCTCATTGTGAGTTTAATCGTCGGGCTGGATTTATTCTGTTAAAGTTGGTCGTTTTCGGAGAGGTTAGTCGGAAGTGTGCGTCAGAAGTGGGATTAGTCGGTAGTTGGATCGGAATTGGAGTTTTAGGGATAAAAAAATGGTTTCATTTCAAGTGTGTGATAATTTCCTTATTAAGATTCATGTCATTGTTTTTCAAATTAATCACTAAATCAATCACCAATTTCATTCCATTTTTCATTTCATTTTCATTTTATTTATTTATTTATTTTTCATTTTTTAAATCCTTTCCATCTCTATTTTTCAAAATTTATTAACTTCATGCATTTTTAAATTAAGTTTAGTTTTTAGTTTTGTTATTTGTTTACATATCAAAAATGTATATAAAACAAAATATATATATTTTAAGAGTAGTAAAGAATTTTAAAGATTTTTACAAGGAAATAATAAAAATGAAAATTACAAAAAAAAAAAAGAGATATAAAATTGCATAAAAATTAAATTCCTATTGTTCCTAAGTGTTCTCCAATCTTCTTCGACTCTTCCCGACTTTTCCGATTAAGTCTCCGCACCTGCAAGTCAAAGTAAACAATTTTATCGAGTTAGTATTTTTCCGACGCCCTCAACATAATGTCATCATCGGGCGTATCGGAAGGGTAACAGATTTCTCCGTCTCCGGCTCCCGACTTATTTCCCAACCTCGACCAAAATCGGCAATAAGCTGTTCTCGTTTAAGGCAACCTGAGAGAGAGAGAGAGAGAGAGAGAGAGATAAAAAAAGTATTTTCCAAAAGTGCTTATGTGAAAAGTTGGTTTGCCAAAATAAGTGCTTATGGAAATAAGCACTTTGAAAAAGCACTTATTTCTTTCAAAAAAGGGATTTTCGCGGATCCGTCAAATTTCCAGAAAAATAGCATGAAATCCAACTAGCCAACAGATATATCCACAAAATTCCGCAAGATCCTGCGAGATAAGTGTTATCATCAAGAACAAACTCAGCCCAACTTTAAAGCAATTCGCAGCAGGTTAAACAAGAAAACAAGTTCATCAAACTCAGCAACAAACCATCCAAAAAATCTCTAGAAAGTAGCACAAAATCAACGAATAAATAGCAACAAACCCGGTAAAAAACGAATCAATAACACCTCCAGAAGCGAGTTCGCCCAGCCCACAAAAATCAACATTAAAAAAATCATATAAATCAGAAAGAAGGGAGGATCCAAAAAAAAAACCCTAACAAGTACAAACGGTGCCGTAAGGAGGAGAGGTTCAGAGGATTTCAATAATCCTTCATCACTACCTCAAATTGAAAGAAAGAAGAAGAGGAGCTTTTTTTTCTCCAAAACTACAATCTTTGAAGCTCGCCGCAGGAATCCAAACGACATCAACGGAAATCACGAGCTCGGCCTCGAATTTTCATCGTCATTGGCCGGAGCGACATCAATGGAAATCACGAGCTCGGCCTCAAATTTTCATCATCATCGGCTGGAGCGACATCAACGACGGACGCCTATTCACCATCGACTAGGCTCGGAGGCGGCGGCGGAAACTTAGAAGTTTCCACGCCGGCCAAGCTCTACCGGCGATAAAAAAGGGTGAGGACTATTTGTATTAAAATGTTTCGGTTGTGTTTTCAAGTTCCTAGAGAGGGAAGAAATGGATCGAGTGAAGCATGCAAGAAGAAACAGAGATGAAAGCTCGCGAGGAGCAACAATGGCCACCGGTGGCGGAGTGAAGAAGAAGAGGTTTCAATGAGAAACCTAAAAGAACTAATGGTCTGACTTGCATATCACCCTTAGCTTTTTATTTCTGCTTTTGTTTTTTGCCTTTTCTTTTTCATTTTTCTTTTTTTGTTTCATTTCTTTTTCATTTAGTTTTATTATTTTGTTTTAATTGTAATTAGTTATAATAGTAGTTAACTTATTTTAAATTATTTAAATCTTTAAAACTCTGTTTTTATCGTTAAAAATTAAAAACTTGTTTTCCATATAGTTCAAACTTAAAAAAATTTAAAACTTTTTTCGTAATCAAAATTAAAATCTTTTTTCCTTTCTATTCAAAATTAAAGCCCCATTTTTATAATCAAAAGGTTAAAACTTTGTTTTGTTTTTTTTTATTTTAAAAACTTAACATTTTTTTTAAATAAATAGAAACTTAATTTTTTTTTCTTTTCTAACTTATCTTCTTAATGAATAGGAGCTAAGTGAAATTTTTTTTCCAAACGTTGATTCCATTTTTAGTTAAAGTTCTTAATAAATCACTAATCATTTTAAAGCATATCTCGTAAAGTATTAAAACAAAGGTGATTAATGTTCCCGTTAATTTTCCTTTGGCATTCATATCTTGTATTGTCGTGGTTACTAATGTTCCGTTTGGCCGTAGTTTGTTTTCTGATTGTAAGTTACGCGAGGTTATTGTCGAGCTATATTCTGTCTATTTGCCTTTTTTATGGTTGTAGTTATGCGAGGCTATTGTCGCAATTGGCTTTCAATTCTGTTTCTTTTTGGGACTTGTAATTTACGCGAGTGATCGTCGCGATGCTTTCTTTTACAGTTTTCTTTATTTTCCGTACTTTAATTCTGTCTTGTGATGATATTCATTGTTTGCACGTTTTTTTTACCGTTAATTTCCTCCGGAAGGAGGAATTAGGTCTGAACCGTTTGACCGCCGAGTCAATAGTCTTAACCCTTTGGACCGTTTCAAAACCCTAATAGCTTAGGCGTCCCGCTGTGGACGAAAACGCCCTTTACCCTAGCATTAGGTCAAAGAGTCGTCGTACTCTGTTTTAGGGTTTCCCGTTGTGGAATACCTAATTTAACCCTAATTTCAATTCAACTATTTCAACGTAGAAATAGGAGTTCCAAGACTCCACGTAAGCGTGTCCTTAAGAAACGTTTACTCCCCTTGAAACCTCGACCACAGTCAAGAAGTTTCTAACCTCCCTTTCGAGGGGAACTACAATTACTCTGATTCCATTCTCGTCAGGATATGTAGGCACAAGATGCGATGTCTTGCCGAGTAAACTTAGGACTAACCCTTAGGTCTTTTAGGTCACTCTATCCCTTAGCTCAGTACATACTTTCAAAGCAGATAATAAAAATAAAAAAAGCATACAATAAACAAAAGGTTCCTGTAGAATACTACAGAAGTTTAGGGTGTTAGTACCTTCCCTAAGCTTAACCAACCCCTTACCTAGAGCTCTTCCCGTATTGTGTTTACGATGCAAAAATAGATTTTTCCTCTTTTGACCTTTTCCTTCGGATAAATCAAAGAGCGCTTGTGAATTAAGAATTGTGGTTCAAACTAATTAATAGTTTGGCATCTTATTTCCACCGCAACAATTGCTATAATTCCTCATTAAGACATATTCCCAAATTGCTTCTTAAATTTTCAATTTGAGTAGTCTCGGGATCTCTTGTACAAAGGTCAGCAGTTATTCTTAGCTCTGGATCCCCTCATGACTTCCTCATGTTCTCCATTGGTGACAACACATTCACCCTTAGTGAATTTGACATTGAGACCTTGGTCACAGAGCTGACTAATATTGATAAGATTAATAGTAAGTCTTTTAACCAACATGACATTATCCAGTTTTGGAACACCAGGACAGTCTATTTTTCCAGCACCTTTGATTTCTCCTCTAGCTCCATCACCAAAGGTTACATGACTTAAGGAATGCGGTTTGATGTTCACCAAAAGGTTCACTATTCCATTCATATGTCTAGAACATCCACTGTTAAAATACCATTCTTCTTTGGTTGGCATCCTTACAGAGGTATGAGCTACTAGAGCAACCTCCTTGGCAACCCATTGTTGTTTCTTGACAGAGGCATCCTTTTTGGGTCTAACTTGATGCTGTTTCTTAACATAGGCACCTTGGTTGGGTTTGCCTTGATAAGGATGGCTAGGAAATCCATGTAACATGAAGCAGAAAGGTTTAATGTGTCCAAATCTTCCATATTAGTAACACCTTCACCTTTGATACTTTCTCTTTGTCTAGTTCATGTTTCTGTTCCCCTGATGTTGTGACATTGGTCGTGACATCAGGTTTGATCTATGATTTTCAGACTTTGGCTTCTTGCATCCCAAGATGGGTTTCTATTCACCAACAAATCCTAGTCCAGACTTGTCTCTTGCTTTCTGACTACTTTGAAGAATTTCTTCTAGAGTGTCAGTCCTATTGTTTAACATCCTGATCGATTTTGACATTTGATCAAGTTTACAATTCAACAAGCTGACCTCACTGTTGAGTGAGTCTATTGTTACAAGATGTTACTTCTTCTCAGCCTCCAACTTCTTTATGATTTTCTTTTGATTTTCCACTTGCTGGCACACTTCTGCACTTCTGATACACAACTGTTTGTATCAGGCTGCAAGCTCATCAAAAGTCAGCTTATCTCCACTAGAATTATCCTCAGATACACATACACTAGTTAGTGCAGTGACATGTCTTATAGATTCTTCTTCTGATCCACTCTCAGAATCTCCATCAGACCAGGTAACAGTTAGACCCTTCTTTTGCTTCTTGAGAAAAGTAGGACACTCAGATTTAATGTGACCGTAGCCTTCACATTCATGGCACTGAAATCCTTTGCCTTGATTTGACTTTTCTTCAGATTTTACCTTTTTGCTGATGTCAGAAGGGATGTTCTTGACATTAGGTATGCCATTCTTATCTATTATTTTCATGAGTCTGTTGAATTGTCTTCCAAGCATAACTATAGCTTCTAATAGATTCTCATTACTTCCACCATTTCCTTCAGCTGAGTCCTCTTCAGCTTTTGACACAAGAGCTATGATTTTCTTCTTTTCAACAATTTCACACATTCCCATCTCAAAAGTTTGAAGCGACCCAATGAGTTCATCAACCTTCATGTTGCTTATATCCCGAGCCTCTTCAATAGCAGTGACCTTCATGGCAAATCTCTTAGGCAATAATCTGAGAATCTTCCTCACAAGCTTTTCTTCAAACATTTTTTCTCCTAAACCTCCTGAGGTATTTGCAATTTCAAGAATATTCATGTGGAATTCATGAATAGTCTCATCCTCCTTCATTCTCAGATTTTCAAATTTAGTGGTCAGCATCTGTAATCTTGACATATTAACCTTAGAGGTACCTTCATGAGTTGTCTTAAGAGTATCCCAAACCTCTTTGGCTAGTTCGCAGTGATGCACCAGTCTGAAAATATTCTTGTCTATTCAATTGAATAAAGCATTCAAGGCCTTAGAATTCCCAAGAGCCAGGGCTTCTTGCTCTTTGGTCCATTCTTCCTCAGGTATTAACACATATGATCCATCTTTATTAGTCTTCACTGGATGTTCTCATCCTGAGTTAGCAGCTCTCCATGACTTTCTATCTAGAGACTTCAAGAAGGCTATCATACATGGTTTCCAGTAGTCATAGTTAGAGCCATCCAAAATTGGTGGTCTATTTGTGAATCCTATATCCTTGTCCATAGTACCAGAATTTATCTTCCCTAGATCTCACCCAGAAAATAACAGGTAGGGTGCCGGCTCTGATGCCAATTGAAATTCTAGGTACCAAACAGTTGATGTTATAACGGATGTTATGACATCCACTGCTGAACAGACTACAGAACTTAACAATAAACTGGAACTGAAAACAGTAAATAATACAGGTAATTATTGACCCAATTCAGTGCAAAACACACCTACTCTGGGGGCTACCAAGCCAGGGAGGAAATTCACTATTAGCAGAATTAATTCAGAGTCAAACAACCTGTTTGCACTCTTCACTTAAGACCTACCCAATGACACTTCAGCCTAACACTAGACTTGAGTACCTACTCACCCCCCTCAATCACAGCAGTGATATCAACCAATGAAAGTTACAGATAAACATGAAGACACACTTCAAACAAATCTTGATCTTACTTCATAGCTTCAATCAAGAGACACAACACTCGTGCTTAAAAGCTTAGAGTGACATAATTAACAAACAATTCAAAAATACTAGACCAATGCAATCATACAACAGATAATTGCTTAGCACACAAGTATTACATACGTGAATAATAGAACTCTTCACTCACAAATACACTCTCTAAACCTCTGTCAAGAACTGTCTTCAATTAGGATTGCTACTTTGATATTTATAAGCAGCAGGTTGTCCTTGGGCCTTGGTGCAGAAATTAGGTTTAACCAAGTTAAGACCTCTTTTCACAAAGCTGCGCACTTACAATTAGGTCATAGGAATTTTATGTTATCCTCAGCATTGCCTGGCATTTCGCCTGAGATAACTAGGCTTTCCTAAAATGTATCCTAAATTCTAGCCTGAGCTCACTCATGCACTATAACAGAAAACCAAAACCTGCACGCCCTGATGTCATCTGCTTGATGTCATAACATCCAGCATGACATCAAACATACTTTGCTCTTAGCTATCCAAACTTACCCTGCAGTATACTCATTGTGTATGTCATAACATCAGTCATGACATTCACACATACATCAATGTTTTGCCACAAAATACATCCAATCAAAAACATCTGCATGATTGATTTAGTAATACATCTATGTCGTTTGTGACAACATCTCTAAGTCTTTGTGATGGATCTTTGATATCTTTGGCCATACCATATACTCATTGTTACCTTTCGTAATCACAAGGTAAAATGGTAGTTTAGTAGAAATCCATTATTTATTTATTTGAATGACATAATACATTATAGTAACAAATTTAATATTTTACAAAGGAACAAATTAAGATAGCTAAATGGCTATGCCACTACTTATTGGTGATGAGAGACGTGGAAGCTAGCTTTGATTTCACTCAGGTCAACCCCTTATGCTTGTCTAAATGAGATGCTATGCCCTACTTGTAAGAATTTAGATAACCATTTATCTTAGTTATTCAGCTAGAGAGGCCATATTGATATGCATCACATTGCATTCGCCTTCTTTTTGGTCCTGCTACAAAGTCTTGTATATCCTTTTTGCTCTAGATAGGTGTTACGCTGGACTTTTCGACTTGAATATCAATGGCAAGTATTCATGAGACTAACCATAAATATGACATGTGGAAAATAAAATAGAGTGGGTCAAACATGATCAAAATGACTCGAGGTCGGGAATCACGTAAGGGGAAACTGGTCGAAGGTGGCGTAGTCGAAAGGCACGGTGAGAAACATGTGGACTTAGTGAAATTGAGTACTATGCTATGTTAGCCACTTAGTAAAATTGAATACTATGTCATGTTGGATAAGTTTGGACTCTATCATTACAATGGAATACTATGCCATGTTGGCTAAGGTTGGAGTCCATCATGATAATGGAAGTAATGTCAACTCAATCGCCACATGCAGACTACATCACTATAATGGAAACAATGTTGACTTGGGTATTATATGTGAAGTTCACTATAATGGACAATACAATGAAACATGTTACATTAACATGACCAACATCAAAGGCTTCGACGGAGATATTTAGTTCTTGGTGCCAACAAAGCAATTGATAAACTCTAATGATATCACAAGGTAGGAACTACTACATCAGCATCGACGGTTACGTAGAAGACGTGGGACACGTTGGGGAGAACCGCTACATGATCTGAGAACATGTCACCATGGGAGTAGTTTATCATACTTAGGCAGTTATCTTAGTATTGTATATATACACTTAAGTTCATTTTGTAAAGGGTCCGCAAATTGTACACATTTCTGCTACACTCAAAGTACACGCGCTGTAAGAAACAAGTGAGGAAAATGTATGTATGCGTTCCACCAATTTAATATATTCCAACATTTTATCTTAAAAATATTTCTTTTATGCATTTAGTTTTCTTTGACTTCCTTTACCTTTCACATAAATTTACATTTTCTTGTACTTTACTTTCAAGTCTATTTTAACTTCAAGTTTTTTTTTCTTTCCTTGCATTTTACCTTTCGACGCAAACTTTGTTTTTACTTTACCTTGCATTTTATTTACAATCACCTCGTCCTTTAATTATTGTTCTTATTTTTAAGAAATCACAAACATTTTCATACATTGTCCAAAATTTTATGTTAACTTTGACAAGCCTTGTGATTTTCACGAATAGCGCACACACAAACATGTCCGGGAGATTTTCGAGTTTGATTCTTTGAGTATTCATATAAACTTATGTTTGTTTACCAAATTTCACAGTAAACAAATTGGCATGCCCAATGGGACCAGTTTATGTTTTTTTATTCGTGTTTAAAATCCAGACTTTTCCCTACATGTGTTTTCTTCAACTTTTCATCTTGTGTGTGAATGCATGAGATTAAAGTGTGGTAAGATAACAAAGATAGAAGTGAGAAAACCTACTAGAAGATCAGTTAGAAGAATGGTGAATCCTAGAAATAATAAAGGAGATCAACCTTCTAATAGTGCTGGGGCAGGGACGATTTCTGCAAGGTTACTGAACTTATCCCTTCAACAGCTAGTGCAACGGTGATGCCATCCACGACAATAGCATCAACGATTTCACCCGAGATGATGGTTTTTTCCCCAATTCCCCAGAGTCATCTAGTGGTTCTTAGGTCAAATATGGCAACGAATTTTAGGCCTTTTGCCATAAATTTCACAATGCCAATCCTAGGGCATGAACAACCATTTGGGATGCCAACAACAGTTATGATAAGTTTATAAAATGACCCTTCAAAATTTGTAGATAATACTGCAAATATGTATTCGACCATTATGGCGTCTGGTTTAACTATAAGCAATCATGGTCGAAATGTGCCACCCCATATGGGGATAGTATTCGGCTCCCAAGTGATGCCTACAATGACCACAAATTTTGTCATAGCAATAAGGCAGCAGATGAACGAGACTAACCGCAATATGATAAATACTCTAACACAACAAATGGGTACAATATTTAACCCATTGATTCAAAACACGAATCAGGGTTACCAACAATTGGCGACTCAAATAACGAGAATTACTGATATCTTTGGTGCTCCCCTAGTGCAAGTTTGATGAGCCGCACAGTCCTAAGTTGTTACGCAGGTTTGAAACGAAGGAGTATTCTTAAAAGAAAATGTGAACTAGGGATAATAAGAAAATCCCCGATGGGTCGATTAGGAAGTACATGTTGGGGAAGGTAATCCACCTGTGATAATAGTTAATCGAAATCAGGATGCTGGCCAAGTGGTCCACCGGGTTCGACATGGGAATTTTTCAGGATAGAACACTTTGAAAACTATTGTTGAAAGAATAATGGCTCAAAATGGAGTTAATATGGGCTTGCAAAGACCAAATTATACTTCTCCTTTGTCAGCATATGTGTTGCAGACAGATTTGCCAAGGGGATGAAAAGTCCCTAAGTTTATAAAATTCGCTGGTGATACCAATGAATCTCCTGTCGAACATATTGCTCGTTACCTTACCGAAGCAGGTGACATTGTAAACAATGAGAACTTGAGAATGAGATATTTCCCTAGTTCTCTAACAAAAAACTCCTTCACATGGTTCACGACCTTGTCACCATATTCAATCCATGATTAGGCGTGTTTAGAGAGGTTGTTCAATGAGCAATTCTATATGGGACAATTTATAAGATTAGTTTGAAAGAATTGTCGAATGTGAAGTGAAACTTCGGTGAATCAATTGACGACTACTTAAACAGATCCCAGTTATTAAAAACAAGGTGCTTTACATAGGTGCCTAAACACGAGCTTGTCAAAATGGCTGCTGAAGGGTTAGATTATTCCAATAGGAAGAAGTTAAACACTCAATATCTAAGGGATATAACCCAATTAGCAGATAGAGTCAGACAAGTCGAGAGGTTGAAGGCCGAGAAGGCTAGAACAAACAAGAGTAAGAAAGAGCATATATCTTACGTCGACATGCAAGACCAAGACATAGTGTCTAAGATTGAGTATGAGCATATCAAAGAATCTGAGGTTGACGTTGCTGAGTTGAAGCCAGGTCCCCCATACATGTGTAAGTTGCTTACACATACAAATGGGAAGAATCCTGCAGAACCTAAAGAAAATGATAAGTTTCCTAAGAAAACTAATACCTTCAACGTAACCAAATGCGATGAGATTTTTTATTTTTGTAAATATCATGATTCCTTGGGACATAAAATTTCACAATGTTTTCTTTTCAAGGATCTTGTGCAGAATGCTTTGAATGAAGGAAGACTCAAGTTTGCTATAGGGAAAACCCCTATGAAGATTGATGTTGACCCATTATATATTGTGGATTCTAGTTATGTAGAGCCAGCTGTGATAAACATGGTCGAAATTACTGAAGATTTCGACATGGCTGAATTTAAAAGTGAGAATCAAATCAAAGCTATGTTCCCAAAGGCTGGTGAGAGTCTGATGGAGTTCCTGTACAGGTGCTAGATTTACAATTCTGAGGTAATGTTATGTACACGATGTAGCTCGGTGTTTGACAAGAAAGATGTTGAAAAGGTCGAAGGTGCTCAGAAGGCCAAAGAAGCTAAGAAAGCTAAGCCTCAATACTACTTCAATAAAAGAGGGGTGCCACAGGGGAAGGAACAGACGCCTAATTCACAAAAAGCTAGGCCAAATATCTACAAACCTTCAGTAAATACTTGTTGCACCCCAAAATTTGCCCTCACAATACAAGACTTTGTGTTCCAAGAAGGTTCACAAGGTTCACAAAATTCATAATTGGTCAGAAGAGTTGACAATCCCCTCAGACTAGGGTTTTGACTTTAATCAGGCTAAATGGACTTCCAAGACTTCAGATTTGGTCCCAGGGGCATTTCGGTCATTTCACGTGGAGTTTGTAATTTTGGGATTAAAGGGGAAGCGGATATTGCTAAGGTTATTTTGAAAGCGGGAACTCGGTTTGAGTTTTGGTCAGATTTAATCAGGTTACGGTAAAAGGTCAGTTAATATAAAGAGGGTGGGTCTCATTCACAATATTGTCCAATACAAAAAGGGAAGTGAGTTTAAATATTTGTGAATATCATTCGTGAATATTTATAATTTACAACTAAGAAGTGAGTTTAAATATTTTTGAAGCTTTATTCATAAGTATTTATAATTTACATCTAAGGGGTGAATTTAAATAATTTTTGAATTATTATTCATAGATATTTAAAATTTACGAATAAGAAGTGAATAAATATTTTTTTGAACTTTATTTCATAAATATTTAGTTTACAATTTGAAACGGACAAGTAAATTCAAACTTTATTCAAGAAATGCCATTGGTTTACAAGAGGATCCATTTACAACAAGTACATATATTAAATTCTAAGTCCTAAAACGTCTAAGTGGATCTTCACGATGCTCTTTCGATGTTCTTCACAAATCTTCCATTAACCTGCATAACAAAGAGAATACAACACAGAATGGAAAAGTGTTAGGGGTTGTTTGACACTCTCAGAACAATTGTCATCATCGAGTGCCGGGAGGGCACAACCGAAGCCGCATCCTACTCCCGTTGCCGATCCGTGCCATTGGCATCAGATCAGGTAGTTTCGTTCTTATCTTAAGAGGTGACCGAGAGAGAAAGAGATAAAAGAAGTTTTTGGGCCGAAAGAGGATTCACGCGACTTTGGATTCAATACTAGGCATCATCTCATCAAGTAAATTCTCCAAATTGATAACCAAACTGAACTAAAATCTGAACCAAATTCATTCATCAATTCACATTAATTATGAACCAACACGAAGGTAAACACTAGCCAGCTCAGGTTCAAACCCGGATGCCGACAGGTCTGAACTATTTTTCCGTCACCTGAAGCACCTGAATCAGACAGTACCGGCTCGCAAACAAAAAAATACAGCAATACATGTTCATAAGAAAAGAGTTCAGCCAAGTTCAATTTAAGTTCAGAGATGCATCAAAGTTGGTCCATGAAACAGGAATTCACAATAGAAGCATATCAGTTCACATAATTCAACTCAGAAATAAGCCAGCAACCTGCACGTGTGTTACTCCAAGACAGAAGAACCAAATTCAGCAGAACAAGTTTAGCCCAACCTAAGGGAACCAGCTCAGACCCAAAAGTTGCTCAAACCGAAACTGATACAATCAAAACTCAAGAAAAGCCAGTTCAAATCCACATCTGCAAAGGAGCAAACAATCCAAATCAGTTCAAAGCAGATATCCAAACAAGAGGGTTTTCGAAACAGATCACAACAAATCCGGTTTCAATCCAAAACAATGTCCAAATAAAATCCGTATCTCAATCAAATCCAAAAAGAGGAAGAAAACCATATCAGATAAAATCAACAGATCCAAATCTGGACCAAATCGATCCAATATCAGAAACAGAATCCAATCATATCAGCAAATCAAATCATCATAAAAAAATAATAACGTACAAACATAGATCCAAAGCCCACAAAATCCATTCAAGAAGAATATAAAAGGGAACCATAGCACCTGATCAAACCCTAGGGAGGAGCGAGCGAGATTAAGAGAAATCCCAACGATTGTCATCATCATCCTCGCCGCGTTCAAGGAAGAGGACAAACCACGAAGCCCTAGCAACCATCGACGGTCGTCTGAACGAAGGGGAGTTGAAAAGCGAAGACTGCCTTCGTCTTTCGACGGGCAATTACGCTTCGAGGCTCAGCTTAGCATCATCGCCTCCTCCACAACGATCTTCAACCACCATCATCAATAATCGGTCTCGAAAACGTAAGATTTCGCTACTAACTATGTGGATTATGTTTCGTTTCAGGATCACCACAACCAAAAAGGGGGTCTAGCGAGATGATCGGAGAAGAAAGATCGAAGAACGGCGCCGCTCGAAAGGAGAATGGGGTCTCAAACCCTAATCTCCATGTTTCGTTTCTGATGTGTGTTTTGGGTCGGATGAAGACAACCACCGGCCCACGTACTGGCTTTTATATTTCTTTTTTTTTTACTTATATTACGTTATGTTCTTAAGTGCTAATTTTAGTTGAAAGCAATTTGTTTTTTAAATAAGTAAAATAAAACTTCATCTTGAATATACAAACCATATTTCATAATAAAATTATAGCTTTTTTAATAATTAACCTTAATACTTTTGTTAGTTTTAAATAATAGTACAAAGGTTTTAAAAAAATAAAATAACAAATAGAAATATAAAGCATAGAAATATAATAAGACCTTTTTAATACAAATAGAGTTAAAACTCTCTTTAGGTAATTTAGGTTAAAATAAATTTTGAAAAAAGTAGATCTAGAGTTATAACTTTTATTTTAAAATTGGAAGTCTTTCATGAAATCAAAAAAACATGCAATAATTCCATAATCCCATCTCATGACTTGTCTGGAAATTTATATATTTCTGTCTACTAACGTAGTTTGTCCATTGTGCAGCTTCATCACGTTGCCCTTTATTTTTGCTTATTTTTAAATTAAATCGCATCATATTATTGTAATTGTTTCTCCCTTTGTAACCTAGCGAACCTAATAATCGCGTTTACTTTCCGCATTTAAATTTACGCTGATGTATGATTTAAATTTCTCACACTTTCATCACTATTATTCTGTCACATTACACACATCCGAAGGTTAGGTCTAACTGTTTGGCCACCGCGCCGATAAGTCCTCAAACCCTCGAACCTTAAAATTTTAAAACTACAACTTCAAACCCTAATTTTCACAAATGCCTCGCCGCAGGCGCAATTACCAATTTTACCCCTAGCACTAGGTCAAAGAGCCGCCGCGCTCATTTTAGGGTTTCCCGCCGTGGAATCCCTAATTTAACCCTAATTACAACTTAACATTTCAACGTAGGGATTTGGAGTTCCTACACTCCACGTAAGCGTGTCCTTAAGATGCGTTTATTCCCCTTGAGACCTTGACCACAGTCAAGAAGTCTCTAACCTCCCTTTTGAGGGGAACTACGATTACTCTGATTCCACTCCCGTAAGGATACGTAGGCACAAGATGCGATGTCTTGCCGAGTAAACTTAGAATTAACCCCCTTTATTATTTATTATTGCTTATTTATATTTTATTTATCTTTGCTATTTAATTATTTTGCTTATTATCTTGTAATTGTTTCTTGGATGTAAAGTTGTTTAATTATTTAATTATTATTATGGTTAGTAATTAGGGAGTGTAACAACATGTATGTAATATTAAAATAAATTTAGATCACTTTTAAATAAAGATAATTAAAATAAACACGTCACACACGTAAGTCGATTTTAATCGCCGTCTCACTTCCTAAGGATATCCCTCAAGTTGCCTACGAATAATGGTTAAGTGGGGTGTATAAAGCAAGTCCCTCAAATAGAAAAAATCATCAAAGTCCCTTATGGTTGCCTTTACGAATCGAGTCCCTTTCGAAGAATGATGATAGTCCCTCCAGTTTGCTTATTACATCCCACCATGGCCCTTCAAAAATCCAATTGTCCCTCACATGTCCCTTAACATCCAAAGTAAGGACTACCTACTCCATCTTAGTAGGGATAGTCTTACTAAGGAAAGGATAAAGAATAAGAAAGACCTTAAAACATTAGGGTAGGCTACTCCTAGATACTTGCTCACTTCAAAACTTTTTCACACTTAAACAAATTTCCAACAAAATTTTCAAACAAGTTTTTTTTCACATCCATACACGGATTATTATTAAACTATTCTGAAATTTTTTTGCTATTCACACACTACACTTTCAAAACAATTCAAAAGTGAGCTTAAGTACCTAAGATCCCATGGATAACCATGGATGAAAAGGGTGCTAACACCTTCCCTTTTCATAACCTACCCCCCGGACCCAAAATATTCTCTAAGGTCTTTCCTGTTCTTTTATAACCTTTCCTTATGGATAAAATAAAAGTCGGTGGCGACTCTTGCTATCCGCAACATTGTTTAAAGTCAGTTCTCCCACCGTGTTACAGAACTGGCGACTCTGCTGGGGATCTATTTAAGAGGGGTACCCTTAGGAATTAAGATCACTTTAAATTGTTTGCCTTGTTTGCTTTATTATTATATTGTTGGGGTGCTCTTATGTGTGAAAGGTCCTAACCCGGATCTAGTGTACCTTAGGTAAATGGCAATAGACCAAGGAAACTGTACGACGTATATCGATACGGTTGATCTGGTGGCCATAGTTAGTGCGACTTCTTGGTTGGTGCTTATATTCCTTAAGTCAAGTTGAGGATAATATTGAGGCTGCCATATGTTGTCAATGCACTAACTGACTTTTAGAACCCTAGTTAACTCATCTTGGCCTTTAGAAAGTAGTGAGGTAACCGGCTTTGGTGCAGACTGAAGTTGGTTGACACTCGATACTACGCTCATTGAGATCTTAAACTTGGAGGGTTTTGGTTGGCAAGTAAGTTGCCTTCTGAACAACCACCCTTGTGAAGGATCAATGATATTGAGATCCCTTAGAACCTGGTTACTTTTGTAGGACAGGATGAACCATCTAACTTCAGGGGAGGGTACTTGCCTTTGAACCTCATGCAAGCCTTTAAACCTAGGGCTATGGTGTGACTTGTTTGTGTGTGCCACATGTTTGTGATTGAGCATGACATCATGACATCATCATGCATCATAAGCATATCATTTTCCCTAACCATTTCAAGGACCAAAGGATTTACCTTTGTTCTTTGTTGCAGGTCATGGCTTCTGCTCGTAGAAACACCATCAGGATCAACTTTGTAGGGATACCTGCTAAGCTCAAGGAGTTGGTTTCCCTAATGCCTGATCATTCCCAGTTCAACAAGAGACATGGTCACTTATTGGATCTAGTTACTTCAGGGTTCAGTGAAGACATGATGAGTGTGTTGTTTCAGTTCTTTGACCCTAAGCACCATTGCTTTACATTTCCTGATTATCAGCTGGTTCCAACCATGGAGGAGTTCTCTAAACTTCTGGGTATACCTGTTCTTGATCAGAAGCCATTCACAGGCTTAGAGAAGGAGCTTAAACCAGAAGTTATTGCTGCAGCTCTACATCTGAAGAAGTCTGACATTGTTCTAGAGACGAGAAGTGGAGTTAAAGGTATTCTTGCCAAGGTATTAGT
Source organism: Lathyrus sativus (assembly GCA_963859935.3). Taxonomy (NCBI): domain Eukaryota; kingdom Viridiplantae; phylum Streptophyta; class Magnoliopsida; order Fabales; family Fabaceae; genus Lathyrus; species Lathyrus sativus. The sequence goes on along the minus strand of OZ012740.1, from coordinate 72,053,100 downwards.
GGATAAAGCTCAAATGTTCTTGAAGGCTATAAGCTACGATGCTTTTGAGGAGATCTTAGCCTTATTGATTTATGGCTTAGTGTTGTTCCCCAATCCTGATCAGTTCATAGACGTTCATGCCATCAACATATTCCTGAGTCACAATCCAGTGCCTACCTTACTTGGAGACATCCTACATTCTCTTCACACCCGTACTACAAGGGCAAGAGGAACTTTGATGTGCTGCATACCTTTACTTTCTAGGTGGTTTATTTCTCACCTTCCTCGCTCAGTAATGAAGAATGAGCAAGGGTTCAGATGGTCCAAGAGGATCATGTCACTTTCTCACTCAGACATCCATTGGTGCTCCAGATCTATGGAGAATGTCACCATCATTGACCGTTGTGGGGAGTTTCCTAATGTGCCACTTCTAGGCATAAGAGGAGGCATCACCTACAACCCATCTCTAGCTTTACGACAGTTTGGTTACGCCCGGAGCGATGGTCCACATGACATGTTGATTCAGGACATTGTGTTTGACTACGACAACGATCTTCAGGGTTACCGTCAGAGATTCATACGAGCTTGGGGAAAGGTAAACAGGATTGACAGCAAGACACTGGAGCCTAAGTACACCATTCCTATGGAGGCTTATCTCAGATGGGTACGATTTCATGCTCAGACACTCAAGATGCCATATCCTGCCATCCTACCAGTTACCATGGAACCTGTTGCTGAAGGAGACACAACTTATACCATCCTTCACCCAGACATGCCTACTAATATGGAAGACTTGCAGAGATCATGGATCCAACTGAAAGAGCAAAGGGATACTTTCGAGGCTCATTACAAAGCAAGCCAAGCAAGGATCCTAGAGCTAACAAAGCTACTTCATGAGGAACGAAACCTCAACTCATACCTCAACACAAAGAGGAAACGTCCATGGGAGACTTAAAACCCCATCTTTTGTACTTATTTCGTTTTCATTTTTTGTAAGCCTAAAAGGCAAAACAAGTTATTACTAATAAAAAGTTACTTTCTTGTTTGTTTAAGCAAATTTAAATCCTGCGGTCCTTGAAAATATTGCATATGCATTCCCATATCATTGCATCACAGGTTTATAATTGTGCACAGGTTTCTCATCTCCTCGCTGTTTATTTCAGCAATGGCTCTTGAACAATTAGTTAAGGATCTCCAGGCACAGAATGCACAGTTCCAAGAGCTGATCCTGAACCTATCCAAGGGGCAGGATGAATTGAAGACACTGCTGGCCAAGAAGACTAAGAAGGCTAGAAGGTCTGCTGGGTTGCTCAACATGGGAAGAAGGTTCAAAGGTCTTGTCAAGACCAAGGAACATGTTGAAGACTATGAATCTGAAGAATCTGAGCAGGAGAGAGGCAGTCTCCACAACACTATGGGGGACTCTGATTCTGAGGCTAACTACTACCATGAGCCTAACGAAGACAAATTCAAGATGCTGGTGGATAGAATGGATGCTATGGAATTACAGAAATCATCTGGGCTGGATTTTGAGGATTTGAGCTTGATATCTGGGGTGGTCATACCCATTGGGTTCAAAATTCCTACATTTGTTGTCTATGATGGGGTCTCTTGTCCCAAATTGCATCTGAGGTCTTATGTCAGAAGAATGCAACCCCACACTGCTGATAAAAAGTTGTGGATCCATTTCTTTCAAGAGAGTTTATCTGGAGCTCAGCTAGAGTGGTATTATCAGTTGGAGAGTGTCAACATCAGAGATTGGAATGACCTTGTTGAAGCTTTCTACAAGCAGTATCAATACAATGCTGACTTAGCCCCCACTCGCATGCAGCTTCAAAGCATGTCTATGGGTGCCAAAGAAAGCTTTAAGGAGTATGCTCAGAAGTGGAGAGACTTAGCTGGAAGAGTTCAACCCCCTTTGACTGATAGGGAGTTGGTTGATATGTTCATGTGTACGCTGAACGGTCCGTTTTACAGTCATCTCATTGGAAGCTCATCATCTGGCTTCACTGAGTTGATCATGACAGGAGAGCGAGTAGAGAATGGTATCAAGAGTGGTAAGATCCAAGTGGGCACTTCTTCATCAGGTGCTGCAAAGAAGCCTCCCACTGGGAAGAAAGAATCTAATGCTGTGTATGGTCAGCCTGATCGTAACAGAAGGCATCAGTCTGTTAGTGCAGTTCATATTTCAAATCCAACTCCTGCAACAACAGAGCAGCCTCAAGGCAACCAACAGAGGGCTAGAAGACAGTTCACGAAGATCAACATGTCAATGGCTCAGGCATTGCAACACTTGTTGAAGGCTGAACTTATTACCCTGAGGGAGGCTCCTCAGAATCCCAATGTTACCTCTCCCAAGTACAATCCCAATGCACGATGTGCATATCATTCAAACTGTCCAGGACATGATACTAATAACTGCTGGGTCTTGAAGAACAAAATTCAGGATATGATTGATGCTGGAGAAATTGAGTTTGATCCACCAGGTACTCCAAATGTGATTACAGCTCCAATGCCAAATCACGAGAAGACTGTCAACGCCATTGATGAAGATATTGATGAAGATCTGCATGTCTATTCAGTTATGGAGTTGAGCACACCATTGTCTGTTATCAAAAAGAGGTTAGTACAAGCTGGGATCCTTCCAGGTTGTCATGAAGATTGTCTATATTGTACCTATAAGCCGGATAGTTGCTTCATTTTGAGAGATGGGATTCAACGTCTCATGGATAAATATACTATAGTGTTTGAAAGAAGACCAGCATCTGTAGAAAGTATGGTGGATCATCTGACTCAGGGTAAGAAGATTGAAGAGGTTGACATGGTTGACAAAGTACCACTAAGAATCACTTCAAAAGGTCCCATTAAAATCACTCATCAGGGCCCAATCAAGATTACTGCTGAAGGTCCTGTGAAAGTTGTTGCTGAAGCCAGAGTAGCTCCTCTGATCATTACCACTCCTGGTCCTATTCCTTATACATCTAACAAAGCTGTGCCTTGGCACTATGGGTCTGATGTTTACATCCATGGTGTCAAGCAGGAGCCTTTACCTGATATGCCTGTTGACATTGATAATATTGCTGGATCTAGCAAGATCACTCGTAGTGGAAGAGTCTTCTCTCCTCCAGTTGCTTCTAAGAGTGCAGTTACTCCTGCTGTTACTTCCACCACTGATGCTCGGGGCAAGGGTCCTGTTATTGAGCCTGTATCTACTGATGTGCCAGCTGCTGATGACCTCTCTAAGCAGATGGAAGAAGTATTGAAAATCATTCGCAAGAGTGATTATGATATTGTTGATCAGCTGGGGCATACTCCCTCAAAGATTTCTATGCTCTCCCTGTTATTATGTTCTGAGGCTCATGCCAAGTCATTGATCAAGTTTCTAAAGATGGCTCATGTACCCAGTGCAATTTCTGTGGACCAGTTTGAGAATTGTGTTGCGCACCTGACCTATGACAACGGGTTAGGATTTTCTGATGCTGACTTGACCCCTGCCAAGAGGGATCATAACAGGGCCTTGCATATTTCAATTGAATGCAGGGGCACTACCCTGTCTCATGTGCTGATAGACAATGGTTCCTCTCTGAATGTGTTGCCTAAGGAAGTCCTGAACAAGCTGAGTCCTAAAGATACGGTATTGAAGCCCAGTAATATTGTGGTAAAGGCTTTTGATGGTTCTAGAAGAGTAGTGCATGGGGAAATTGATCTTCCAATCAAGGTTGGCTCTCAGGTGTTTACTGCTACATTCTATGTGATGGATATTCGTCCTTCGTACTCATGTCTGCTTGGTCGTCCCTGGATCCATGGGGCAGGTGCTGTGACCTCCACATTACATCAAAAGTTGAGATATCCGGTGAATGGAAAAGTTGTTACTGTCTTTGGAGAGGAAGAATACTTTGTCAGCCATGTAAACACTTTCAAGTATCTGGAAGTAGAAGGTGAATACATCGAAACTCCATGTCAGTCATTTGAAGTGGTTCCCTGGGCTGTTAAGGATTGTGTGACTCCTCCTGCTGTGAAGAAGGTTCCTGTGGTCATCAGAAACCCTCCAACAATGGCAATGGCCTCCCTCAATGATGCAAAAGCTATGGTGGAAGAAGAGTCCCAGAAGGCTGTTCGTCGTGTTCGTGCTGTTCGTATCACCAATCAAGGGGTTATCAATGCTGTGGGAGATCAAGATGAAGACTACGACTTGGAGGCGTGGATTTTTCCTACTGTGGGTGCTGGACTCAATAATTGGAAAGCTGATGATGTTATCCCTATCTCCTTTAGTCAGGAGTAAATACTATTACTGTGTTATGTTTTTAAATTTGCCATGTGCCTTACCTGGGGCACAATGGTGTGCTTGTTGCGGGTTGTCATTTCATTTGCATACTTCATTCAATAAAATCAGTGGACGTTTCGTTTTCGTAAATATTGTGTTCCTTGTCTTTCTTTTTCTTTTATTTTTGCTTTATCAGCTATGTGTTCTTACACACACCCACGTCACTAAAATACAGATCCTCATCCACTCTGGATCCAGTTGATAACAGTTCTACTATTGCCAATTACAATTTCGAGAATCCGATCTATCAAACTGAAGACGGAGACGAGGACGATTGTGAAATACCTGTAGAGCTTGCTAGGTTGTTACAACAAGAAGAGAAAGCTATACAGCCACATGAAGAGCCAGTCGAAGTTGTGAATCTGGGAACTAAAGAAATAAAAAAAAAAAAGAAGGTTTCTTGGGACGATTGAACTACATTGCAAGATTTATTTCCCAACTAGCTACCATCTGTGAGCCAATCTTCAAGTTGTTGAAGAAAGATCAGGTGATGGAATGGAATGATGAGTGCCAGACTGCCTTTGATGAAATCAAGAGATATTTGCTAGAACCTCCAATTTTAATGCCACCAGTTGATGGAAGACCCTTGATTATGTATTTAACAGTATTAGACAACTCAATGGGGTGTGTATTGGGGCAACATGACGAGTCTGGTCGAAAAGAGCAGGCAATATACTACCTTAGCAAAAAGTTTACCGACTGTGAAACAAGATACTCACTGCTCGAGAAAACTTGCTGCGCTTTGGCATGGGCTGCTCGCCGACTAAGACAGTATATGTTGACCCATACTACCTTGTTGATTTCAAAGATGAATGGGGCAGTTGAAGCTGCTAATAAGAACATTAAGAAGATTGTACAGAAGATGACTATTACTTACAAGGATTGGCACGAGATGTTACCATTTGCTCTGCATGGTTATCGTACTACAATACGTACTTCAACAGGGGCAACCCCATTCTCCTTAGTCTATGGTATGGAAGCAGTTCTGCCTATTGAAGTTCAGATCCCCTCCTTGAGAATTATGAAGGATGCAGGCTTGGATGAAGATGAGTGGATTCGGACTCGACTTGACCAGATAAATTTGATTGATGAGAAAAGGTTAGCAGCAGTTTGTCATGGCCAGATGTACCAGAAACGGATGATCAAAGCTTTTAACAAGAAGGTTAAGCCAAAGATATATCAGGCTGGTGACTTGGTAATCAAGCGTATCATATTACCACAGGGTGATCCTAGGGGGCAAGTGGACTCCAACATATGAGGGACCATTTGTAGTCAAGACAGTGTTCTCAGGAGGTGCCATGATACTGACTACAATGGATGGTGAAGACTTCCCACAACCTGTAAACGCAGACATAGTTAAAAAATACTACGCATAAAAAGAGACCCGCTAGGTTGACAGGCCTAGGCAAAAATAAGGGCATCCCGGCAAACCAAAAGGGTTTGGGCAAAAATTAGGGATATATATATAAAAAGATGTACACCCGGCAAGTCGAAAACCTGAAAAGGCGGCTTGGGCAAAAAAGGGTATCCCGGTGGATTGAAAACCTGAAAGGGCAATCCAGGCAAAAGTTAGGGATTAAAGCGTATGACTATGTCTCGTTTGGATCACTCATGAAACTGCAACCAGTTGTACTACTTACTCAAGCTCAAACAGATAAAGCTCAATCCAATCGTTTCCGTCTCAACAGCAAGAAGATGAGATACTTGAGTGGCAATAGTAGAATTGAAACTCAATAGGATTATTTCCCACATAGCTGATTCTTTTTGTAAAACTTCATGACAAAATTCTCTTACTAGGGTTTATGTCTCCTTGTACAAACTTACCCGTGTATGGGTCACTTTTGATATAAATAAATTCCATCTTTTGAATCCAGATTCACTTTTACCCTATTTACATAAGCGAAACGTCCATTGGTTGTGTTTGAATGTATGTATGCCTTTGAATATGATTGATGTTTACCAGAAATGCATGTATGCTTTTAATATGATTGATGTTTACCAGAAATGCATGAAAATGCAGTAATAGTATTTACTAAGGACGAACGAGGGAAGGATTTCAACGAAGCTTCGCCGGTTCATCTTTACAAGACAATTACAAACCATCAGTAGGACTAATCCATTTTCACAAAGTCTAATCTCCCCTGGAATTTATACCCATCTCTTTTATCCTCATACGGATATACGGGAAATTACTTTCCAATAAGGGCACGATGAACGAAGACGGGATGTTATACTTATCCTACTATCAAACGAAAACGAAGGTTATCTATACCCTACTATCCCCAACAACGGGAGGTTATCTATACCTTGTTATCCCCAACAACGGGAGGTTATCTATACCTTGTTATTCCCAGCAGACGGAGGGTTATATATTCTTCAACAACGAATCGGGATTTATTTTCCTTGGCCAGCAGTTGTTATACAAGGATATCCAGACACTTCCAGCAGTGTCATATCATACATACATCATTTACATCATACCATAACATATATATCTATAGTACATTACCCAAGTGCATCATGTCATACATGCATACATAAAGCATAAACTAATGTTGTTATACAGAATGCTACCTTGTTTTCAGGTTAATTATCCAACAAACAAGCTTATGATCTTTGGGACTACTTTATTGTAACCTCAGGGTTACTTTATCCTCCTGATGAGTTTCTTATTACTTTGGGACTGCTTTATTGTAACCTCAGGGTTATTTTATCCTCCTGATAGCCTCTCATGACTTCAAGACTGCTTTAGAGCTACTGATTGCTCTATCTTCCTGAAATCATCCTATTACTTCAAGACTGCTTTAGAGCTATTCATTGCTCTATCCTCATGAGGTCATATTACTACTTCAAGACTGCTTTAGAGCTATTCATTGCTCTATCCTCCTGAAGCCATCTAATTATTTCAAGACTGCTTTAGAGCTATCCATTGCTCTATCCTCCTGAAATCATTACTTCAAGACTGCTTTAGAGCTATTGATTGCTCTATCCTCCTGAAGACATATCACATTATTATTTCAAGACTGCTTTAGAGCTATCCGTTGCTCTATCCTCCTGAAATCATTACTTCAAGACTGCTTTAGAGCTATTGATTGCTCTATCCTCCTGAAGACATATCACATTATTATTTCAAGACTGCTTTAGAGTTATCCATTGCTCTATCCTCCTGAAATTACATTATTATTTCAAGACTGCTTTAGAGCTATCCATTGCTCTATCCTCCTGAAATCATTACTTCAAGACTGCTTTAGAGCTATTGATTGCTCTATCCTCCTGAAGACATATCACATTATTACTTCAAGACTGCTTTAGAGCTATTGATTGCTCTATCCTCCTGAAGACATATCACATTATTACTTCAAGACTGCTTTAGAGCTATTGATTGCTCTATCCTCCTGAAGACATATCACATTATTATTTCAAGACTGCTTTAGAGCTATTGATTGCTCTATCCTCCTGAAGCCATTATTACTTCAAGACTGCTTTAGAGCTATTGATTGCTCTATCCTCCTGAGGTCAGATTTATTACTTCAAGACTGCTTTAGAGCTATTGATTGCTCTATCCTCCTGAGGTCAGATTTATCACTTCAAGACTGCTTTAGAGCTATTCATTGCTCTATCCTCCTGAAGCCATCTAATTATTTCAAGACTGCTTTAGAGTTATCCATTGCTCTATCCTCCTGAAATTACATTATTATTTCAAGACTGCTTTAGAGCTACTGATTGCTTTATCCTCCTGAAATCATCCTATTATTTCAAGACTGCTTTAGAGCTATCCATTGCTCTATCCTCCTGAAATCACTACTTCAAGACTGCTTTAGAGCTATTCATTGCGCTATCCTCCTGAAATCATTACTTCAAGACTGCTTTAGAGCTATTGATTGCTCTATCCTCCTGAAGACATATCACATTATTATTTCAAGACTGCTTTAGAGCTATTCATTGCTCTATCCTCCTGAAGCCATCTAATTATTTCAAGACTGCTTTAGAGTTATCCATTGCTCTATCCTCCTGAAATTACATTATTATTTCAAGACTGCTTTAGAGTTATCCATTGCTCTATCCTCCTGAAATCATTACTTCAAGACTGCTTTAGAGCTATCGATTGCTCTATCCTCCTGAAGACATATCACATTATTATTTCAAGACTGCTTTAGAGCTGTTGATTGCTCTATCCTCATGAAGACATGCTGTTACATCAGTATTACTCCAGACTCCTGACAGTTCTCATTATACTACTGAAGAACTTTCCCCTAGTGGCATCTTTAAGCCCACTCAATCATGTTCAACCAACCATCAACATCACTCCATGCACTGGTGAGTGCAAATTTTTGGGCTTTTGTGTTCAATCCCCTTCAACCTTCCAGGTTACGACTGGCAAATATACCAATCTAACCCCTCAGGTTTCAGAAAATTGAACAGGGGCAGCTGTTGCACCCCAAAATTTGCCCTCACAATACAAGACTTTGTGTTCCAAGAAGGTTCACAAGGTTCACAAAATTCATAATTGGTCAGAAGAGTTGACAATCCCCTCAGACTAGGGTTTTGACTTTAATCAGGCTAAATGGACTTCCAAGACTTCAGATTTGGTCCCAGGGGCATTTCGGTCATTTCACGTGGAGTTTGTAATTTTGGGATTAAAGGGGAAGCGGATATTGCTAAGGTTATTTTGAAAGCGGGAACTCGGTTTGAGTTTTGGTCAGATTTAATCAGGTTACGGTAAAAGGTCAGTTAATATAAAGAGGGTGGGTCTCATTCACAATATTGTCCAATACAAAAAGGGAAGTGAGTTTAAATATTTGTGAATATCATTCGTGAATATTTATAATTTACAACTAAGAAGTGAGTTTAAATATTTTTGAAGCTTTATTCATAAGTATTTATAATTTACATCTAAGGGGTGAATTTAAATAATTTTTGAATTATTATTCATAGATATTTAAAATTTACGAATAAGAAGTGAATAAATATTTTTTTGAACTTTATTTCATAAATATTTAGTTTACAATTTGAAACGGACAAGTAAATTCAAACTTTATTCAAGAAATGCCATTGGTTTACAAGAGGATCCATTTACAACAAGTACATATATTAAATTCTAAGTCCTAAAACGTCTAAGTGGATCTTCACGATGCTCTTTCGATGTTCTTCACAAATCTTCCATTAACCTGCATAACAAAGAGAATACAACACAGAATGGAAAAGTGTTAGGGGTTGTTTGACACTCTCAGAACAATTGTCATCATCGAGTGCCGGGAGGGCACAACCGAAGCCGCATCCTACTCCCGTTGCCGATCCGTGCCATTGGCATCAGATCAGGTAGTTTCGTTCTTATCTTAAGAGGTGACCGAGAGAGAAAGAGATAAAAGAAGTTTTTGGGCCGAAAGAGGATTCACGCGACTTTGGATTCAATACTAGGCATCATCTCATCAAGTAAATTCTCCAAATTGATAACCAAACTGAACTAAAATCTGAACCACATTCATTCATCAATTCACATTAATTATGAACCAACACGAAGGTAAACACTAGCCAGCTCAGGTTCAAACCCGGATGCCGACAGGTCTGAACTATTTTTCCGTCACCTGAAGCACCTGAATCAGACAGTACCGGCTCGCAAACAAAAAAATACAGCAATACATGTTCATAAGAAAAGAGTTCAGCCAAGTTCAATTTAAGTTCAGAGATGCATCAAAGTTGGTCCATGAAACAGGAATTCACAATAGAAGCATATCAGTTCACATAATTCAACTCAGAAATAAGCCAGCAACCTGCACGTGTGTTACTCCAAGACAGAAGAACCAAATTCAGCAGAACAAGTTTAGCCCAACCTAAGGGAACCAGCTCAGACCCAAAAGTTGCTCAAACCGAAACTGATACAATCAAAACTCAAGAAAAGCCAGTTCAAATCCACATCTGCAAAGGAGCAAACAATCCAAATCAGTTCAAAGCAGATATCCAAACAAGAGGGTTTTCGAAACAGATCACAACAAATCCGGTTTCAATCCAAAACAATGTCCAAATAAAATCCGTATCTCAATCAAATCCAAAAAGAGGAAGAAAACCATATCAGATAAAATCAACAGATCCAAATCTGGACCAAATCGATCCAATATCAGAAACAGAATCCAATCATATCAGCAAATCAAATCATCATAAAAAAATAATAACGTACAAACATAGATCCAAAGCCCACAAAATCCATTCAAGAAGAATATAAAAGGGAACCATAGCACCTGATCAAACCCTAGGGAGGAGCGAGCGAGATTAAGAGAAATCCCAACGATTGTCATCATCATCCTCGCCGCGTTCAAGGAAGAGGACAAACCACGAAGCCCTAGCAACCATCGACGGTCGTCTGAACGAAGGGGAGTTGAAAAGCGAAGACTGCCTTCGTCTTTCGACGGGCAATTACGCTTCGAGGCTCAGCTTAGCATCATCGCCTCCTCCACAACGATCTTCAACCACCATCATCAATAATCGGTCTCGAAAACGTAAGATTTCGCTACTAACTATGTGGATTATGTTTCGTTTCAGGATCACCACAACCAAAAAGGGGGTCTAGCGAGATGATCGGAGAAGAAAGATCGAAGAACGGCGCCGCTCGAAAGGAGAATGGGGTCTCAAACCCTAATCTCCATGTTTCGTTTCTGATGTGTGTTTTGGGTCGGATGAAGACAACCACCGGCCCACGTACTGGCTTTTATATTTCTTTTTTTTTTTACTTATATTACGTTATGTTCTTAAGTGCTAATTTTAGTTGAAAGCAATTTGTTTTTTAAATAAGTAAAATAAAACTTCATCTTGAATATACAAACCATATTTCATAATAAAATTATAGCTTTTTTAATAATTAACCTTAATACTTTTGTTAGTTTTAAATAATAGTACAAAGGTTTTAAAAAAATAAAATAACAAATAGAAATATAAAGCATAGAAATATAATAAGACCTTTTTAATACAAATAGAGTTAAAACTCTCTTTAGGTAATTTAGGTTAAAATAAATTTTGAAAAAAGTAGATCTAGAGTTATAACTTTTATTTTAAAATTGGAAGTCTTTCATGAAATCAAAAAAACATGCAATAATTCCATAATCCCATCTCATGACTTGTCTGGAAATTTATATATTTCTGTCTACTAACGTAGTTTGTCCATTGTGCAGCTTCATCACGTTGCCCTTTATTTTTGCTTATTTTTAAATTAAATCGCATCATATTATTGTAACTGTTTCTCCCTTTGTAACCTAGCGAACCTAATAATCGCGTTTACTTTCCGCATTTAAATTTACGCTGATGTATGATTTAAATTTCTCACACTTTCATCACTATTATTCTGTCACATTACACACATCCGAAGGTTAGGTCTAACTGTTTGGCCACCGCGCCGATAAGTCCTCAAACCCTCGAACCTTAAAATTTTAAAACTACAACTTCAAACCCTAATTTTCACAAATGCCTCGCCGCAGGCGCAATTACCAATTTTACCCCTAGCACTAGGTCAAAGAGCCGCCGCGCTCATTTTAGGGTTTCCCGCCGTGGAATCCCTAATTTAACCCTAATTACAACTTAACATTTCAACGTAGGGATTTGGAGTTCCTACACTCCACGTAAGCGTGTCCTTAAGATGCGTTTATTCCCCTTGAGACCTTGACCACAGTCAAGAAGTCTCTAACCTCCCTTTTGAGGGGAACTACGATTACTCTGATTCCACTCCCGTAAGGATACGTAGGCACAAGATGCGATGTCTTGCCGAGTAAACTTAGAATTAACCCCCTTTATTATTTATTATTGCTTATTTATATTTTATTTATCTTTGCTATTTAATTATTTTGCTTATTATCTTGTAATTGTTTCTTGGATGTAAAGTTGTTTAATTATTTAATTATTATTATGGTTAGTAATTAGGGAGTGTAACAACATGTATGTAATATTAAAATAAATTTAGATCACTTTTAAATAAAGATAATTAAAATAAACACGTCACACACGTAAGTCGATTTTAATCGCCGTCTCACTTCCTAAGGATATCCCTCAAGTTGCCTACGAATAATGGTTAAGTGGGGTGTATAAAGCAAGTCCCTCAAATAGAAAAAATCATCAAAGTCCCTTATGGTTGCCTTTACGAATCGAGTCCCTTTCGAAGAATGATGATAGTCCCTCCAGTTTGCTTATTACATCCCACCATGGCCCTTCAAAAATCCAATTGTCCCTCACATGTCCCTTAACATCCAAAGTAAGGACTACCTACTCCATCTTAGTAGGGATAGTCTTACTAAGGAAAGGATAAAGAATAAGAAAGACCTTAAAACATTAGGGTAGGTTACTCCTAGATACTTGCTCACTTCAAAACTTTTTCACACTTAAACAAATTTCCAACAAAATTTTCAAACAAGTTTTTTTTCACATCCATACACGGATTATTATTAAACTATTCTGAAATTTTTTTGCTATTCACACACTACACTTTCAAAACAATTCAAAAGTGAGCTTAAGTACCTAAGATCCCATGGATAACCATGGATGAAAAGGGTGCTAACACCTTCCCTTTTCATAACCTACCCCCCGGACCCAAAATATTCTCTAAGGTCTTTCCTGTTCTTTTATAACCTTTCCTTATGGATAAAATAAAAGTCGGTGGCGACTCTTGCTATCCGCAACATTGTTTAAAGTCAGTTCTCCCACCGTGTTACAATACTGCCCAAGGAAAATGGACTAAGCCTGCTGAAAAAGAGTATGAGAGGAATCCAAAATGGAGGAATTTCGAGATTGGATGGGGATCTTCCATGACATACAGGGAAAATTTTCCAGATGTCTGAAAAGCGATCTTATGGTTCTAGTGCTAACTACAAGGGGAAAAATCCCATGACAAGGACACATTGGTGCAGAGTTTAGAGGAAAAAGAAGGAGAAAAGAGATGATACATAGTTGAGAGATACCAGGAAAGATTAAAAAAACAAACAGATCAGCAAGCGAAAAAATCAGTGGGTAGGAAGCTATTTTCCCCCAAGTCGGGTGTGATAAAAGAGAAGATCGAAAAGGATGAGCAAGCTAAATAGGATGAGTTGTTGACATATAACTTCTATTATGAGTCAGAAGGAGATTTTGACGTTTTGTGCAACGTGGTGTCTGTGCTCCCTTATGAGTACGACAGGGTAACATAAGTCGCTGAGGAGGAAGACTGTGAGGCAGAAGAGCTGGTTAAACACAAGCTAGTTTATTATTTTATAATGAATAATGGATGTATCAAGGAGAAGAATTCATTCTTCGAAATTCCCCATGGAGGGATGAAAAACCATCTGAAGCCTCTTTTCATAACAGTTAAGGTTGAGGGTACCATCGTAAACAAGATCTTAGTGGATGGTGGGGCAATAGTGAACTTGATGCCTCATTTTTTGTTGGCCAAGATCAGGAAGTATGATACTGATCTCAGGCCAGATATTATGGTCCTTTCTAATTATGAAGGGAAAATGGGCCAAATAATGGGATTTATTCAGATCGAAATAACAGTTGGATCTATCACTCGACCTACATATTTCATGATGATAGCCGCCAGACCTAGTTACAATTTGTTGCTAGGAAGAGAGTGGATACATGGTAGATGGGAAGTTCCTTCGTCTCTGCATCAAAGAATAACCATATGGCGCAAAGATTGGATAGTGGAAATTATCAAAGCCGACAAAGGCTACTTCATAGCTGAGGTCAATCATGTGGACAAAAGGAATTTTGACAGGAATCTGGCGAATATAGCGCCATGCATACCAGAGGAAACTGGCTACGTGCCTGCAGAAGAAGCCTTTTTCTCTCCGAACCTTCACCCAACCCATGGATTTACCTGGGGGTGAAAAGTTATGGGTGAGAAGGTCTACGACGTAGATGCAATTCGGCTAACATGCTAGGGAGATGAATTCAATGATAATGATTGATTTCAATCCATTAGATCGAATCACAACCTACGTGGCCGAGAAAAAACTTCAAGCGGCTTTGGAAGCCAAAGCATCGCACATGGCTGTTAAGGCAAATGAAATTGAGGTGTTCTACATGGGTAATCAAATCAACATTGAACTTCAATCTATCGGAGAGCCGCAGAAGACTAGTTTAGAAAAGGGCGGTCGAGAGGGCCAGAGGCTAGACTGCATCTATGAAGACGAGCCTTTAGAGTTTGACAAAGACTTGGTAGCATCTACTACTAAGATGCAACCTCAAGATCCAATAGAGGAAATAGATCTGGGTTACAAATCAGTCTGAAGGCTAACTTATATAAGCGTAAAGATCGATCCAAACTTAAGTTTAGAAATAATAGAAATTCTTAAAGAATTTAAAGATTGTTTTGCTTGGGATTATAACGAAATTCCAGGTTTAAGAAGGGAATTGGTGGAGCTAAAGCTACCAATAAAGGCATGAAAAAAGACAGTCAAGCAGATGCCAAGGTGATTCACCCCAGAGATAATGTCTAAAATAAAGGAGGAGATCAAAATGCTTCCATAAAGCAGGTTCATATGAACCGCAAGGTACGTTGAATGGCTTTCCAACATATTCTAGTTATTAAAAAGAATGGGATGTTGATGGTTTGCATAGATTTTAAGGATCTAAATGCTACAACCCCAAAAGACGAATACCCAATGTCGGTCACTGAGATGTTGGTCAATTCAGCGGCGGGTTTTGAGTATCTTAGTATGTTAGATGGTTATTCCGGATATAACCAAATTTTTATTATATATGAGGATGTGCCGAAGACAACATTTCAATGCCCAGGAGCTTTAGGCACCCACGAGTGGGTAGTTGTTGCACCCCAAAATTTGGCCAACAATTATTTATTCATTGAGTATTTGAAAATGGATACCTTCATCAGAAAGTTCAAGAGATCCTCAGAGAAGTGGTTTGAAACCAGGGTTGTGTGCTTCACAGTTTGAAAGTTGTGGGTGCCCCTCAGATGATTCTGAGGCTTTGAGAATGAACTTGATGTTTTGAGAAAGCCTATGGGATGTCTTGATAGCCTTCATGAACACCAGAGAAGTCATTATGTAAGAGTTCAGAAGATTCAACCAGGAAAGGTAGAATTAGGGTTTTGACTGGGTCAACCCTAGACCAGCTGAAGATTGGGAGAAGGTTGAGACTTAATCCAAGGGCCATGAGATCATGGAATGATGCATAGAGATTATATAAAGATGATTCCTAGACCAACTCATCATGATTGAGGAGTTTGAGAAGTTTTGAGTTAGGGTTTCTGAGGATTGTCAGTGAAGAAACCCTAATTTGATCCCTATCTTCCAGGCAGTTTTAGCACTAGATGTGTTTGATATCTCATTTTCCCCACAACATGAATGTTGTAGAGCTTGTTCTAAGCTTTAATTTGAGTGGTGGAAGTCCTTGATAGGAGTTACAGAGCTCAAGTTATGGTTTTGACAAATTACAGGTCAGTTGATGTGTGTGAATCTGGGTCCTTGAAAGTCACCCAACTTCCAGACAACTTTTGCCCTAGTAGGTTGATTCCTATGGTTTCTTGGTCAACATGAATGTTGAAGAGGATCTTTTTAGCTTTAATTTGAGTGGTAGAAGTCCTTGATTGGATTTGTGGAACTCAAGTTATGGTTTGAACAAGGCAGGGGTATTTTGGTCATTTGTCAGTTATAGGTCATTTTAGCCAATGCCTAAAACTCCTATTTCCAAGCCTCAAATGGAAAAACTCAAAACATGAAAGTTGCTCAAAATGTGATTTTAAGTCTAGAAAGAAGGTCACAAATTGATGAAAAAGCTCATAGCACAAGATTCCATGATTGGTCAAAAATGAACTAAAAATGACTTATAACTTTGAAAAGTTGAAATTGAAAAGTGTTTTGGAAGATCTACAAATCCAAAATAGGTCATCCAATATATCATTTTGATTGGAAAAAACATTTTGAGAAGATTGGTTTAAGTAGAATTTTCATTTGAGGCTTAAAAGATGAGGTTCCTTTGGAAATTTGTTACTTAAGAAAGAAGGCAATGTTAGAAAACCCTACACAAGCCAAGAATGCACTTGTTTTTCACACATTCCTTCTTAATAACTCATGTAAGGGTATTTTAAGTCAAAATAACAAGGCATGGCATATGAGATGAGATGACCATTATGGAATATC
The DNA here is from genome assembly GCA_963859935.3 of Lathyrus sativus. NCBI lineage: Eukaryota > Viridiplantae > Streptophyta > Magnoliopsida > Fabales > Fabaceae > Lathyrus > Lathyrus sativus. Next base: position 72,036,681 of record OZ012740.1, on the reverse strand, counting down.
ATGGAACTTTCAAGAAACTTCCACACCCTTCTAGATGAATCTAGAAGCATCCAATCAATCAATATTTAAAGAGGGCATCAAAGAGTGATGAGAGGTTGGTGAAAGTTGAGCCAAGTCAGAGGAGAGAGAGAAGTGCATAGCCATTGGAGAAGTTTCTTCAAGTTGAAGCAACTTGAGTTTTCTTTCACTTCAAGCCACCACCTTCAAGAATTGTGCAAACAGAAGGCTATTCATCCTCAAAGGATCATCCTGAAGGATTTGCAAGACCTGGTTCGAGCCATAGCATCACTCACCATAGCTTCTTGACAGGTTGGTGAACTCACTTCTTTCTCTTTATTTATGCTTAGATAGAACATATTATAGGTGTAGAAAGATTGTGTTAGGGTAGAGGATTAATCCCTGAGAATTAGAGCAAGATTGGTGAAGTTTCACACCAGGGCCATGAATCTTGAATCTTCCATAATTAGTTGTTTAATGAGTTTTAATCAGCATGGATTAGTGTATGATAGCTGGCATGGCTTGTAGAACAAGTTTGTAGCTTTAGACTGAGGTTTGATGAAGGTTGGTATCAGTCGAGCATGGTGGTGCCATGGTGTTGGTGCTTTCTGTTAGAGCAATCTAGGAAGAATTAAGGAAAAGTGAACGTATGGTTGTAATCTAGGCATTTAGTAGATGATTTTTCATGTTTAGGTCGAGGGAAGCCGTGGCCTGTGGGGAGAGATAATGGAGCTCGAATGTGTGAGTGCATGAGAGAGGGTTCTGCAAAACCCTAGTTTGATGAAGACGATGAGGGAGCGCCGTTGGATCAAGTCCAATGTTTGACAAATTCACCTAATCTAACGGTCGCGCGCGTGTCTGAGTTTGGAGGGAAGATTTGAATCTAAGTTGAAACGCTGCGTTTCATTTAGAGGGCGCTGGGCCCAGTCTTCTATCCCCACCCCCCTTATTTGTTGGCCCAATCCATATAACTGGCGCGCTTTACTTTCTGCCCCCCCCCCCTTTTTTAATTCATTTTATTTCTTTTATTTTCTTTTTAATATTTTTCTGTTTTGTAAAATTCATTAAAAATAGTTAAAAAATGATTTTTAATTTCTTCTTTTTTTCCTGAGTAGATTAAAATGAGTAGAAAATTATAAAAATAAAATTGAGATTTTATTTTTAGGTTTAATATTTTTAGTAGATTTTCCAATTAAATAGCTTTTTAATTGTTTCATTTTGATATTTGATTTTGTAGGAATTGTTTTAGTACTTTCCATTAATCTTTTTTACCCATTCTTTTTTGTGCAATTAGATGATTAGTCATACTTCCCCATAGGATTTTTTCTAGATTTTTTAGAATTGATTTTGATTAGTTTAATTAGGGTAGACTTAGGATGGTCTAATTAGGGTTTAGAATTGTGCATAGGTGATGATTCCTTTCTTTGATTGAGTTTTATCTTGATTTTTAGGTAGAAACCTTTGTAGATGTTATGAGTAGGTGTTGAGGACCCTTATGAATATTTGTTAAATTTTTCCCCATTAGTTTAGTATTTTTAGGTATTTTCTGAGTTGCCTGATGATTTGGCCTGTTCAGTGGGTTATCTGTTCATCTGTGGGGTTCTTTCTGAGGAATTTGATGAAGGGCTTGTGTTGCCTTGAGGACTTTGATGGAGAGCATCATGAAGAGGAGCTTGTAGACCAAGATGCAGAGACCCAGAGCTTGTCTCATCTCCTGTCTGTGAGGTTTGAGTGCCTGAAGTTTGAAGGAAGTTCATGGTACTTTCCTGAGGAAGGCACTATGAATGACTTTCATTCTTCCTTCTCCCCTCTTTCTTAAGTATCCAATGATGTTGGAGCCAACTTGTGAGTTTAATTTCTCCTGAGGAGGAATGTAAACTGATCACTTGTTGTTGAGCCACATGGGATACAACTCCTAAGTGGAAGCCTCCTAGTACTTTCCTGAGGAAGGTCCTATGGGTCTATTCACTTAGTTCCACTAGTTGATCTAGGATTTCTTAAGTATCCAATGATGTTGGAGCCAACTTGTGAGTTTAATTTCTCCTGAGGAGGAATGTAAACTGATCACATGTTGTTGAGCCACATGGGATACAACTCCTAAGTGGAAGCCTCCTAGTACTTTCCTGAGGAAGGTCCTATGAGTCTATTCACTTAGTTCCACTAGCTTAAATAGGATTTCTTAAATATCCAGTGATGTTGGAGCCTGCTTGTGAGTTTAATCTCTCCTGAGGAGGGATGTAAACTGATCACAGTGGTTGAGCCACATAGGGTATGACTCCTGAGTATACACCTCTTAGTGCTTTCCTGAGGAAGACACTATGAGTCTGATTGCTTAGCTCCCTTTCTTTGGTAAGCTTATTGTGAAGCTTGAAGACTGGGAATGATTTCTCCTGCTTAGAGTTTTGCTTGAGAGCTTTGCTTAGATTTGTTTAGATTCTGTGATTAGGATTTTGGTTAGAGAATAGATGATTCTTTCTCATGTGTTTTGTTTGCCTGATGGTACTTCATTTCCTTTATCTGTATGATTGCAGTTTACTGTTTTGCTTGATAGCATGTTGATTATTTTCAGTATGATTGCTGTTATTTCATGACTGGCTTGAGGTTGAGATGAGCTTGTGGAGGCTGAAACCCCACACACATTTCCTCCCTCACTTGCATTGCATGCATTTTACTGTTAAAGCTGATGTTTTTATCTGTATTCTGTGTATCATTGATATGATCCCTTAGGACTCTCATTCCCTCTGATGAGGATTTGATGATAGACTTTTAGGTTGAAACCTATGCATGACAACATCTAGGAGTTCCCTGTTCAAACCTCAACCATAGGATGAATCCATGGCATGATAACAGTAGGACTTGATAGTCTCCCTCCTAGTTGAACCATTCTTCCTGTAGTTTCCCGAACTACGTTTGCTCTGATCTTTCATACCAGATGAAAGTACGTAGGCATAGGATGCGATATCCTAGCGAGCAACCTTTCCCCCCATAATCCCGTAGTTAGCCGAACTACGTTGACTCTGATTTCTCATTCTCTGATGGGAATACGTAGGCATAAAGCGCGATGCTTTGCCGAGTCATTTTTCTTTTCTTTTTCAGCCAGCCTTGATAGGTAGATAGATTATAACCAACCCGTCCAAGTAAACAAACAAGCGAGGATCCCGTCGAGTACGACGGACGTGAGGGGTGCTAATACCTTCCCCTTGCGTAACCGACTCCCGAACCCAGACAATGGTTGCGATGACCTTGTCTTACCCTTTTTCGTCAGGTTTCTCCGATCGTTTCCTTTCCCGCTCTGAGGGATAAATAACGAAAGGTGGCGACTCTTCTGTCATGCCGGCACCTTATTTTCGCGCAAGCGTCAGCTGGCGACTCTGCTGGGGAAGCAAGCATCTAGGGACTTTTCCCATCCCTTATGCTGGGACCGTTTCCCATCCCCTACGCGAGTCAATCCTATCGTTTGTGTGTTTGCTTGTTGGGTTGCGTTTGTTTATCGCATCTTTGCTTCTCGCATTTTACTTCCCGCATTTCATTTCCCGCATTTTATTTCCAGTTTGATATGATTATCTGTGCTGCTGTGGGAGAGGGATGTTACTGTGAGTGAAAAGCCGGACCTGGGCTTGAGTACACACCTAGATATAGTTGCGGAGAAGTAGTAGACGAACCTGTCTGTTGAACAGGCACAGTTCCCTACGAAAATCTGCGCTCAGACGAGATTCTTGCAGAGGTGCTCCTTTCCGGTCCTGAGGATCTGAGGGGAGTCCAGACGTGAGGATTGTCGACTCTGGGGACCGATCACTTGGAAGTCAGCTAAGAGAGGCCTCTTCATGACTTGACGATGCCACTCCTTCTGGGAATCGTATTGTCACTCATGAATGTCTGTGACGCTGACAACCGCATAGGATGCCGTACCTTTGTCCGTGGATTAGGTCCATCATACCTGTGAGTGGGGTTGGGATATTGCAGGAAACTTTGACCTCCAGACTACCTGGTTTTCTTGACAGTGGATCAGTATGTTGAGTTCTCAGTTGCAGATATGTTCTTGATAGAGCAAGGGTTTGATCAGAGGATCTTATCATCGGGTATTTGTCTGTTCTTGATAGAGCAGGCTTTGATCAGTGTATTATTATCAGAAGTTTGTCCTGGATGGAGCAGATTTTTGAGTGGGGTCTGAGGATCTCGTCAGCAGTTGTCATTTTGTTCTTGATAGGGCAGGCTTTGAGTGAGGTTTGAAGATCTCATCAGCAGCTGTGTATTTGTTCTTGAGAGGGCAGATTTGTGACTTGGGGTCTGAAGACTTCTCCAACAGATATTCCTTGATCTTGCATCCAGGGTTCTTTATTATCAGGCCTTCGTTCTTGACAGAGCAGAATGCTGATCTCGATCCTATCAGATGGTTATTCACAGCAGATCAGATCAGTGGTTTACACCGGGGTTTCCTTCTCAGCAGTGACTGTTGACATCGAATCTCCACAGCAGCCTTGGATATATTGTTGCATGCCTGCATTTTGCATTAGCTTGCATAATCATTCCATTAGCGTGCGTCTGTGAGGTTGCTGTCTCCATGATTGGGCCTAGATTCCTCTCTTCATTATTGTCAGCAGATGCCAGGATCGGGGGAAATCTCTCAAGCACACAGACTCACGCATGCATTTGCATGAAGCATTCTTGCATGACATACATTCTGTTGCTTTTCCTAACCTTTGATCTTGACAGGTTTTTCAGGTACTCAGGTTCCGAGCTGCTTTCAGGATTGATCAAAGATTCATCCACCGCTACTCGACTCGCGCCAATCAAACGAGAATCATGGACCAGGTACAATCAGATGTTCAGGAGCTTCGTGAAAGGATGGATCGTTTTATGGAGTTGATGCAAGTAGTTGCGAACGGGCAAGAGCAACTTCGTACTTTGGTTCAACCTCTCATCTCCAGGGTTGACAGCAATGGAATTCTTCACGGCGGGGCCGTACCCACTCCTCCTCCTCAAGTGGATACTCCTCAGAACGTTGTTCCTGCTGCCGGGGGCAACGGTAGTGCTAACGGCAATCTTATGAATAATCTCGGACTTAACGCGGCGGGCGCCGTCAATGGTGGTTTGGGAGCCAATGTTAATGTTGGTGCAGGAAATATGGTGGTGCCTCAACCGTGGCTGGAGGACCATCAGGACGACATTTTCTCTCAGAGGGGTGTAGAGGCTGAGTTAACTGCTGAAGCTAGACTCAGGTTCAAGGCACTGGAAGATAAAATGAGAGATATAGAGAATCAGAACACATTGGGCGTTGACATGTCCAAACTTGGGCTGATTGCTGACTTTAAAGTACCTCACAAGTTTAAGGTGCCTATCTTTGAGAAGTATAGAGGCACTACTTGTCCCCGTGTTCACCTCCGATCGTATTACAGAAAGATGTCCGCTTACTCTGATGATGAGAAGTTGCTGATGCACTTCTTTCAGGATAGTCTTTCTGGCCCATCGCTTGAATGGTATATGGGTTTGGAACCCGCTGCTGTGCGAACGTGGAAAGATCTCGCTGAAGCATTTGTTCTCCACTATCAGTATAATAGCGACTTGGCTCCCAACCGAGTTCAGCTCCAGAATCTCTCGCAGCGGAGCAATGAAAGCTTCAAGGAGTACGCCCAGCGGTGGCGTGAATTGGCTGCTCGGGTTCAACCGCCGATGGTTGAGCGTGAGTTGGTACAGATGTTCGTGGCTACTCTTCCCGGAGTCTATTATGAGAAGTTGGTTAGTGGCATGTCCGGGACATTCTCGGCCCTCATCACTTTGGGCGAGCATGTTGAAAATGGTATAAAGATCGGCAAGATTCAAGGCGAATCATCCTCATCTGGAGGAGCCAGCAAGAAACCTTATACTGGCAAACGCCGAGAGGGCGATGCCAGTGCTGTCTCTAATGCTAGGAGAAAGGGCAAGGGTCCTCAGTCTCAGATCGCTAGCATAAACATCCCAGCTGCTCCCCCTCAGCCGCAGCAGCAGCCTCAGCAACAGAATAATCCGGGATATAAGAAATATCAGCATCGGGGTCCCCTGGCAAACCGTCATTTGGAAACTCCTCCTATGTCGTATGCCCAGCTTCTGCAGACGTTGCTTCAGCTCCAATTGGTTCACAAGAGGACAATGGCTCCCTTAACAGGGGCACCACCACCCGGGTACGATGCTAATGCTACATGTGAATTTCATTCTGGGGCACCTGGCCATACAGTTGAGAACTGCAAAGCTTTTAAGCATAAGGTCCAGGACATGATTGACGCCAAGATAATAAATTTTTCTGACAACGTGCCCAACGTCACCAAGAATCCGATGCCTCATCATAGGGGGGGCGGAGTAAATGCTGTCATCACTGAAGAGAATTCAGACTTGCTGACTGATGTCAGAGATTTGAAAACGCCACTGAGTTTTGTTAAAGCTAAACTGCTGAAGAAAGGCTTCTTTCCCGGGTGTGGGGAGTTTTGTATGGAATGTGCTGCACTTCCTGACGGGTGTGAGCAGTTGAGTGAAGGTATCCAGAGTCTGATGACCGAGGGTATTTTGCAGTTTAGTCGAAGCGTTGAGAATGCGTCAGGGGAAGTCGTGCTGAAGCAGGCGGACGAGGTTGCTACTATCACCATTCCTCGCCACCCTATCACCATTTCTGCACCTCGTCCTCCTACTATTACCATCACCAGGGCTGGACCAATCCCTTTCGAGAGTACCAATGCCGTGCCATGGCATTACGGCGCTGAAGTGTATTGTAATGGCCAGAAGGTAGAGATTGAGCCGCCCAGATCGACTGCGCAGAATCTTGCTGAGGCCAGTGGTATCACCAGAAGTGGCAGAGTGTTCGCGCCGGCAGAGGGTGCGGCAGAAAAGGCAGTCAGGGCTGATGCTGCTGATAAAGGCAAAGGTAAAGCTGTTGAGGAGGTCCCGGCAGAGGGTGCGGCAGAAAAGGCAGTCAGGGCTGATGCTGCTGATAAAGGCAAAGGTAAAGCTGTTGAGGAGGTTCCTGCAGGGGCAGAAAAAGACTTGTTGGTTAAAGACGCAGAAGAGTTCATGCGACTGATCAGGAAAAGTGACTACAAGATTGTAGATCATCTTCACCAGACTCCGTCAAAGATCTCAATTCTCAACCTGTTGCTGTGTTCTGAAGCACACCGCAACGCATTGCTGAAAGTATTGAATGCTGCATACGTGCCGCAGGAGATATCCGTTAATCAACTTGAGGAAGTAGTAGCCCATGTCAACGCTGGTAATGGGCTGGGTTTTACAGATTTGGAGCTGACGCCCAAGGGAAGAGACCACAACCATGCCTTGCACATCTCGATAGAGTGCAGGGGCACGATTATGTCACATGTCCTAGTAGATACGGGCTCCTCGCTGAATGTGCTTCCGAAGAAAGCACTAATGAAGTTGGATACCCGGGGACTGCTGTGCACGCCCAGTGATCTGGTCGTAAAGGCTTTTGACGGAACCAAACGCCACGTCTTTGGAGAATTGACCCTGCCAATTCAAGTCGGCCCAGAGACGTTTAATGCAGTGTTCTATATTATGGATATCATGCCCGCCTACAGTTGCCTCTTAGGTCGGCCGTGGATTCATTCTGCTGGTGCCGTAACGTCTACGTTGCATCAGAAGCTTAAATATGCTGTTGGGGGCAGCATAGTGACAGTTTGCGGAGAGGAGGACATCATGGTAAGCCACCTGTCATCCTTCAAGTATGTCGAAATGGATGGCGAGATCCATGAGACTCTTTGCCAGGCGTTTGAGACCGTCAAGGTGAAGGAGGTAGCTCCCGTTGTTGCAGAGAAGCAGGAGGTGAACCTCTCTTCGTTTAAGGAAGCTAGAGCCGTTGTCGAAGCTGGTTCTACCCCAGGCTGGGGGCACGTCTTGGATATACCGTTCAAACAGGATAAGTTTGGATTGGGATATTCTCCGGAAGCTGAAGCTTCAACTTCTTCTGGTAGCTCATCTCGTGGAAAGGGGCCGATCCTATTCACCAAAGGAGGAGTAATATTCGAAAGTGTCAACGCAGCGTCGGAGGACAGCGGGGACAGTGACTGTGATCTCGATGCCTGGATTCAACCGAGCAAGCCAGGCGAGCGCCTTCACAACTGGACCACCAAGGAGATTATCGAGCTGACAAGTGAAGAGTAATGATTTGCTTTTTACAATCTTTTGTACAACCCTATGTCCTGCCCGGGGCATAGTGGTTTTACTGTCAGGGCCTTGTTGGATTATGTGTATACATTTTATCAATAAATAAAAAGGCGTTTTCTTCGTAATCAAATATTGTGTTCTCTGTTATTCATATTTTATGTTTGTTTTGAAAAACAGCAAAATGGCAACGAGGCTCGTGCTAACCTGCATATTCCTGCTTTAAACTTAACCCTTGTTATTGCAGGATCCACGTAACAGACGACATCGACTCTGGACCCTCTACGGCTCACTACGACTTTGATTGCCCGATCTATCAAGCCGAGGATGAGATTGATGAAGACGAAGACCTTCCGGAAGAATTGGCCCGCTTGTTGAAACAAGAGGAGAAGGTTATTCTGCCTCATGAGGAGGAGATTGAGATCATAAATCTGGGTTCTGAGGAGCTTATCAGGAATGTCAGGGTTGGGGCTGCGCTGCAGAATGATGTCAAGCATAGACTGGTCGAGATGCTTCGAGAGTATAGTGACGTCTTTGCTTGGTCATATGAGGATATGCCTGGACTTGACACAGATATCGTGGTTCATCGCTTGCCGTTGCGAGAGGATTGCCCTCCAGTCAAGCAGAAGCTTAGGAGGACGAGACCAGACATGGCTGTAAAAATCAAAGAAGAGGTCCAGAAGCAGTTGGATGCAGGATTTTTAGCCGTTACCACCTACCCTCCGTGGGTCGCCAACATAGTGCCTGTACCGAAGAAGGACGGTAAGGTACGTATGTGCGTCGATTATCGGGACTTGAATAGGGCGAGCCCTAAGGATGATTTCCCGTTGCCTCATATCGATGTGTTGGTCGACAATACAGCCCAGTTTTCCGTGTTTTCATTCATGGATGGCTTCTCCGGTTACAATCAGATTAAGATGGCGCCGGAGGACATGGAGAAAACGACGTTTATTACCCCCTGGGGCACGTTTTGCTACAAGGTAATGCCCTTCGGTCTGAAGAACGCAGGGGCCACTTACCAGCGAGCAATGGTAACTTTGTTTCATGATATGATTCATCATGAGATCGAGGTCTATGTTGATGACATGATTGCAAAGTCCCAAACGGAGGATGAGCATCTGGTCAATTTGCTGAAGCTGTTTGAAAGGCTTAGGAAGTTCAAGCTGAGGCTGAATCCTAACAAGTGCACTTTCGGGGTGCGGTCCGGAAAGTTATTGGGGTTTATCGTTAGCGAACGAAGTATTGAAGTTGATCCTGCAAAGATAAAAGCTATCCAAGAGATGCCAGCGCCGAGAACGGAAAAAGAAGTTCGTGGTTTCTTGGGCCGAATAAACTACATTGCGAGGTTTATCTCCCAGCTCACGGCCACTTGTGAACCGATGTTCAAGTTGCTAAAGAAAAATCAGGCGATTACTTGGAATGAAGATTGCCAGAAGGCATTCGATAAGATAAAGCAGTATCTTCAAGAACCTCCGATCTTGATACCCCCAGTGGCTGGACGGCCATTAATCATGTACTTGACAGTTCTGGAGAATAGCATGGGGTGTGTTCTCGGTCAGCACGACGAGACGGGCAGAAAGGAGCATGCCATTTATTATTTGAGTAAAAAGTTCACTGAGTGTGAATCTCGATACTCGATGCTGGAGAAGACGTGTTGTGCACTAGCTTGGGCCGCCAAACGTCTACGACAGTATATGCTCAATCACACCACTATGCTGATTTCGAAGATGGATCCGATCAAGTACGTCTTCGAGAAGCAGGCTCTTTCGGGCAGGATTGCCAGATGGCAAATGGTGTTAACAGAATATGATATTCAGTACGTCTCTCAGAAAGCCATCAAAGGGAGCGTATTGTCTGATTACCTTGCCGAACAGCCAATCGAAGACTATCAGCCGATGAAGTTCGAGTTCCCTGATGAGGACATTATGTTTCTCAAAGCAAAGGATTGCGAAGAGCCATTGCCCGACGAGGGGCCGGATAGGAAGTCTCAGTGGAAGTTGATATTCGACGGAGCAGTCAATTCCTATGGAAGTGGTATCGGGGCTATCATCACGACTCCTCACGGATCCCACATCCCGTTTACTGCGAGACTGACGTTTCCAGTTACCAACAACGAAGCCGAGTACGAAGCATGTATTATGGGTCTAGAAGAGGCAATTGATTTGAGAATCAAGAATCTAGACATATACGGTGACTCAGCGCTTGTGATCAATCAGATCAAAGGGGAGTGGGAGACTCGTCAACCGAATCTAGTGCCGTACATGAATTACGCCAGAAGGCTGCTTCCGTTCTTCGACCGAGTAGAACTTCATCATGTACCCCGGGCTGAAAATCAAATGGCTGATGCTTTAGCCACGTTGGCTTCAATGTATAAGGTCAATCTTTGGAATGAAGCTCCAAGCATTGTGCTTTCGCGTCTTGACAGACCAGCATATGTGTTCGCAATCGAGGATGCCACTGACGGCAAGCCATGGTTCCACGACATCCAGACCTTCCTTATGACTAAGGAGTATCCGGCGGGTGCGTCAACCCAGGATAAGAAGACTCTGAGGAGGCTATCTGGAAACTTTTATCTCAACCCTGATGGAGTGCTGTATAGAAGAAACCACGATCTCGTGCTACTCAGATGTGTAGATGAGAAAGAGGCCAGTATGCTCATGGAGGAAGTCCATGAGGGCACATTTGGTACGCACGCCGGCGGGCATGCCATGACGAGAAAGATCCTGAGAGCAGGATATTACTGGTTGACTATGGAGTCGGATTGCTTCAGATTCGCGAGGAAATGTCATAAATGCCAGATTTATACTGATAGAGTTCATGTGCCGCCGTGCCCCTTGAATGTCATGTCCTCCCCTTGGCCGTTCTCCATGTGGGGCATTGACATGATAGGCAAGATCGAGCCCACCGCATCCAATGGTCATCGTTTTATTCTGGTAGCTATCGACTACTTCACCAAGTGGGTGGAGGCAGCCTCGTACGCTAATGTGACCAAGCAGGTGGTGGCTAAATTCATCAAGAGGGACATCATCTGTCGCTATGGAATTCCCGAGCGGATCGTTACTGATAATGGTTCGAATTTGAATAACAAGATGATGAAGGAGCTGTGCCAGAGCTTCAAGATTGAACACCACAACTCATCTCCTTATCGGCCGAAGATGAATGGCGCTGTTGAAGCGGCCAACAAGAACATCAAGAAGATTGTTCAGAAGATGGTTGTGACGTATAAAGATTGGCACGAGATGCTGCCGTTTGCCTTGCATGGTTATCGTACGACGGTGCGTACGTCGACCGGGGCAACTCCTTTCTCCTTGGTGTACGGTATGGAAGCTGTCCTACCGCTAGAAGTGGAGATTCCCTCTTTGCGAGTTTTGGTTGATGTGAAACTTGATGAGGCAGAATGGGTGACGAATCGCCTGAACCAGCTCAGCCTGATGGACGAGAAGAGGCTAGCATCGATTGCATTTGGTCGTCTGTACCAAAGCCGAATGAAGAAAGCTTATGATAAGAAGGTGCGTCCTCGAAGCTTTCAGACGGGTGATCTCGTCCTGAAGAAGATTCTTCCACCACACTCCGATCACCGGGGCAAGTGGACTCCGAATTACGAAGGGCCGTATGTCGTCAGCAAGGTCTTCTCGGGAGGAGCTTTGTTGTTATCCACGATGGATGGTGAAGATTTTGCATCCCCGGTGAACGCGGACGCAGTTAAAAAATACTTTGCTTGAAAGCGACCCGCTGGACAAAAAAAAAAAAAAGAAAGAGTCCAGGCAAAAAAGGGGCATCCCGGCGAACCAAAAACAGAATAAAAGGTTCGGGCAAAAATTAGGGATATAGTGAAAAAATGTACACCCGCGAAGTCGAAAACCTACACTGGGCGGCTTCGGCAAAAAAGGGTATCCCGGTGAACTGAAAACCCGAAAGGGCGGTTCACGCAAAAGTTAGGGATTTGAATAAGCAAATGACTGCGTTCCGCGTATGGACTTTCATTGTTTAGTGGTTCGGAAGACCTGAGGGCCGTTTATCTGAATCAATCTCTTCCAAAGCTGAAGCATCGGAGAAGTATCGAAGTCGAGTGGGTCTTAGAGGGATCAACTCATGGTGTTCGTCTACGCCTCGATTGCCGACATTTGTATATACTGATGTATATTTATGTTTTCTTTTTTGCGCGGCTTCCTCATTTCAGGAGCTTGCCTCTGTTGTAAAACATTTTTGCCCATTCAGAGGTTCACCATCAATAAAATGCACATTATTCAGCAATTCTACTTGTCTGTTTTGCATTTATCTGTTTTGTTTGCGAATGATAACGCCGATGTGTTTTTTTGATAAAATGCGCATACATAAACCTGCGGGCCTAAGCCCATTGATTGTTGAAACAATTAACTAACTGAACATTGTCACGAGATAATAACCCTGATAGGCCCCTTTGAGGAGGGTATCTTGTCTGTTTGTTTGTGTCGTTGCAGGTATAGCACCCGTCAGAAGATGTGTCGTGCGTATCCCCGAAGCAGGATGAGTCCTCCTTCTTCAGCAGAGTTCAGTGATCTCTCCTCCGCGGAATCAGAATCAGATAGTGAGCATTGATATGTCTTCCCCAGGTAGAGGTGATTCTCTTCCCCAAGCAGACGCGTCCTGAAGGAATGCCATCTCATCAGATGAATCGAGCACCGAAGAATGATGATTATCCCCAGCACCGGGTCACAAGTGCAGATTTCGAAGAAGTGTTCGGGTGCCGAAACTCGTGTTTTCCCCAGTAAAGTCACTGAAGCAGGATTTCCCCCCCGCACCGGGTCACAAGTGTAGGTTTCGCAGGAAGCTAGTCGTATACCGAAGTGTGCAGTAACTGATGATGCCAGACTGAAGTCTCCAGTGGAATTGAGATTCCTCACCAGAATCAGGCTCTCTCCTGAAGACGGACGATTCCTTCTTCCCCAGTAGAGTGTTGGAACAGCTGATGTTGTATTCCCCGGCAGAGTTGTACTCTCCCCCGAAGTCAGATGATCCTTTCTTCCCCGGCGGAATTGAAATTCCCCATCAGGGTCGTACTCTTCAGTGAAGTAGAATGATTTCTCTCCCCGGCTGAGTCCGCAGAAAAGCAGAATCCTGGGAGGTTGATCAGATCATGATCAATTCTCCCCAGCAGAGCATGGAGCAGCCGATGCTGTATTTCCCCAGAGTCGTACTCTATCCAGTAAAGCAGAATGATTTCTCCCTCCTCAGCCGAGTCTGCAGATGTCCAAGGGATCCGAATCCTTGGAAGTGGATCAGATCATGATTGGTTTTTCCCCAGTGGGGTGTTGAACAGCTGAAGTTGGTTCCCCACGGAAGGGTTATCCCCAGAAGAGTAGCCGAGACGGCCACGCAGTTCATTCTAGCGATTGATATCAGCAGATCCAGGTTCTCGTAGAGCTTCATCCCCTGCAGCAGTCAGCTGAAGTTGTTCCCCTGCAGCGGTTCGCGGAAGATTGATTCCCCAGACAGAGCCTAATTGATATTGGCGTGTTCACATTCTCCTCAGCAGGACGATTCCTCCATCTGAGCGACTCTTTCTCCTTGACAGGAGGATTCCCCCTTCGGCATTTATTTTGCTGACGGGATCGCATTATTGTGCATGATTGCACGTCATTGTGCACGATTGCATAACATTGAGCACGATTGCATAGCATTAAGCATGAGTGCATGGCATTGAGCATGATTGCATAGCAGAAGCATATGCATCATAAGCATGATCTAGGTCATTATTATTCTTGTTGTACAGGTGTACTACCGAAAGACCGGTTGCTCAGGACGATTCTTGAAGTTCTCCCCAGCAAGGTTATTTTCTTAGATGATTCTGAAGACCCCGGTGATCCCCGCAGTCGCTCGCTCAAGATGATTTTTGAGATCCCCAGCAAAGACTTCGGTTCGAGATGATTCTCAAACCCCTCAGCAGGGTCATTTGCTTAAGACGATTCTTAAGACCTCAGTACAGCTTCCCGAGTTGTTCGCCTAGTATGATGCTTGAGTTCCCCAATAGCATCTCCAGCAAGAGTTGCCCAGGAAGATTCCTGGAATTCCCAACAGAATGTTTGCTCCAGAAAGGTTATTAGTTCAGGACGATTCTTGAAGATGCCCGATGGATCTGTTTGTTCAAGATGATTCTTGAAGTCCAGAGTAGCATGATATGTATGCTCCAACAACGATGTCTAATCTGAAGATGGATTTCGTAAGCACCCGAAGGCGATACCAGAAGGTTCCTGTGAAGCCAGATTTCCGTGTGGATGAAGCAACGGGTGGCTGAAGATAAGGTTCCAAAGGTTGTAGATACAACAAAGTGATTCGTGTGAGTCTGAAGACCAAGTCAGTTGTCCTGAGGTGATGATTGAGCGCGATCAAGTGAATGATACGTCTTCTGATTGATGTCAGATTTAGTTCTCCAGCGGTGATGCAGGGTACTTTGATTTTCCGACGGTGATGTCAGATTTAGTTCTCCAGCGGTGATGCGGGGTATTTTGATTTTCCGACGGTGATGTCAGATTTAGTTCTCCAGCGGTGATGCGGGGTATTTTGATTTTCCGACGGTGATGTCAGATTTAGTTCTCCAGCGGTGATGCGGGGTATTTTGATTTTCCGACGGTGATGTCAGAGTTAGTTCTCCAGCGGTGATGCAGGGTACTTCGATTGTCCGACGGTGATGTCAGAGATAGTTCTCCAGCGGTGATGCAGGGTACTTCGATTGTCCGACGGTGATGTCAGATTTAGTTCTCCAGCGGTGATGCAGGGTACTTCGATTGTCCGACGGTGATGTCAGATTTAGTTCTCCAGCGGTGATGCGGGGTATTTCGATTGTCCGACGGTGATGTCAGAAGATAGTTCTCCAGCGGTGATGCGGGGTATTTCGATTGTCCGACGGTGATGTCAGAAGATAGTTCTCCAGCGGTGATGCGGGGTATTTTGATTTTCCGACGGTGATGTCAGATTTAGTTCTCCAGCGGTGATGCGGGGTATTTTGATTGTCCGACGACGATGTCAGATTTAGTTCCCCAGCGGTGAGGTTGGGTATTTTGGTTGATCGACGGCGATGTCAGAGTTAGTTCTCCGGCGGTGATGTTGGATGTTTGTTTCCCCGAGTTATGGTTGTTTCTGACGGTGATGTCAGGTGGTTTAGTCTTCCAGCGACGATGTTGGGTGTTTTGGTTGTTTGATGACAATGTCAGAAGAATTTGATGTGTATGACTGACGGTGATGTCAGATCAGTATCTCTCCAGCTAGTTGCCGTGCAGCTAGCATTGCAATATTCGAAGATTTGTCCCCCGCAGAGTGCCGTGTGCTCGTGCAGTTGGCAAATTTTCGGATTTACCGGTATTCAATCGTCTCGCACCTTGATTGGGTGAGAGCCGTTCGCTTCTCACCCAGTCAGGTTCAAGCCGTTTGAATAGGGGCAGCTGTTGCACCCCAAAATTTGGCCAACAATTATTTATTCATTGAGTATTTGAAAATGGATACCTTCATCAGAAAGTTCAAGAGATCCTCAGAGAAGTGGTTTGAAACCAGGGTTGTGTGCTTCACAGTTTGAAAGTTGTGGGTGCCCCTCAGATGATTCTGAGGCTTTGAGAATGAACTTGATGTTTTGAGAAAGCCTATGGGATGTCTTGATAGCCTTCATGAACACCAGAGAAGTCATTATGTAAGAGTTCAGAAGATTCAACCAGGAAAGGTAGAATTAGGGTTTTGACTGGGTCAACCCTAGACCAGCTGAAGATTGGGAGAAGGTTGAGACTTAATCCAAGGGCCATGAGATCATGGAATGATGCATAGAGATTATATAAAGATGATTCCTAGACCAACTCATCATGATTGAGGAGTTTGAGAAGTTTTGAGTTAGGGTTTCTGAGGATTGTCAGTGAAGAAACCCTAATTTGATCCCTATCTTCCAGGCAGTTTTAGCACTAGATGTGTTTGATATCTCATTTTCCCCACAACATGAATGTTGTAGAGCTTGTTCTAAGCTTTAATTTGAGTGGTGGAAGTCCTTGATAGGAGTTACAGAGCTCAAGTTATGGTTTTGACAAATTACAGGTCAGTTGATGTGTGTGAATCTGGGTCCTTGAAAGTCACCCAACTTCCAGACAACTTTTGCCCTAGTAGGTTGATTCCTATGGTTTCTTGGTCAACATGAATGTTGAAGAGGATCTTTTTAGCTTTAATTTGAGTGGTAGAAGTCCTTGATTGGATTTGTGGAACTCAAGTTATGGTTTGAACAAGGCAGGGGTATTTTGGTCATTTGTCAGTTATAGGTCATTTTAGCCAATGCCTAAAACTCCTATTTCCAAGCCTCAAATGGAAAAACTCAAAACATGAAAGTTGCTCAAAATGTGATTTTAAGTCTAGAAAGAAGGTCACAAATTGATGAAAAAGCTCATAGCACAAGATTCCATGATTGGTCAAAAATGAACTAAAAATGACTTATAACTTTGAAAAGTTGAAATTGAAAAGTGTTTTGGAAGATCTACAAATCCAAAATAGGTCATCCAATATATCATTTTGATTGGAAAAAACATTTTGAGAAGATTGGTTTAAGTAGAATTTTCATTTGAGGCTTAAAAGATGAGGTTCCTTTGGAAATTTGTTACTTAAGAAAGAAGGCAATGTTAGAAAACCCTACACAAGCCAAGAATGCACTTGTTTTTCACACATTCCTTCTTAATAACTCATGTAAGGGTATTTTAAGTCAAAATAACAAGGCATGGCATATGAGATGAGATGACCATTATGGAATATCATGGAACTTTCAAGAAACTTCCACACCCTTCTAGATGAATCTAGAAGCATCCAATCAATCAATATTTAAAGAGGGCATCAAAGAGTGATGAGAGGTTGGTGAAAGTTGAGCCAAGTCAGAGGAGAGAGAGAAGTGCATAGCCATTGGAGAAGTTTCTTCAAGTTGAAGCAACTTGAGTTTTCTTTCACTTCAAGCCACCACCTTCAAGAATTGTGCAAACAGAAGGCTATTCATCCTCAAAGGATCATCCTGAAGGATTTGCAAGACCTGGTTCGAGCCATAGCATCACTCACCATAGCTTCTTGACAGGTTGGTGAACTCACTTCTTTCTCTTTATTTATGCTTAGATAGAACATATTATAGGTGTAGAAAGATTGTGTTAGGGTAGAGGATTAATCCCTGAGAATTAGAGCAAGATTGGTGAAGTTTCACACCAGGGCCATGAATCTTGAATCTTCCATAATTAGTTGTTTAATGAGTTTTAATCAGCATGGATTAGTGTATGATAGCTGGCATGGCTTGTAGAACAAGTTTGTAGCTTTAGACTGAGGTTTGATGAAGGTTGGTATCAGTCGAGCATGGTGGTGCCATGGTGTTGGTGCTTTCTGTTAGAGCAATCTAGGAAGAATTAAGGAAAAGTGAACGTATGGTTGTAATCTAGGCATTTAGTAGATGATTTTTCATGTTTAGGTCGAGGGAAGCCGTGGCTTGTGGGGAGAGATAATGGAGCTCGAATGTGTGAGTGCATGAGAGAGGGTTCTGCAAAACCCTAGTTTGATGAAGACGATGAGGGAGCGCCGTTGGATCAAGTCCAATGTTTGACAAATTCACCTAATCTAACGGTCGCGCGCGTGTCTGAGTTTGGAGGGAAGATTTGAATCTAAGTTGAAACGCTGCGTTTCATTTAGAGGGCGCTGGGCCCAGTCTTCTATCCCCACCCCCCTTATTTGTTGGCCCAATCCATATAACTGGCGCGCTTTACTTTCTGCCCCCCCCCCCTTTTTTAATTCATTTTATTTCTTTTATTTTCTTTTTAATATTTTTCTGTTTTGTAAAATTCATTAAAAATAGTTAAAAAATGATTTTTAATTTCTTCTTTTTTTCCTGAGTAGATTAAAATGAGTAGAAAATTATAAAAATAAAATTGAGATTTTATTTTTAGGTTTAATATTTTTAGTAGATTTTCCAATTAAATAGCTTTTTAATTGTTTCATTTTGATATTTGATTTTGTAGGAATTGTTTTAGTACTTTCCATTAATCTTTTTTACCCATTCTTTTTTGTGCAATTAGATGATTAGTCATACTTCCCCATAGGATTTTTTCTAGATTTTTTAGAATTGATTTTGATTAGTTTAATTAGGGTAGACTTAGGATGGTCTAATTAGGGTTTAGAATTGTGCATAGGTGATGATTCCTTTCTTTGATTGAGTTTTATCTTGATTTTTAGGTAGAAACCTTTGTAGATGTTATGAGTAGGTGTTGAGGACCCTTATGAATATTTGTTAAATTTTTCCCCATTAGTTTAGTATTTTTAGGTATTTTCTGAGTTGCCTGATGATTTGGCCTGTTCAGTGGGTTATCTGTTCATCTGTGGGGTTCTTTCTGAGGAATTTGATGAAGGGCTTGTGTTGCCTTGAGGACTTTGATGGAGAGCATCATGAAGAGGAGCTTGTAGACCAAGATGCAGAGACCCAGAGCTTGTCTCATCTCCTGTCTGTGAGGTTTGAGTGCCTGAAGTTTGAAGGAAGTTCATGGTACTTTCCTGAGGAAGGCACTATGAATGACTTTCATTCTTCCTTCTCCCCTCTTTCTTAAGTATCCAATGATGTTGGAGCCAACTTGTGAGTTTAATTTCTCCTGAGGAGGAATGTAAACTGATCACTTGTTGTTGAGCCACATGGGATACAACTCCTAAGTGGAAGCCTCCTAGTACTTTCCTGAGGAAGGTCCTATGGGTCTATTCACTTAGTTCCACTAGTTGATCTAGGATTTCTTAAGTATCCAATGATGTTGGAGCCAACTTGTGAGTTTAATTTCTCCTGAGGAGGAATGTAAACTGATCACATGTTGTTGAGCCACATGGGATACAACTCCTAAGTGGAAGCCTCCTAGTACTTTCCTGAGGAAGGTCCTATGAGTCTATTCACTTAGTTCCACTAGCTTAAATAGGATTTCTTAAATATCCAGTGATGTTGGAGCCTGCTTGTGAGTTTAATCTCT
This sequence comes from Lathyrus sativus, assembly GCA_963859935.3. Lineage (NCBI taxonomy): Eukaryota > Viridiplantae > Streptophyta > Magnoliopsida > Fabales > Fabaceae > Lathyrus > Lathyrus sativus. The sequence continues at coordinate 72,017,569 of OZ012740.1, read as the reverse complement.
CCTGAGGAGGGATGTAAACTGATCACAGTGGTTGAGCCACATAGGGTATGACTCCTGAGTATACACCTCTTAGTGCTTTCCTGAGGAAGACACTATGAGTCTGATTGCTTAGCTCCCTTTCTTTGGTAAGCTTATTGTGAAGCTTGAAGACTGGGAATGATTTCTCCTGCTTAGAGTTTTGCTTGAGAGCTTTGCTTAGATTTGTTTAGATTCTGTGATTAGGATTTTGGTTAGAGAATAGATGATTCTTTCTCATGTGTTTTGTTTGCCTGATGGTACTTCATTTCCTTTATCTGTATGATTGCAGTTTACTGTTTTGCTTGATAGCATGTTGATTATTTTCAGTATGATTGCTGTTATTTCATGACTGGCTTGAGGTTGAGATGAGCTTGTGGAGGCTGAAACCCCACACACATTTCCTCCCTCACTTGCATTGCATGCATTTTACTGTTAAAGCTGATGTTTTTATCTGTATTCTGTGTATCATTGATATGATCCCTTAGGACTCTCATTCCCTCTGATGAGGATTTGATGATAGACTTTTAGGTTGAAACCTATGCATGACAACATCTAGGAGTTCCCTGTTCAAACCTCAACCATAGGATGAATCCATGGCATGATAACAGTAGGACTTGATAGTCTCCCTCCTAGTTGAACCATTCTTCCTGTAGTTTCCCGAACTACGTTTGCTCTGATCTTTCATACCAGATGAAAGTACGTAGGCATAGGATGCGATATCCTAGCGAGCAACCTTTCCCCCCATAATCCCGTAGTTAGCCGAACTACGTTGACTCTGATTTCTCATTCTCTGATGGGAATACGTAGGCATAAAGCGCGATGCTTTGCCGAGTCATTTTTCTTTTCTTTTTCAGCCAGCCTTGATAGGTAGATAGATTATAACCAACCCGTCCAAGTAAACAAACAAGCGAGGATCCCGTCGAGTACGACGGACGTGAGGGGTGCTAATACCTTCCCCTTGCGTAACCGACTCCCGAACCCAGACAATGGTTGCGATGACCTTGTCTTACCCTTTTTCGTCAGGTTTCTCCGATCGTTTCCTTTCCCGCTCTGAGGGATAAATAACGAAAGGTGGCGACTCTTCTGTCATGCCGGCACCTTATTTTCGCGCAAGCGTCAGTAGTGATGCCATTTGGCATAAAAAATGCTGGAGCAACCTATCAAAGGATAATGAACTCTATCTTTCATGACTATATTGAGATGTTTATGAAAATTTACATTGATGATATAGTTGTTAAATTTGTGTTGAGGAAAGATCATCTTGATCACCTTAGGCAATCATTCGAAAGAATGATGGAATATAGTTTGAAAATGAACCCCCATAAATGTGCTTTCTGTGTGCAGGCAGGAGATATTCTTGGCTTTGTGGTCCACAAGAAATGGATCGAAATAAATCAAAACAACACAAAATATATTAAAAAGACGAAGCCTCCATCGACAAAGAAAGAGTTATAATCTCTCTTAGGGAAGATTAACTTTTTAAGATGGTTTATATCGAGCCTCAGTGGCAGAGTGTGAAATTTTCACCACTACTTCGCCTGAAAAAGGAAGAGTTCGTATGGAAACATGAGCATCAAAAGGTGTTTGATGAGATCAACGAATACTTAGAAAACCATCATATCTTGTCTCCTCAAGTTAGGAATAGATGTATGAGGTTGTACATTTCTTCCTCAGACTTGACTATAGGGAGCATGTTAGCTCAGAAGGACGATAATGGCGTTGAAAGAGGCATATATTACCTCAGTCGAGCCTTAAATGATGCAGAGACTAAGTATAGTCTAGTTGAAAAGATGTGCATATGTCTGTACTTCTCTTGTATGAAGTTAAAGCAATATACAAAACTACTTGATGTTTTTGTTTCTTCCCATGTTGATGTTATTAAATACATGTTGCGTAAGCCAATTTTGCATAATTGAATTGGAAAATGGGAACTTGCTTTAACCGAATATTCTCTAACCTAAAGATAGAACCGTGGAAGTTACAATTTGATGGTTCAAGCCATAAATATAGAACCGGCGTTGGGATTTTGATTGTTTCACCGACCAAAGTTCCAACTAAGTTAAAATTTAGAATCAAAGGTTCTTGCTCCAACAATGAGGCTGAGTATGAAGCTTTAATAGCTAGACTCAAAATCTGGTTAGAATTGGGGTCAAAACGAGTCGAGATAAAAGGAGATTTTGAGTTATTCGTGAAGCAAATAAGAAAATAATACAAGTGTATCAAGGAAAACTTGATCGTGTACTTTGTTATAGTGAATCGACTGATCAAATGTTTTGACTTCGTTGATATCAGGCATATTCCTACACTTGAGAATTACGAAGCAAACAAATTGGAACATATCAATTCGGGATATAGAGTGCCAAAAGGAAAGCTAGAAGAATTGATTAAAGTTTGAGGAAGAGTTCAGGCGACAAAGCTTTCTCCATCAGATCTGGCATTGACAAAGCTTAGGTAGATAGACTCAGAGAACTTTGAAATTTGTGATGTCGAGGACTTCCTTGGCACTGATTGGAGAAAACCCATAGTTGATTACTTGATGAATCTAGTCGGATCAACGAATCGAAAGATCAAGTATAAATCATTAAACTATGTAATTATTGGAAATGAGTTGTTTAAGAAAACCCCTAAGGGAGCGTATCTGGCAAAGAAGAGGCATATCCAATTGTTTCGAACACCCATAGTGGGGTGTGTGATGCTTATCAAGTGGGGCACAAGATAAAATAGTTGTTGTGTTGACAAGGTGTCTATCAGTCCATAATGCTTAAGGATTGCATTGGTTTCCCTATGGGTTGTCGAGAATGCCAGACTCACTCGGCATATAACACGTTCATGTAAGTGAGTTGCATGCAGTAGTAAAACCTTGGTCGTTTAGGGGGTGGGTGTTGCACCCCAAAATTTGCCCAACCTTACTCCTTGGGTTTATGTTTCAATATCATTAGCATTTGCATATAGAGTCATGTACATAGACTAACCATCTGCATAGCATAAGCATAGCTAGTCATACAACAGGGGACCAATCATTATTCTCATCTCTAGAAGCCTATCAAGAGGTTATTATCTCAATTCAATCTCATTCAAGTCATCAGGAAAGAATTTGAAAGCAAAGAGTTCAGCAGATCAAGCCTTGAGTCCATCTCCTAGCTGAGGGTATCTGAGGGTCAGCAAGAGGGTTGTGAGCTGTGAATGAAGGCATGGAGAGTATCTAGACATTATGAGAGACTTAGAAAGTCATCTGGAGAAAGAGACAAGTCATTGATGAGAGCACAAGAGCTATAGCTGAAGGCAGTCAACTAGGGTTTCATCTGGGTCAACCCTAGGTCAATTGACTGATTTAAGGGGCATTCAAGTCTATTGGAGAGATGTGGGGTTCATCATTGGACATATAAAGAAGAATATGGAGATATGCCAAGAAGAATTCAAGAGAAATCAAGGAGAAGAGGAGTTTCTAAATTAGGGTTTCTGTGTAAAATCCCCTAGTTTAGGTCAAATTTCCAAGCAAGATAAGTCAAAATGCTAGCTTCAAATGGCTCCTTGGCCAACATGAAACTGGTAGAGGGTCTCAATACCTTTAATTTGAGTGGTGGAAGACATCAAGGAGATTTATAGAACTCAAGTTATGGTCCTTGCAAGTTACAGGTCATCTGAGGTATCTGAAATTTTGTCTGTGAAAGTGACTTGACTTCCAAGCTAGTTTTGCCCCTCAAGGAGATTTCAATTGAATTCTTGGTCAACATAAGAATTGTTCCTCATTGTCTTAGATTTCTAGAATGGTATAGCATGCCCTCATATGATGTGTGGAACTCAACTTATGGTCTTGGCAAGCAAAGGGTATTTTGGGCATTTGTGAATTACAGGTCATTTTAACCTATGTCCAAAACTCATACAAGGAGGCCTCAAATGGAAAAACTTACAACATCAAACTTGCTCCAAATGACATTTTGAGTCTAGAAAGAAGGTCACAAATTGTTGGAAAAGCTCATAACATGAAGTTGCATGATTGGTCCAAATTTGAACTAAAATGGCTTATAATTTGAATAAAGTCAAAATGGAAATTGGTTTGGGAGATTTATAAGTCCAAATGGAAACTTCCAATATATGATTTTGAATGGAAAATACATTCTAAAGACAATGGTTCAAACACTTTTTTGAGTTTAGTGGAAGATTTCAAAGTTATCCTTGGTTGCTTGCATTTTAAGAAACATAGCCAAAATGAATCAAAGTTGGAAGGCAAGTGAATGTGTAACAGGGATCTAGAATGTTCATTTGAGCACTATATATTCATGAAATCAGAATTGAGCAAGGGTTGGACTCATTTTTCACCAAGAATTTCCCAAATTCTCTCATTCTTTCTCATTGCATTTTCACTTCAATTCCTCAAATTCTTCACCAATCATCATCAAAATCAACTTCATTATACTGATTCATCATCATAGATCAGAATTCAACCAAGAACAAGGTGTGATCACTCCATTTTCGAGCACTTCCATCATCAACATCAAAATTGCAATTTCAAGTTGATAGCACAATTCAAGCCAAGTTTCATTCAAGTGTTGCAAACAGAAGCAAGTAGAGCAATTGTAGATCAGGATCCAAGCCTCACAAGTCTCAGATCCACGAATTTCATCATCATCCACAAGCTTTCACACCAGGTGCGTTTTCTCTGCCACAGCTTGATTCAATTAGGTTAGCATGATTTTATTAGTTTAAATGTGATGTAGGATGTTAGTAGAGCAATTAGGATGAGTTTGGAGTGGTTTGGTGATGTTTGTTAGCAGGTTGTAAAAACTGTTAGGACCTAGAACTCGTGGATTAGTGCATTAGAATCTTAGGTTGTTAGCGCAGGATAATCACCATTAGTTATAGATTAGATTAGTCTAGGTTTGATGGAGAATTGTGCTGATGAGTTGCAGAGTATATTCATGGTAACCAGAACTTGCCTCGATCGGGTTTGTTGATTTGTTGAGTTTTAAGGCAATCCAAGACCATAGGCTTATAGAGGGAGAGATTTAGAATGTTTTTCATGTTTATAGCGTGGCGTTTCATGGCCTGTAGAGTGAGAACAGATGAGTTGAAATTGGCTCGTGCATGGCTGCCATGGAGATGAAACCCTAGCTCTTATTTGAACTGATGAGGAAGACGAAATCTGGACGGTTCATTTCATGTTGGACCATTGACCTCCAAGCCATCGTGTGGCTCTCATTTGAAGCAGATTTTGGAGGGAGATGAGTTGGTGCCCTAAACGCACCGTTTCATTAATTGAAACGGGCGGGCCTAAGATTGCTGTGCTATTCCCACCCCCAATACCAAGCCCAATTCCATTCTGAACGTGATAACCCTTCTATTTGCACCCCTGCTTGTTTTTTTTTTAGTTTTATTGTTTCTGACTTGTTTTGGGCTCAAGCTAAATGTGCTACGCACACCCCCCGTTTGCTGGCCCACTGGATTTTTAACTGGGCGTGTTTGCTGAATAAACCCCCCTCCCTTTATTTCATTATTTTCTTTTATATTCTTTAATTTTCTTATGCATTTTCATTAATTCATAATAAATACATAAAAAAATCATTTTCAATTCATTCTTTTTACACTATTTTCTTTAGGATGTGTAGAAAATTATAGAAAAATAAAATTGCATTTTTATTTTTATTTGATATTTTTTTCATATTTTCTAAATAAATGTCATTTTAAATAGCTTCATTTCATGCATGATTTTAGTAATTTTTGTTCTACTAAATGCTTTCATATTTTTTGTTCATTCTTTTTAGGATGTTTAGATGAGATATTGAACTTGTAAATGCAATTTAGTCCCCATTTTTAGGAATTAATTTTAGGTGATTAATGTAGGCTTGAACAACATGAACAAATTAGGGTTTTTAGGTGATGACTTAGGAAGTTTGATTCTTTCCCTTAGGACTTAGGGTTTGACTAGTTTAGTTATGGGACTATAGGGGCTATGGGTAGTTATTAGATCCCCTTAGAAAAAGTCAGGATTCCCCTACTGCTATTAATATACTGTTATGTCTGATTGACTGGTGTGGTGTGCCCTCTGGGGATTTATTGCTTGCTTGTTTGGGTATTGGGATTGTCTGGGGACCTGGGAGAGCTGAAGACTTGAGGAGATGAAGACCATTGGAGAGCCAGAGATTGAAGATCAACTGCCAGAGTTGAAGAGGAGGTTCTTGCTAGTAGCTGCTGAGGAGACTAGGGTTTAGGAGCTAGGCAGAGCTCTAGATTAGAAAGCTTGTTTCTCAAACATGGAATGCCTTGTCTGCATCCATCCTTTCTCTATGATTCAAAGTCTCTTTCAAATATCCACCTCTTTCCTTTGGAAGGATCAGTGAATATATTTGAAAGATAGAACTTTTGAGAGGAAACTTTCTGTTTAATGTTAACAGTTGATGAACCACCCTTGGTAGGTAATTAACTGTCTAACATTCATTCACTTCACTCTTGTGACTGATTCCTCATCTGGGAGGTTTGAGCTTGAAGAAAAGCCATTGCTTATAGAAGACTGATGATCAAAGCCCTTATCTGAAGGCCATGGAGATGGAGATTGATGCTTGTTAAAGCCTGTAGCTGACTGGAGATTGCTTGGAGCCAGATGTTGATTCAGAGCTGCTGAAGCTGCTTCTTGTTTGCTGTATTTTTTTTATTGCTGATGTATTGATTGGTTTTCTGGACTGTATTGTTTGCTGGTTACCCTGCTGGGTTGAAACTGAAGTCTGTTCACTTTTGCCTATTGTTTTCTAGGTTCGAGGTTGAGTGGGACTCCCTTGCCTCGCTTGTACTGTTGCATCCATGCATTTTACCGCTTTATTATATCTGTTATTGTTTTTGTTTCCGTCTATTCCCTTAGGATCTCTGTTTCTCTCTGTGCAAGAGAGGAGCATGATAGACACTAGGTCTTAACCCATGCATGATAACAGTAGGTTAGTTCGATTCCCTTCGCAACCGTAGGTTAGAGTTCTGTCTCTTTCCTTCTCAAAACAAACAGAAAAACACATAAAGATTTCAAACACAATAAAAGACACTTCTTCCGTAAAAGAATGTGAACTCATCAAAACGTCATTTTTGTCCGCCGGGACTGTTAATCAGAAAAACCTTTTTCAGAAGGAATAAAATCAACTAAGACAGACTTGTGTCGTACGTGGCCCGAACTACGTTTGCTCTGATCTTTCATGCCGTGTGAAAGTACGTAGGCATAGGATGCGATATCCTAGCGAGCAACCTTCCCCTCCTTTCCCGTAGGTAGGCGAACTACGTTGACTCTGATTTCTCGTTCCAGGCGGGAATACGTAGGCATAAAGTGCGATACTTTGCCGAGTCATTCATTTTTATTTTCATTTTCTTTTAACCCTTGACCTATAGTTTAGATAGAATAACAATCCATACCTGAAAACAAGCGTGGATCCCGTCGAGTACGACGGACGTGAGGGGTGCTAATACCTTCCCCTTGCGTAACCGACTCCCGAATCCAGGTTTTGGTTGCGACGACCATACCTTTCCCGTGTTGTGCGAGGTTTACTCTGAGCGTTTCCTTTCCCTCCCGTGGGATAAATAACGCACGGTGGCGACTCTTCTGTTCAGCCGGCGCCGATTTTCGCAGTAGCGACAGCTGGCGACTCTGCTGGGGATCCAACGTCCCCTGGCTGCTAAGAACTGCGATGGTTCTTATGCATTTGGGATCCAACGTCCCTTTGAGCGAGTCAATCCTAGCGCTTGTTTTCCCGTCGAGGATTTTGTATGGAGTTATTGTATATTTCTGACCTTTTATTTTCAGCTTTATATATTGTTTATTATTGCTGTATTTGGGGTGTGACGGGTGTTCTGATATTGAGAGATAAGCCGGACCTGGGCTTGAGTGCACCTAGAATTAGCGTAGAAAGTAGTGGGCGCGTGCCGGCTTTGCTTGCATTAGTGTCTCATGAAATCTACACTCGGACGAGGTTCTTCTGGTTGGCTTCTTTTTCTACCCTTTGGGTCGAAGGGGTTGTTGGTCAGCTGAATTGTCGACTCCGGGAACCGATCATTTGGAAGTTGGCTGAGTGAGGCCTCTTCAGGATTTGATGATGCCACTCCTTCTGGGAATCGTATCATCAACCCTGAAAGTCTGTGACACCGACGACCGCATAGGATGCCGTACCTTGTGCCAGTTATAGGGCCACCCACCTGTGAGGGGATTTGGGGTTATGCAGGTAACTAGACCTTCAGACTACCGGTTTATTCTCGATCAGAGATCCTGGTTATTTATGGAGAGTTATGAGGTCTGTCAGAGACCATTTGGAGATGTGTTCTGAGGTCTGTCAGAGACCAATTGGAGATGTGTTATGAGGTCTGTCAGAGACCAATTGGAGATATGATTTGAGGTCTACCAGAGACCAGTTGGAGTTATGGTTTGAGGTCTGTCAGAGACCGGCATTGGAGCTTTGTGTTAGGTCTATCTGAGACCAGGGTTTGATGACTTCTGGATGGTCCATCTGAGACCTTTCTTGATTGGGTTCAGGCTATTCAGCTGAAGCTTTGGTCCCTGTTGCATGTTACTTGCATTGCATTGCCTGCATATCCATTACCATTTGCATTTCACTAACGTGTGTCTGTGCTGCAGGTGCATTTGCATTTCCCTGGTTCTAGTGCCCGGACTTCTGAGTGTTGATTATGGCTAGTTTGAGGAAAACAGTTGCGTATAAGCTGCCTTCACCTGATATTACTTCTTTGCTTGGTCTGATATCCCTCGCTAATGAGGAGGTTAGGAGAAGCTTCAGAATGAGCCATGGGAGATTACTGAGATTAGTCTGTAAGCCCATTGCTGATGAGATGAACGGGCTATACACCTTGATGCAGTTTTATGACCCCGCATTGAGATGCTTTACGTTTGCTGACTTCATTCTAGGACCTACTATTGAGGAGTATGTGGAGTTTACTGAGCTTCCCGTGCAGAACAAAGTTCCCTTCATTCACTCTGCTGCTGAGCCCAAGTTGGAGGACTTAGCCAAAGCCTTACATATGGACGCTTCAGATCTGTTATTGACTTCTTGGCTTGGGGTTTCCGGTTTCTCTCTTGATTTCTTAGTTGTCAAAGCTCGAGAGTACGCCAAGAACGGTTGTTGGGTGGTTTTCAATGCTATTTTGGCTTTATGCATCTATGGAATTGTGCTGTTTCCTAACTTGCCCAACTTTGTGGATCTGGACGCTTTCTATCTGTTTGCTGCAGGCAACCCAGTGCCAACGTTGATCGGAGACTTCTATCACTCATTGCACTATAAGAATGAGAACCGAAGAGGAAAAGTTGTTTACTGCTGTACTCCTCTGCTGAATATGTGGTTCAAGAGTCACCTTCCCATAAAGGGACCATTTGTAGACAGCGTAACCTCAGCCAGTTGGTCAGAACGCCTGATGAGGCTATCTTCCGAAGACGTTGTGTGGTTTGATCGAGACCTGTTGGGATCTGAGCTCATCTTCAGTTGTTCTGGGTACCCCAATGTGCCGCTGATAGGAAGAAAAGGGTGTATCAATTATAACCCTTCTCTATTCATTCGCCAGTTCGGATATGCGCTGAAGAATCCACCTCAGGAGGAAGAAGTACAGGAATCTCTGTACTTCACCGGAGACGTGAAAGGGGAGTTATTAGCCAAGTTGCAACATGCCTGGACGCGTATTAACCGAAGAGGGAAGCCGTTGTTAGGAAAGAATGACTGTCAGGCCTATGCACCATATAGGGTTTGGATCCAGGAACGAGCAAGTCAGTTATTAATGCCATTTCCAGCTGCACCCGTCATTGTTCCCGTCCCGGCAGAAGAGCCAACTACTGTTTCTAGGGAAGTCTATGAACAAGTTGTGAAGGAGAAAGAAGCCTTGATGAAGATTAACGAAGGGTTAGAGCAGGAGTTAGCCCAGGCACGCAGTGAGAGAAACAAGGCCGTATATGCTTTCCAACAACAGATCGAGCTAGTAAACAGACTAGGGGCTGAGTTGACCGAAGAAAAGAAAAAGCGTGAACGTCTGGGGCAAGAGTTCAGAAGCTTCCACGACATGCTGGAAGCCAAAAAGAAAGCGCTCGACGCAGCACACCGAGAGATATCCTCTTGCAATAAGACTTGGAATGCTACACTCACCAATAACAAGAAGAGGGAAGATAAGTTGAAGCAGCAAGTTTCCGACCTCGAAGAGAAGTTGAAGTCTAGCATCAAGAAGTGTGAGGAAGAAGTGATGACCCGGTATAGTGTCCAGCATGCACTGAACAAGGCAATCAAATCCAGAGATGAAGCAGTGTCTCAGAAGAGAAAGCTAGAAGATTGTTTCGGAGAAGCAACATGGGAAGAAACTGCTGAAGACGTACGCCGTGTCCTTAAGAGGAGAAACCAGCTTGTTGAAGGGCTGCTTGATCGACCAAGCCATCCGGAGACCAAGAAGTTGATAGAGGAGTACCAGACTTTTGGGAGGATTTGATCATTTCATGTAGTAACTTGTATGCTTTATTTGCATAGTGCTGACCATCACCAGGATTGTTGGTTGAGGTCATGCCTTCTTATTGTACTCTCAGCGATATTGTACCCTGGGCTTATTGATTCTCCCTGCAATATATGAAGCTTTCTAGGATTCAGCTCCGATATTCCTAGTGTCAGCACTGTCACTGCACCGGCACCTTCGCACTAGAACTGGGGGAATGAACTTCCCTAATGCACAGACACATTGCATTGCATTCATATTCATATTGCATTACAGGTAATCTTTGGATGGTGTCTTATTTCCTGCTCTGTATCAGGTACTTAACAGGATTCCAGATCAGCATCCGCACCGCTATTCTACACGCTCCAACTGTCGGAAAATCATGGACCAAATGCAGAACGAGATGCAGGATGTGCGCGAGAAGCTCGCCCTCTTCATGCCGACCATGGAAGCTATAGCAAAAGGGCAGGAGAATTTGCAGGCCATGGTCCAGCCTCTGTTGGCTCGCAACGCTGGTCATGGTAATGAAGATCATCAGTCCGTCCGGGTTGATACTGCTCATGGAGACGGCACTCCCACGCCAGTGGCTCCGCCTGTGGTCAATATACCCGCTGCTAATGTCAACAACGCTACCGCTGCTGTGAATGGTAACGTCGGAGTTGGGAATGAAACTGCTGTCCATAATGTTGGGCTGGGTGATGTCAATTTGGGAGATAATCTAGGAGGCAATGGCTTTGTCAATACTGGGTTCGGATTCAACGATCAGGGATTCGATAACACTGGCAAGTATGGCTTTAATGCTCAAGGCTTTGGGCAAGATGGTTATGGTATGGTCAATCAGGGTTACGGAGGCTTTGGAAATGGCAACGGTACTGGATTTATGGCTTTTGGTCCTGCTGGAGGTGTTCAAGGGTACGGCAACAGAGGCCGAGGTCCGGGGATGAATCAGATCAGAGCTGGACGTAATAATGCGTACGATGGGTACGGGGCTGGAAATGGTATGTGGCAAGAGGATCAGCAGGAGGATGCCTTCTCCGGAGGAGGTTTTGAAGGGCCGATGGATGATTCCCAAAAGATTAGAATGCTGGAAGAGCAGATGAAGGGAGTCCTAAATCAAAGTGCTGTGGGATTGGACATGGCAACCATGGGCTTGGTACCTGGCTTGAGGGTGCATGTACGAGCTTATTACAGAAAGATGTCTGCGTACTCAACTGATGAAAGAATGCTAATGCATTTCTTTCAGGATAGTCTGTCGGGCCCTTCCCTAGAGTGGTACATGGGGTTGGAGCCAACTGATATCAAGACATGGAAGCAATTGGCGGAGGCGTTCGTAGCCCATTACAAGTATAACAGCGACCTGGCACCCAATCGGGTCCAGTTGGCCGGACTTTCGCAGAAGAAGGGGGAGAGTTTTAAAGAGTACGCGCAAAGGTGGCGCGATATGGCTGCCAGGGTCCGTCCTCCTGTGGAAGATAAAGAAATGAATGATATGTTTGTCGGCACATTCACAGGGCTGTTTCATGACATGCTGTTTCATACGTCTCTGGCCAGTTTTTCAGACCTGATTCTGATGGGGGAAAAGATTGAGCGTAATATTAAGCAAGGAAAGTTCCAAGTCGAGGAATCAACTGCATCTGGCAGTAATAGGAAAGCTTATGGTGGGCGCCGTCAGGGCGAAGCTAGCGCGGTATTTGGAGGCCGAGGCCGAGGCCGAGGCAGGGGACGAGGTCAATATCGGCAGCCGCAACAGGTGTCGAGTGTTACTATCCCCTATCAACAACAACCAATCCAGCAACAACAACCGGTTCAGCAACAGCCAATGCCACAGCAGCAGCAGCCTCAGCAGGGGGTACAGCAGGCTCAACGAAGATTCCAGGGTAGTAAGCCGAGAAGAGTGTTTGAGAAGCCTCCCTCTACCTATGCTGATTTATTGCAGACATTGTTGGGATTGAATCTGGTAGAGAAAAGAACTCTGGCACCGATAACGGGAGCTCCCCCGTTCGGTTACGATGCAAATAGGCACTGTGAGTTTCATTCTGGGGCCCCGGGCCACGATATAGAAGGTTGTCATGCTTTTAAGCACGTTGTGCAGGATCTTTTAGACAACAAGACTATCAATTTCGGAACGGCAGGTCCGAATATAGTCCAGAAACCCATGCCTAATCATGGGGCGAACGCCGTGCTGACTGAGGAAGGTCTGAATCTGATTATGAATGTCGATGATTTGAAGACGCCGCTGAGCGATATAAAGAGCCGACTGTTGCAAGGAGGTGTTTACCCAGGATGTAACGAGTATTGCTTAGATTGTTGGACCCTAGCTGGGGGGTGTGAGGATTTGAAGAAAGGCATTCAGGCTTTAATTGATGAAGGTATATTGCAGTTTGATCGAGCGGCAACTGATGAGCCTGCAGGAGCAGTAGTGGATAATCGGAGTGATGTGGCCACTGTGACGATTCCTCGGAAGACGATCACTATTGCAGCACCAGCTCAGCGCCCACCGATCACCATAACTAAGGCCGGGCCAATCCCGTACGAGAACACGAGAGCAGTCCCATGGTCATATGGGCTAGAGGTGTATTGTGATGGGATAAAGATTGATGTCAACAAGCAGCCGATGGAGATTGTGGATAATGTTGTGGGTTCAGGAGGCATGACGAGGAGCGGCAGGATCTTTATATCTCCTGAAGTGGAGGCTGAAAGGCTAGCAAAAGGAAAAGGGAAAGCGGTTGAGAATGTTCCAGCGCAAGCAAGTGAAAAAGAAGCAGCATCGAAAGATGTGGAAGAATTCATGCGCTTAATTCGAAAAAGTGATTATAAGATTGTGGAGCATCTGCAGCAGACACCATCCAAGATATCTATTCTGTCATTGCTGTTATGTTCGGAAGCTCACAGAAACGCTTTGCTGAAAGTCCTGGACACTTCTTTTGTACCCCAAGACGTCTCCGTAAATCAGCTAGAAGGAGTATTGGCACATGTGAATGCAGGCCACAGTCTGGGCTTTACCGATTTTGACTTGACTCCGAAAGGGAGGGATCATAATATGGCATTACACGTATCAGTCGAGTGTAGGGGATCAGTAATGTCGCACGTATTGGTTGACACCGGATCATCTTTGAATGTGCTGCCTAAGAAGGCGATGATGAAGCTGGATGTTCGAGGGATTTTGTGTACACCCAGCGATTTGGTAGTCAGAGCGTTTGACGGCACGCGGAGAACAGTCTTCGGATCGATTACCTTGCCTCTGCAAGTGGGGCCGGAAGTGTTTGCAACTGAGTTTTATATCATGGATATACAGCCTGCGTACAGCTGCTTGCTGGGAAGACCCTGGATTCATGGGGCAGGGGCTGTCACGTCTACCCTGCATCAGAAGTTAAAGTATATGGTCGGAGACAGCGTAGTCACCGTGTGCGGAGAAGAAGACATCCTGGTCAGCCATCTATCTTCATTTAAATATGTGGAAGTCGACGGGGAGATCCACGAGACGCCATGCCAGGCATTCGAAGGTTTGCGCATCAAGGACAAGGGTCCCGGGCCGAACAAAGTGCCAGAGATAGCTGTCTCATCGTATAAAGAGGCTCAAGCTCTAGTAGAAGCAGGAGAAGCCAAGGGCTGGGGCAAAGTACTGGACATTCCTGTGAAAATGGACCGGTTCGGACTGGGGTACCGACCGTCGTCATCAACTCCTTCCGTGGAGGCCCCCCGTTTCAGAAAGTCAATCACCATCTCTGCCAGTGGAGTATGTCATGAAACTGTCAATGCTGCTTCAGAGTCTGATGAAGGAGACAGCGACTGTGATATGGATGCCTGGATTCAGCCAAGCACGCCAGGACAAGGACTGTGCAACTGGTCTATTCAGGAGCTTGTTCCTGTGACTTTTAAACAGTAATGCTTTGCTTTATTAATTGTTGAATAATCTGATGTCTTGCCCGGGGCATCAGGATTTGCTTAGGGCTGTGTTGTTATAAACATTGCGTGTTAATCACTAAATAAATGGCGTTTTTTCATGTGCAAATACTGTAATCCCTGTCTTTCTCGTTTTGTATTTTCCAATAAAATGGCAACGTGGTTATTCGCTTTATACGCATTTTGAAGCACTTAACCATTCCTTTTGCAGGATAACATTTTCAGATGACATCCTTGAGCCACCTATGACTCGTCCCGACTTCGAGCACCCGGTGTTTCAGACTGAAGAAGAGGTTGTCGAAGATAGCGACGTTCCTGAAGAACTGTCTTGGTTAGTGAAGCAAGAGGAGAGAGCCATTCTGCCTCACGACGAGGTTATCGAAATTATCAATTTGGGGTCGGAAGGGGTTGAGAAGAATATTCGTATCGGAGCCGCACTGCAGAGTGATATCAAGCGAAAACTGGTTGAAATGCTCCGAGAGTATAATGATGTATTCGCTTGGTCATATGAAGATATGCCAGGGCTCGATACAGATATGGTCGTGCATCGCCTGCCACTGAAAGAAGATTGCCCGCCAGTCAAACAAAAGCTTCGCAGAACACGACCAGACATGGCAATGAAGATCAAAGAGGAGGTGCAGAAACAGTGGGACGCTGGTTTCCTGGCTGTGACGAAGTATCCTTCATGGGTTGCCAACATCGTACCAGTTCCAAAGAAAGATGGCAAGGTTCGAATGTGCGTGGATTATAGAGATTTGAATAAAGCAAGCCCAAAAGACGATTTTCCACTTCCTCACATTGACGTGTTAGTTGATAATACTGCTCAATACTCCGTATTCTCCTTCATGGATGGCTTTTCAGGCTATAATCAAATTAAAATGGCGCCAGAGGATATGGAGAAGACTACTTTCATAACGCCTTGGGGAACATTTTGCTACAAAGTGATGCCCTTTGGTTTGAAAAATGCTGGGGCAACATATCAGCGTGCGATGACGACTCTTTTTCATGACATGATGCATAAAGAGATCGAAGTTTATGTTGACGATATGATTGCCAAATCCCAGACGGAGGAAGAGCATCTGGTGAATCTGTTGAAGTTGTTTAAAAGACTTAGGAAGTTCAGGCTGAGGCTGAATCCTAATAAATGCACCTTCGGGGTGAGGTCGGGTAAACTGCTGGGGTTTATCGTAAGCGAAAGAGGAATAGAGGTCGATCTTGCTAAAATAAAAGCGATTCAAGAAATGCCGACGCCTAAAACAGAGAAAGAGGTGCGCGGGTTTTTAGGGAGATTGAACTACATTGCCCGGTTCATATCTCACCTAACGGCCACGTGTGAACCATTATTCAAGCTCTTGAAGAAAGATCAAGCTGTAACGTGGAACGAAAATTGTCAAAAGGCGTTCGACAAAATAAAGCAGTATTTGCAGGAGCCTCCTATTTTGATACCCCCAGTGGCAGGGAGACCCTTGATAATGTATTTGACGGTTCTTGAGGGAAGCATGGGTTGTGTTCTCGGTCAACACGACGAGACGGGGAGAAAAGAGCATGCAATCTATTACCTGAGTAAGAAATTTACAGACTGTGAATCTCGATACTCAATGCTGGAGAAAACTTGTTGCGCGCTAGCCTGGGCCGCCAAGCGTTTGAGGCAGTACATGCTGAATCATACAACCATGCTCATCTCGAAGATGGATCCTATCAAATATGTATTCGAAAAGCAGGCGTTGTCAGGTAGAATTGCCCGTTGGCAGATGGTCTTGACTGAATATGATATTCAATACGTCTCGCAAAAGGCTATAAAGGGGAGTGTGCTGTCTGAGTATCTGGCGGAGCAGCCTATTGAAGAGTACCAATCGATGAGGTTTGATTTTCCTGACGAGGATATCATGTACCTAAAGATGAAGGATTGCGAAGAACCATTGCCAGACGAGGGACCAGAGTTGGGGTCCAAGTGGAAGATGATATTTGACGGAACCGTGAATGCTTACGGTAGCGGAATAGGGGCAATTATCACTACGCCACACGGGTCGCACATCCCGTTTACTGCCCGATTGACCTTTGCCGTTACCAACAATGAGGCCGAATACGAAGCTTGCATAATGGGGCTTGAAGAAGCCATTGATTTGCGAATCAAGCATCTAGACGTATACGGAGACTCAGCTCTGGTAGTGAATCAGATCAAAGGGGAATGGGAGACACGGCAGCCTAATTTGATACATTATATGAATTATGCAAGGAGATTGTTGCCTTTCTTCGACAAAGTTGAATTGCATCACGTACCGCGGGCAGAAAATCAAATGGCTGACGCCCTTGCCACTTTGTCTTCCATGTACAAGGTCAACTTCTGGAACGAAGCTCCCCAAATCACTATCTCTCGGTTGGACAGGCCAGCTTATGTATTTGCTGTCGATGAAGCGTCTGATGACAAACCGTGGTATTTTGATATCCTTAATTTCCTGAAGAATAAAGAGTATCCGGCTGGGGCATCCAGTCAAGATCAGAGGACTCTCAGGAGATTAGCGGGTAATTTCTACTTGAATCCAGATGGCGTCTTGTACAGAAGGAACCACGATTTGGTGTTGTTGCGTTGTGTAGACGAGAAAGAGGCAAAGCTTCTCATGGAGGAAATTCACGAAGGTACATTTGGTACGCATGCTGGTGGGCATGCCATGACGAGAAAACTGTTGCGGGCAGGTTATTTTTGGCTGACGATGGAAACAGATTGTTTCAAGTTCGCAAGGAAGTGCCACAAGTGCCAAATCTATGCTGACAAGATACATGTGCCTCCAAGTCCTTTAAATGTGATGTCATCTCCATGGCCATTCTCGATGTGGGGAATCGATATGATTGGAAAGATCGAGCCGACGGCTTCTAACGGGCATCGGTTCATCCTAGTAGCAATCGATTATTTCACCAAGTGGGTGGAAGCGGCGTCTTACGCGAATGTAACGAAGCAAGTGGTGGCTAGATTCATCAAGAGAGATATCATTTGCCGATATGGGATTCCCGAGCGGATAATCACGGATAATGGTTCAAACCTGAACAACAAAATGATGAAGGAGCTCTGTCAGAATTTCAAGATTGAACATCACAACTCCTCCCCTTACCGACCCAAGATGAATGGCGCTGTCGAAGCGGCCAATAAGAATATCAAGAAAATCGTCCAGAAAATGGTGGTGACCTATAAGGATTGGCATGAAATGCTACCTTTTGCTTTGCACGGTTATCGTACGACGGTACGCACATCAACCGGGGCAACTCCGTTCTCGTTGGTATACGGAATGGAAGCGGTATTACCATTAGAGGTTGAAATCCCTTCTCTGAGGGTATTGCGAGACGTTCAGCTGGACGAGGCAGAATGGGTAACGAATAGATTGAATCAATTGAGTTTGATGGATGAGAAGAGGCTAGCTTCTCTGGCATACGGTCGTTTGTACCAAAGACGAATGAAGAAAGCATATGATAAGAAGATACTTCCGCGAAGCTTTCAGACGGGCGACCTTGTGCTGAAAAGGATTCTCCCGCCGCAAGCAGATCACAGGGGCAAGTGGACCCCCAACTACGAAGGGCCATACGTTGTTAGTAAAGTCTTTTCAGGAGGAGCTTTATTGTTGTCCACCATGGACGGAGAAGACTTTGCGTCACCTGTGAATTCGGACGCAGTTAAAAAATACTTTGCTTAAAATAGACCCGCTGGACAGAAAAAGAGAGTCCAGGCAAAAATGGGGCATCCTGGCGAACCAAAAACAGAATGAAAGGTTCGGGCAAAAGTTAGGGATAAAATTGAAAAAAAATGTACACCCGTGAAGTTGAAAACCTACACTGGGCGGCTTCGGCAAAAAAGGGTATCCCGGTGAACTGAAAACCCGTAAAGGGCGGTTCACGCAAAAGTTAGGGATTTGAAAAGCAAATGACCGCGGTCCGAATTTGATATTGCAATGAGCATCAATGCGGGAGAATACATTTGAGGAGTCAGTTATCGGATACAATCTCTTCAGAAGTGAGGATACCGGGAAAGCATTAGAGTCGGATGAGTCATGGGAGGATCAGTTCGTGGTGTTCATCTGCATCCCGTTGCCGACATGTGTACAAAATTTAATTTGTCAAAATATTCATGCTTCTTGTGCATACTTATGTATTTGCTTTGTGTAGCTTCCTCATTTCAGGAGTTGCATCCCGTGTACAAAAGCTCCGCCCATTCAGGGGCCCGATCAATAAAATATGTTATTCAGTACTTGATGCTGGTTCTTTACTGTTTTGTGCATGATAAAACGCCTAAGTTTATTGAAGCTAGCATGAGTATAACATCACTGGCCCTTGCCAACAATTGTTAAAGCTTTGAATTAACTGAGTGTAACGTCACTAACCTGAATTGACTTGGTTGCATAGGCTTGTCTTGTCTTGTTTGTGTTGTTGCAGGTTTTATAACCATACGAGGAAGATGATCAAAAGGATTGCGATAACGAAAGACTTGATCCCCACGCAGGTCATGCATGTTCTTCCTGAAGAAGGATAGAATTCCCCAGCTAGCCGTAGCTTATCCAAAGGACGTGCTCCAGAAAAGTTATTCGTCCTCAACAGAGTTTGGTGATTCCAAGATCATAAGGCTGTATTCAGACAGGTTCATCTTTCCCCGCAGGATCATGCACTCTCCTCCAGTGGAGTCAGTTAATTTTCCCCAAGAGAATCATCCCATCCCCAGCGGAATTCTCTTTGCAAGTGTTTTCATTCCTTCCAGTGGAACTCGAAGATCAAGACTCTCCAAAGCAGAGTTGATGGTGGGTCCTGTCATTTATTTTGTCAAGGATACTGGTAATATCAGTTCACGTTCCAGCAGAAAGTCCGATCGAACTATGCGCATCTGCTATTCCCCAGCAGAGTTATATTCCCCAGCAGGGGGTTATCTCAACAAGGCGTTTGATTTGAGTTCCCAATTTCCCAGCAGGGTCAACTTCACCCTTCCAGCATTTATTTTGCTGGAATAATTCTGTAGCATCTGGCTATCCCCGGCGGAGTCGGCATCATCTTCCAGCATTTATTTTGCTGAAGCAGTTTCTGTACTCTAGCAGTTCAGGTGAAGAGAACTCTTGCTCAAATGAATTACCAAACATTCAAGATCTCGGCGTGAGACATCCAATGATAATGTCAGTTTCGGCAGTATTCCCCCACAGAGTTAGCATGACGAGATTCTCTTTGTCTCTAACAGAGTCATTTATGCAAATGTCTCTTATTTTCCCCGCCAGAGTTGCCAGGATAAGTTTCTCTTTATTCCCAGGCAGAATCAGTTGTCATCAAGGGTTCCATGAATCAGAATTTCAGAGGCCACCGCCGGTTATCAGAGCAGGCGTCCGATAGTTGGTTTCCAGACATCCCCAGTAGAGTCCGTCTCAAAGTCGCTGTCACGTCAGTGCTAAGAAGTTTGTGGGTGAGGATCATTGGAGAACTGAGTCCTGACGTGGACAATCTATTCCTATGCTGACGGGATTTCTTCAGAAGTGGGCGTCCTAACGTGGACAGGTTTATTTCCCTGGATTGGTGAGGTGTGTTAGTCCTATCGTGGGCAGATTCGGTTTATCAAAATTAGTGGAATGGGAGGTCATGACGTTGACAAAAGTGATTACTCTTTGTGTTGGTGTCCTGACGTGGACAGATCAGACCAGCGTGTGAGTCCTTACGTGGACAAGTCTTATTTCCTCAGCGGGTCGAAGACGCCTGAGTCCTAACGTGGACAGATCAAGACGAGGTCAGTGTCCTTACGTGGACAAATCAAAGAAATTATTATTCCTAACGTGGAGAAGTGGGTCCTAACGTGGACGATGTAGTCCTTACGCGAACGTATCAGAAGAGGATTCCTTACGTGGAAATGACAGCATTCCTGACGTGGAAAGAGTGGAGTCCTTACGTGGACAGATTAAAATGGCCTTCCTTACGTGGAAAAATGTAGTCCTGACGCGGACAGATCGGAAAGAAGTTGGTATTCCTTACGTGGAAAGATCAGAGTCCTTACGTGGACATATCAAGAGCATCCCTTACGTGGAAGAAAAATGGTTTCCTTACGTGGGAAGACGAGTTTATTCCTTACGCGGAAGAGTTTAGTCCTGACGCGGACAGATCAAAGAAGTTATTCCTAATGTGGAAAAAGAAGATTTACTCCTTACGTGGAAAAATTGGGGTCCTTACGTGGATAAATTCAAGATTCCTGACGTGGAAGAATGATGTACGCCTTACGTGGAAAGCTGAGCCCTGACGGGGACAGGTTCAGAACCAAAGTTGGATTCCTTACGTGGAAAGATTGGAGTCCTGACGCGGACGAATCGGAAAGAAGATTGCTTCCTGACGTGGAAAGATGAAAGGGTTAGTCCTGAAGTGGACAGATACAGAAGAAATGATTCCTGACGTGGACAGATGACTCCTAACGTGGACGATGTTATTCCTAACGTGGACAGGTGTTACTCCTAACGTGGAAGAGTGTTATTCCTAACGTGGACGATTCAGTTTATGGAAATGCAGACGAATTATCCCCAGCGGAGCTGCCGAGATTTTTCTGGGTTAACAACAAGTGGAGTCCTAACGTGGACAGGTTTTAGTTGAGATTTCCTCGTATTGATGACAGACAGAGTCCTAACGAGGACAAGCAAGCAATCTGTTATGACAGAATCCTCTTCAGAACGATGAAGACAATCCCCAGCACGCTCGCACGAGATCAGTGGGTTGCCGTAACAGTCAGATTCAGCTGATGAATGTCGTTCCCCAAGCAGGAGCGCAATTTAGTTTTGCGGTTGGCAAATTTCTGGTTTCACTAGTATTCAACCGTCTTGTACCGCGAATGTCTGAAGGCTCCGGGCTCTTCACCCAATCGGGTCCAAGTCGCTTGAATAGGGGCAGCTGTTGCACCCCAAAATTTGCCCAACCTTACTCCTTGGGTTTATGTTTCAATATCATTAGCATTTGCATATAGAGTCATGTACATAGACTAACCATCTGCATAGCATAAGCATAGCAAGTCATACAACAGGGGACCAATCATTATTCTCATCTCTAGAAGCCTATCAAGAGGTTATTATCTCAATTCAATCTCATTCAAGTCATCAGGAAAGAATTTGAAAGCAAAGAGTTCAGCAGATCAAGCCTTGAGTCCATCTCCTAGCTGAGGGTATCTGAGGGTCAGCAAGAGGGTTGTGAGCTGTGAATGAAGGCATGGAGAGTATCTAGACATTATGAGAGACTTAGAAAGTCATCTGGAGAAAGAGACAAGTCATTGATGAGAGCACAAGAGCTATAGCTGAAGGCAGTCAACTAGGGTTTCATCTGGGTCAACCCTAGGTCAATTGACTGATTTAAGGGGCATTCAAGTCTATTGGAGAGATGTGGGGTTCATCATTGGACATATAAAGAAGAATATGGAGATATGCCAAGAAGAATTCAAGAGAAATCAAGGAGAAGAGGAGTTTCTAAATTAGGGTTTCTGTGTAAAATCCCCTAGTTTAGGTCAAATTTCCAAGCAAGATAAGTCAAAATGCTAGCTTCAAATGGCTCCTTGGCCAACATGAAACTGGTAGAGGGTCTCAATACCTTTAATTTGAGTGGTGGAAGACATCAAGGAGATTTATAGAACTCAAGTTATGGTCCTTGCAAGTTACAGGTCATCTGAGGTATCTGAAATTTTGTCTGTGAAAGTGACTTGACTTCCAAGCTAGTTTTTCCCCTTAAGGAGATTTCAATTGAATTCTTGGTCAACATAAGAATTGTTCCTCATTGTCTTAGCTTTCTAGAATGGTATAGCATGCCCTCATATGATGTGTGGAACTCAACTTATGGTCTTGGCAAGCAAAGGGTATTTTGGGCATTTGTGAATTACAGGTCATTTTAACCTATGTCCAAAACTCATACAAGGAGGCCTCAAATGGAAAAACTTACAACATCAAACTTGCTCC
The DNA here is from genome assembly GCA_963859935.3 of Lathyrus sativus. Taxonomy (NCBI): domain Eukaryota; kingdom Viridiplantae; phylum Streptophyta; class Magnoliopsida; order Fabales; family Fabaceae; genus Lathyrus; species Lathyrus sativus. Next base: position 71,995,271 of record OZ012740.1, on the reverse strand, counting down.
AAATGACATTTTGAGTCTAGAAAGAAGGTCACAAATTGTTGGAAAAGCTCATAACATGAAGTTGCATGATTGGTCCAAATTTGAACTAAAATGGCTTATAATTTGAATAAAGTCAAAATGGAAATTGGTTTGGGAGATTTATAAGTCCAAATGGAAACTTCCAATATATGATTTTGAATGGAAAAGACATTCTAAAGACAATGGTTCAAACACTTTTTTGAGTTTAGTGGAAGATTTCAAAGTTATCCTTGGTTGCTTGCATTTTAAGAAACATAGCCAAAATGAATCAAAGTTGGAAGGCAAGTGAATGTGTAAGAGGGATCTAGAATGTTCATTTGAGCACTATATATTCATGAAATCAGAATTGAGCAAGGGTTGGACTCATTTTTCACCAAGAATTTCCCAAATTCTCTCATTCTTTCTCATTGCATTTTCACTTCAATTCCTCAAATTCTTCACCAATCATCATCAAAATCAACTTCATTATACTGATTCATCATCATAGATCAGAATTCAACCAAGAACAAGGTGTGATCACTCCATTTTCGAGCACTTCCATCATCAACATCAAAATTGCAATTTCAAGTTGATAGCACAATTCAAGCCAAGTTTCATTCAAGTGTTGCAAACAGAAGCAAGTAGAGCAATTGTAGATCAGGATCCAAGCCTCACAAGTCTCAGATCCACGAATTTCATCATCATCCACAAGCTTTCACACCAGGTACGTTTTCTCTGCCACAGCTTGATTCAATTAGGTTAGCATGATTTTATTAGTTTAAATGTGATGTAGGATGTTAGTAGAGCAATTAGGATGAGTTTGGAGTGGTTTGGTGATGTTTGTTAGCAGGTTGTAAAAACTGTTAGGACCTAGAACTCGTGGATTAGTGCATTAGAATCTTAGGTTGTTAGCGCAGGATAATCACCATTAGTTATAGATTAGATTAGTCTAGGTTTGATGGAGAATTGTGCTGATGAGTTGCAGAGTATATTCATGGTAACCAGAACTTGCCTCGATCGGGTTTGTTGATTTGTTGAGTTTTAAGGCAATCCAAGACCATAGGCTTATAGAGGGAGAGATTTAGAATGTTTTTCATGTTTATAGCGTGGCGTTTCATGGCCTGTAGAGTGAGAACAGATGAGTTGAAATTGGCTCGTGCATGGCTGCCATGGAGATGAAACCCTAGCTCTTATTTGAACTGATGAGGAAGACGAAATCTGGACGGTTCATTTCATGTTGGACCATTGACCTCCAAGCCATCGTGTGGCTCTCATTTGAAGCAGATTTTGGAGGGAGATGAGTTGGTGCCCTAAACGCACCGTTTCATTAATTGAAACGGGCGGGCCTAAGATTGCTGTGCTATTCCCACCCCCAATACCAAGCCCAATTCCATTCTGAACGTGATAACCCTTCTATTTGCACCCCTGCTTGTTTTTTTTTTAGTTTTATTGTTTCTGACTTGTTTTGGGCTCAAGCTAAATGTGCTACGCACACCCCCCGTTTGCTGGCCCACTGGATTTTTAACTGGGCGTGTTTGCTGAATAAACCCCCCTCCCTTTATTTCATTATTTTCTTTTATATTCTTTAATTTTCTTATGCATTTTCATTAATTCATAATAAATACATAAAAAATCATTTTCAATTCATTCTTTTTACACTATTTTCTTTAGGATGTGTAGAAAATTATAGAAAAATAAAATTGCATTTTTATTTTTATTTGATATTTTTTTCATATTTTCTAAATAAATGTCATTTTAAATAGCTTCATTTCATGCATGATTTTAGTAATTTTTGTTCTACTAAATGCTTTCATATTTTTTGTTCATTCTTTTTAGGATGTTTAGATGAGATATTGAACTTGTAAATGCAATTTAGTCCCCATTTTTAGGAATTAATTTTAGGTGATTAATGTAGGCTTGAACAACATGAACAAATTAGGGTTTTTAGGTGATGACTTAGGAAGTTTGATTCTTTCCCTTAGGACTTAGGGTTTGACTAGTTTAGTTATGGGACTATAGGGGCTATGGGTAGTTATTAGATCCCCTTAGAAAAAGTCAGGATTCCCCTACTGCTATTAATATACTGTTATGTCTGATTGACTGGTGTGGTGTGCCCTCTGGGGATTTATTGCTTGCTTGTTTGGGTATTGGGATTGTCTGGGGACCTGGGAGAGCTGAAGACTTGAGGAGATGAAGACCATTGGAGAGCCAGAGATTGAAGATCAACTGCCAGAGTTGAAGAGGAGGTTCTTGCTAGTAGCTGCTGAGGAGACTAGGGTTTAGGAGCTAGGCAGAGCTCTAGATTAGAAAGCTTGTTTCTCAAACATGGAATGCCTTGTTTGCATCCATCCTTTCTCTATGATTCAAAGTCTCTTTCAAATATCCACCTCTTTCCTTTGGAAGGATCAGTGAATATATTTGAAAGATAGAACTTTTGAGAGGAAACTTTCTGTTTAATGTTAACAGTTGATGAACCACCCTTGGTAGGTAATTAACTGTCTAACATTCATTCACTTCACTCTTGTGACTGATTCCTCATCTGGGAGGTTTGAGCTTGAAGAAAAGCCATTGCTTATAGAAGACTGATGATCAAAGCCCTTATCTGAAGGCCATGGAGATGGAGATTGATGCTTGTTAAAGCCTGTAGCTGACTGGAGATTGCTTGGAGCCAGATGTTGATTCAGAGCTGCTGAAGCTGCTTCTTGTTTGCTGTATTTTTTTTATTGCTGATGTATTGATTGGTTTTCTGGACTGTATTGTTTGCTGGTTACCCTGCTGGGTTGAAAGTGAAGTCTGTTCACTTTTGCCTATTGTTTTCTAGGTTCGAGGTTGAGTGGGACTCCCTTGCCTCGCTTGTACTGTTGCATCCATGCATTTTACCGCTTTATTATATCTGTTATTGTTTTTGTTTCCGTCTATTCCCTTAGGATCTCTGTTTCTCTCTGTGCAAGAGAGGAGCATGATAGACACTAGGTCTTAACCCATGCATGATAACAGTAGGTTATTTCGATTCCCTTCGCAACCGTAGGTTAGAGTTCTGTCTCTTTCCTTCTCAAAACAAACAGAAAAACACATAAAGATTTCAAACACAATAAAAGACACTTCTTCCGTAAAAGAATGTGAACTCATCAAAACGTCATTTTTGTCCGCCGGGACTGTTAATCAGAAAAACCTTTTTCAGAAGGAATAAAATCAACTAAGACAGACTTGTGTCGTACGTGGCCCGAACTACGTTTGCTCTGATCTTTCATGCCGTGTGAAAGTACGTAGGCATAGGATGCGATATCCTAGCGAGCAACCTTCCCCTCCTTTCCCGTAGGTAGGCGAACTACGTTGACTCTGATTTCTCGTTCCAGGCGGGAATACGTAGGCATAAAGTGCGATACTTTGCCGAGTCATTCATTTTTATTTTCATTTTCTTTTAACCCTTGACCTATAGTTTAGATAGAATAACAATCCATACCTGAAAACAAGCGTGGATCCCGTCGAGTACGACGGACGTGAGGGGTGCTAATACCTTCCCCTTGCGTAACCGACTCCCGAATCCAGGTTTTGGTTGCGACGACCATACCTTTCCCGTGTTGTGCGAGGTTTACTCTGAGCGTTTCCTTTCCCTCCCGTGGGATAAATAACGCACGGTGGCGACTCTTCTGTTCAGCCGGCGCCGATTTTCGCAGTAGCGACAGTGGGCTTTAGATTTTATTGGAGAAATCTGCCATGTGTCCTCTAAGAGCCAAAAATATATATTGGCTGGAATTGATTACTTCACCAAGTGGATTCCTCTAGTGAATGTTGATCAAGAGGGCATACTTGAATTTATTGAAAGAAACATTATTTACATGTTTGGAATCCTGAGACCATTACGACATATCAAGGGTCAGTATTCACTGGTCGAAAGATGTAGGGTGTTGCATAAAGAATGGGGATTAAATTGTTAACCTCGACTCCCTACTATGCTCAGGAGAACATGCAGGTCGAGGATACTAACAAAATAATTATCAGTTTGATCATAAAACATGTTGAAGGGAAGCCAAAAAGTTGGCATCAAACGTTGGACCATGTCCCGTGGGCTTGTCGTACATCTCCAAAAGAGGACACAACCACAACACCATTTCGACTGACGTATGGGCATGAAGTTGTGTTGCCTATAGAAATTTACTTACAGTCAGTTCGAATTTAGTATCAACATGAGATTCCATCATACCAATATTAGGAAACGATGTTGGACGAGATAGTTTATTTAGACGAGGAAATATTGGTAGCGTTAGATGCATTAATACTGGTAGCCTACAATAAAAAGGTTAAGTTCAAAACATTCTAAAGTGGAGATTTTATCTGGAAGGTCATCTTGCCTATGGATCATAAGAATTAAGCCCTAGGAAAGTGGTCTCCAAATTGTGAAGGGCCATTTTAAATACTACAATGTTTTCAAATAACGCCTACAAAATCGAAGAATTAGCCACAGACAAACAGATTTTAAGAGTAAACAAAAAGTACCTTAAACGGTATAAACCTATGCTACAAAAATTCGAATTGATCAGGAGTAATATGCTAAACAAAAACAAATTTTCCACCATGGTATTAAGATGCCAAAATGGCAAAGTCATTACATAGAGAAGTCATATCCATTGCAAAGAAGAAACAAAAAGTAATAAAAGATTAACAGAAATGTTGATCAAGCGATAAATTGCGCCCTGAATTCTTCAAGCTTGGTCTTGAAGAGGTCGAGCCTGATGCGAAGGCGATCATTGAGTTCTTCCACAGGGGTGAGATGAAGTCCTAGATTGAGTGCATGTTTAGTGTGCATGACTCCTTTGGTGGCTTCAACATCAATCATTTCCTTTGTCAGGAGTGACTGTCCTGAAGCCAATCTAACGTTCTCCTTCTCCAAGCCATCAATCTCCTTGGAGAGTTCTAGAATCTTTGAACTATATTGAGCAATTTTATCATTAATCGAAGTTGTCTTATCATTGTATTCTTGGAGCTAAGTCTCAAGTTGATCAACCTTCTGATAAGACACATCACTGGCCTCTCAAGCTGCTGCAACGAAATCCTTCACTCCTTGAAGTTTGACAGTGGTTGAGCGTTTAAGATCAATATCTTTGCAGACCTTATAAAAGAAGGATTCAAACTCAAATAAGAATTTGAGAAAAACAACGGATGCCCACTGTTTGTTGAGTTCAACTAGCAGTTTCCAGATATCATTTCCAAAATTAACATCTTCTCCGATCGCTGCAAGAAAGTTGACTTCAAAGAGGTTAGCTTTTAGCTATTAGACAATAACATTGATAACATCATTTCAAATGTCAGCCAGTGGTAAATCGGAAGATTAGGACGATTTAGAGTCCATCGACAACCTTTGTAGCTTTTGCAGTCTTTTTAGAGCCTCAGTTTGATTTTCCCTCTTGAGAGCTAAGATTTCTGCTTGGCCGAGAGAAGAGTTTGACATAGAATCATACACATCAGCTTGTGTTATCTCTAGGAAATCTAGTTGGATGTTCTCTTAAACGGGAGTAACTTCGACATGAGCATCAGTTTGTTCTTCATTGTCTTCAGCAGGCTTATCAGTTTGTGAGTCATTTGGGGCAATGTTGTCATGAACAGACACAATGTTGTTATCCGCTTCTTCCATGACATCGACGAGATTGGATTCAATATCTATTATTATTATTATTATTATTATTATTATTATTATTTATAAATGAGGCTATACATCAATGGTTGTTGTTGTATTCATTGGCTGGAAGGCTAATTCAATGCTCGAAACACTAGAGTCAAGGAAATATGACCATTGTATTGGTGAATCTGAAGGGGATATGGATCGGAGGATACCTGTAGGAGTCGCGTTTTGGTCATGGGTCATATCCTGATTGTTGGCCGTGGCCATATTTTCCTAAGAGAAGAAAGAAGGTATCAGAAATGGGAAAGAAGAGCAACAAACTATTTACGAGGAGGACTAATGCATAGCTTGGGATGATCAACTTTGTTGTCAGGATTGTTTGGGAGTGGATTGGTGTTTTCATTGACAGGGGGCGTAAGAGTCTGGGTAGATTCCTTTTCCTTTCTTTTTTCCTTGTTCTTCTTCTTCTTCAGAGTTGTTTTTGGAGATTTGTTTGAAGGGCTTGCAGTGGTCTCAATTGTGTCCTTTTAGGGCATAGACGCTCTGGGAGTCTCTTTTTACTGTTGGTTGGAATCAGGCTTCGAGGAAGCCTTCGACCTCGACCTTAAGAAGACCAGAGGTTGCTCAAACTGCCCTGAGATTTCTTCATGGACTTGAACTGGAATGAGTTGTGGAATACCTTAAAGAATTGGTCGAATAAGTGAAGTGTTTAAAGAAAAAATAACTAAGAGTGAGATCCGACTATGATACTTGACTAGAGGCAGTAGTAGTCGGTGGTGCAGGAGTAGTTCTTGGGGTAGTAGCAGCCTTAGTGGCAGATGAAGTCTTTGCTTTCTTTTTCTTGTGTCTAGGAATGAGGGACTCAGAGTCTCGTTGTCGGATCTGAATGGAAAAAATTTATGAGGAAAAGACTTAGGGAAAAAATATGGCTTCTGAGTAAGCAGTGAAGGTACCTTCTTCTTGGGATCTTCTGGCTATTTCGTATCTCTCACCCCAAAAGGCCCTTTGACATTGTCATCAGCGAGTGGCTCAATCTCATCTGATGGTCAAATAGTCAGTGGAAGAAAAGGAAAAGAAAGTTAGAAGAGGTGCTTAGAGAAACATACTTTGTTACCCTTTGGGCACGTCGGAGAGAGCGTCGGAGATCCTTGCAAAGAAGTTGTCCTCTGAGAAGTTTGTATCTAGATAAGCTTGCCACCAGTTATGGAATTCAGCAGTTACATTAAATTATGGTTGGAATTCAAAGAGATGGAGTTCAAGCACTTGGTTGCGAGCATACTGGGTACATTCCTTAAATTCGTCATAGTCGAATTTACGCTCCGACCAGCAGATGTCACCTTCCCAAACATAAAGGGAAGACGGTTGAAATTGGATGCAGCCAAATTGCCTAGATACCAAATTAGGTTGATAGCCAGCAAAACCATAGCTAGTAGCCTCAAGTCTCGATGATAAGATTGTAGGGGTGAGAAAAGCGACCCAAACCACATTCGACATAACAGTAGTCGAAGGAGAGGAGCCAGGAAACTTATTCTTCAGCCATGCTGGGCCAACTGAGCGATCCACAAAAGGTGCCATGGTCGCATTAATGACTTTGGTTCCAAGGAAGAGCTTGATATACTTAATGAGAACATTTGAAGTGGGAGTTTCATCAAGGGTGAGTAAAGCTAGCCTCGTACCTTCAATGGCCCTTTGCTCATTCCCCTTCATCCGGGTTACTGAATCAGTAACATGAAGTTTTGGTTCGAAGGTGGCGTTTAGCCATAATTGAAAAAGCTAGAAGGGGCCAGAGAGGGGAAAGGACTTAGTTTTAATGTTCTCAGGCATGTGCTTGAGTTAGTTGGAGGCTTCTCCAAGGGATTGGTAGAGATTGGCAAAAAATAATTTGTTGAGGGGAAACTTGCGTCCCTCATGAAGTTGGATGGCCAGGGGGACGAATATCTTCGCCACCTGCAAGGAACTAGAGCAGAAGACATAATAGTAGAGTCAAAACGCCAAGAAATCGATGTAATCTTGGTCGGAGACATCTAGGCTAGCAGTTTCATGGTGGTTTTGGATGAAATTCTTGTAGGTAGAGCGCCCAATGATAAACTCATGCCGAGTTTCCAATGTTTGACATAAAGTGGCACCGATAGGATTCAAACCTATGATGGAAGCAACGTTGAACAATGTCGGTGTCAACATGCCACAAAGGAACTGGGAAGTGTTCGTCGAACCTTCCTAGAAGAAAAGTGAGGCTAGCAACATACCTGGGGTCAGTTCTAGATAAATTGACCATGTCATAGATGCCTATGTTTTCCCAGTGTGTTTTCTTTTTTTTCTTGGACCTTGTTAAGCCACGCTAGGTATTCTTTTGTGGGAGCCGGTAGAGCAGATTAAAAGACACGATTAGGCTTGACCATAAAGGACAAACCAAAATCCTGTCATTCAAACACAGCAGACATAATAAATAGATAACTTGGAAAAGGGTGAGAAACCTTTGAAGCTTACGACCTCTTGGAAGGATACGATCCAGAGAAGGTGTAGAGCTGGTTGTTCATGAAGTAGGGGATCAACATTTGTTTTTGCCAATTGGAAATTTTGTTGTTCTCAAAGGAAGGTTTAAGAATGAAATCCTTAACCTCTTCTCTTTCAGAAGGAGGAATGACGAAAGCTAGTGGATTGTTATTAGTAGAGGGTTTGAAGTAAACTTTGCTCTTAGTCATGGTGAAGGAAGAAGTTTTCTGAAAAAGAGATGGCGAAATAGGGTTTGGAGTTTTTGCGAAGGAGAAAGAATGCAAAAACACGAATTAAAGAAAAATAAAGCAAAGAGCTGAGGGGAACTATTTATAGTCTTCAGTGCATGCATTGAATCCGACACTTGGCAACAACGTGGGAGTAATTAAAGAGATTGCATGGGTTTCCGATGCACACATTAATGAGGAGTGGGAGCAGTTAATGAAAACGTGAAAACCCACGTCTTCCTAGGAAGTAGGAATGATGATTGATGATAAGATTCTGAGTGAATCTCTTGAAAATGATAATGCAATGTAAAAGAGCAATGATGACAATGATGTCAGCAGAAGTTAAACGACATTGAAAAATTGTGATAAAAAAGGTCACGTCTCTCTTGTTTGATGCAAATCAAGACATGGCCTTTTGGGGGGGAAATTTGTTACGCTAGATTTTTCAACTTGAGTATAAATGGAAAGTATTCATGAGACTAGCCATAAATATGCCACGTGGAAAATAAAATAGAGTGGGTCAAACATGACCAAAATGACTCGAGTTTGGGAATCACGTGAGGGGATGCTGGTTGAAGGTGGCGTAGTCGAAAGGCACGGTGAGAAGCATGGGGACTTAGTGAAATTGAGTACTATGCTATGTTAGCCACTTAGTGAAATTGAATACTATACCATGTTGGCTAAGGTTGGAGTTCATCATTATAATGCAATACTATGCCATGTTGGCTAAGGTTGGAGTCCATCATTACAATGTAAGTAATGTCGACTCAGTCACCACATGTGGAGTACATCACTATAATGGAAGCAATGTTGACTTGGGTGGTTTATGTAGAGTTCATCACTACAATGGACAATATGATGAAAGATGTTACATTAACATGGTTGACGTTGAAGGATTCGACGGAGATATTTAGTTTTTTGCGCCAACAAAGAAGTTGAGAAATTCAAATGATATCACAAGGTGAGAACTACTACATCAGCGTTGACGGTTATGCAGAGAACGTGGTACACGTCGGGGAGAACCGCTACATGATCTGAGGACGTGTCACCATGGGAGTAGTTTATCATACTTAGGCATCTATCTTAGTATTGTATATATAGACACTTAAGTTCATTTTGCAAAAAGGGTCTGCAAATTGTACATATTTCTGCTACACTCAAAGTACATGCGTTGTGAGAAATGAGTGAGGAAAAAGTACGTATGCGTTCCACCAATTTAATACATTTCTAGCATTTCATCTTAAAATTCTTTGTTTTATTCATTTAGGCTTCTTTGACTCCCTTTACCTTTCACACAACTTTAAATTTTCTTGCACTTTACTTTCGAGTCTCTTTTAATTTCAAGTTTTTTCTTTCCTTGCATTTTACCTTTCGACCAAATGCTTTTTTTTACTTTACCTTGCATTTTATTTACAATCGCCACATCCTTTAATTACTTTTCTTATTTTCAAGAAATCATAAACATTTTTTAGACATTGTCCAGAAGTTTATGTTAACTTCGACAAGCCTTATGATTTTCACAAATAACGCACACATAAATATGTCCAGGAGATTTTCAAGTTTGATCCCGTAAGTATTAATATAAAATTTTGTTTGTTTACCAAATTTCATAGTAAATAATAGGTTAGCACTTATCATCCCTGAATCATCATGGACATTATGGTATTTCATCTTGAGGTGGAACTGGAATCTTACTGCGTCCAAGGTTATTGTGAAGGTCTGACCTAGGATGCAGTTGTAGTCGCTCGTGCAAGGGACTAACAGGAATTGGGAACTAATAGTTATGGTATACGTCCCTTCTCCCAATGTGACCATCAATGTAATCTACCCCAAGTGTGGGTTATAGTGGCATTGAAGTCCTATAGGTTGGAGCCTTCATAGGGAAATAATGTTTCATTTTTAAATCCTATCTTCTCGAAGATATTCAAGTACATGATATCACAACAGATGTCACCATCAATAAGTACTTGGGAGACGTCAAAGTTAATGATTGTGGCTGTTATTACCAAAGGAACTATCTCGTTTGGGATCCCTCATATATTCTTTTTGTCAGAGAACACATGGATTGGCTTCTTGGGCCCTTTGGTTAAGGTGATCACATCCTTCTTCCTGACATCCATTAACTTGATAATATTCTTTTTTACTATCCCCCAAACCAGTTACTTGCACTTGGGGCGCCATCAGTGATGGAAGTGATCCACTAGAATTTCCCTTTGTGTTAATCTTTCTCATAATTACTAGTATATTTACTCTTGGACTCGACAATAGCTTCAAATATTTTCTTAAGAGTCTGTTTCTTCCTAGGGGAATCTTCTCGACCTCTCTTGTGATCCTTTATGTATTATGCTAACCATCCCTTCTTAATGAGTCCTTCAATTACATATTTAGTTGGTTGCAATCATTTTTTGTTGTTGCGGCTTTTGTAGAAACGATAGTATTTAGACTTATCTACATGAAAGGATTCTCTAACCGAGTACGAGTTCATGAACCGAGCTTTCTTGAAATATGTGCTCGCACATTCTCTCCAAATTTTCTCTCGTGAAGCATTTAAAGGAGTATAAACCTCAAATCTAGAGCGGGATCCACACTTACTTTCTTCTTAGGACGACAAACTTATTTCTCTAATGGCCGACTAAACCTAATTTTTTTAGTTCTATGGTTGGTCTTTATGCCTAAGAGTTTTTTTTTCATAGTTGATGTAGGTTTTTCTTCATAGATCGACGGGCATGATATTAGTCTAGGCGGTCATCTACATGCTCAACATGTTTTTCCGAATCTCTGGTTCATCGTAACTTTGAAGCTTTGGCGGCTTTTCCAATAATCTCATAATTCAACTATCGAGGATGCGACTAGACAAGGGGTATTTATTTTTCTTAGGGATTAGAGTGTCTTCTTGATACCTTTCTCCCTTTTGGGGTGGTAGAGTTTTTGAGGAGTGGGGTCACCTCTTCCTCCTTCAAGGTCATGGTAAGGAGTCTTGTGTATATGATATCTTCAGGGGCTCAACAACTTCTGAACTTCTTCTTTATGTGTTGCCACATCGATTGGTACCAGTTCAGAGACGACGACTTGGTTCTTTCACGATATTTTTCCTTGAATTACATTTTGTAGGTTCTCTTCAATTATGAATATTCTTTTTGCTAAGGCCTACTAATTTTGTTGTTGCACATTTTTATAAACATTGTTCAACAAATCCTTACCTTTTGTACGCCAATATTAGCCTGCAACAATTAAAAGTCATAAAATATATCGTATCTTGGTGTTGTTCCTTTGATTGGCTACTTTAGGTAAAAGAACATGGGCAATACAAGATGTTAGTTATGAAAAGGCATCATATGAGACAAGGTGTTCCATCATGTGTGCAATATCTAGCCTCAGTTTGTAGTCAAGGTTTGTGAGTAAATCAGTGTGTGATTATGGTTAATTCCAATGAGGTTTGTCATTTAGGAGTTGTATCTTTTAGTAATATGTTTATTAAAGAAGACTGGAAAAAAATTTTCTAAGACCAAATCAAATTGAATGAGATTAAATCTCTTGGTGGACATTAACAAATAAGCAAATCAAATCTACATCAAAACTAAATCTGCATCAAGTCAGATCTGTTTGTTTTTAAATCAAATTCCCAGACCCAATAAATGGTTTTCTATATAAGAATATTCATTTGTAACAAAGAGAAAAAGCACAAGTGGAAATTCTAGGTGTTAAAAGATATGTCTTCGTGTGTGTGGATGATTTTTCAAGATATACTTGGATTAAGTTTATTAGAGAAAAATCTGGAACTTTTGATGTGTTCAAAGATCAATGTCAATGTCTGCAAAGAGAAAAGTGGAGTGGATAGTTAGAATGAGGAGTGACATGGAAAAGAATTTGAGAAATCCAAGTTCTCTGAGTTTTTTCCTTTGAAGGGATTGGTCATGAACTTTTAGCTCATATCACTCCTCAGTAGAATGGAGTGGTTTAACGCAAAAATAGAAACTTTCAAGAGTAAGCTAGAGTTATGTTGCATGCAAAAAATCTACCTTACTATTTTTGGGCTGAAGCCATGAACACAACCTATCACATTTTCAATCGTGTGACCATATGATATGGAACCAAAGCAACTCAGTATGATCTCTGGAAACGGATAAAACCCAATGTTAAGTACTTTCATGTCTTGGTTACCAGGTGCTACATCTTGGCAGACCGTGAATAGAGAAGAAAGATGGATCCCAAGAGTGATGAAGGTATATTCCTATATTACTCCACCAATAACATGGCATACAAAGTATATAACAAACGTATCAAGACAAGGATGAAATCAATAAATGTTATCATTGATGATACTCCTGAATAAAAGAAAGAAGTTGAAGATGAAGATGAAGATGATGTATCTCCTCAATAGGATGATGTTCGAACATATGTTTTACACAAGAATCTTGACATTGAATCTGGAAGCATAAATGCTGAAAAACCTCAAACCAACAAGGGAAAATCTATTAGAGTTCAAAAAGTTCACCATATTGAAAATATCATAGGAAACCTGAACGAAGGAGTCACCATCAGATCCAAAGAAATGATTTCCAACTCTTGTTTCATTTCCAATATTAAACCAAAGAACCTTATGGAAGCATTGACTGATGAATTTTGGATAAGTTATATGCAAATAGAACTATGTCAATTTAAAAGAAACAAAGTATGGGAAATAGTTCCAAGACATGAAGGTGTGAATTTCGTTGGTACCAAATGGGCTTACAAGAAAAAATCTGATGAAAGTGGTAATGCAAAAAGAAACAAGGCTCACTTAGTTGTTCAAAGGTACACATAAATAAAAGAAGTAGACTTTGATGAGACGTTTGATCTATTTGTTCATCTTGAGTATATTAGATTATTACTAGGAATCTCCTACATGTTTATATTTGGATTATACCAAATGGATGTTAAAAGTGAATTCTTGAATGGGCATCTTAATGAGGAAGTCTATGTAGAGCAACAAAAGGTATTCATTGATACTATCTTTCCAAATCATGTGTACAAGTTGAAGAAAGCTTTATATGGATTAAAGCAATCTCGAAGAGCTTGGTATGTAACATTAATTGAGTTTTGATCAACAAATGATACAATAGAGGTGGAATAAATAAAACTTTATTTGTGAAGATGATAATGGAAAGCTCATGATAACACAGATTTATGTTAATGACATCATCTTTGGTGGAATGTCAGACAAGATGGTGAAACATTTTGTCCAACAAATGCAGTCTGAATTTGAGACGAATCTTGTAGGAGAACTCATCTACTTTCTTGGTTTACATGTGAAATGAATGGAAGACAATGTCTTTATTTTTCAAAGCAAGTATGCAAAGAGTATAGTGAAGAAGTTTGGGATTGGAAAGGCAATTCATAAGAGAACTTCTGGTACAACACAAGTGAAATTATCCATAGATGATAATGGTGTTGATGTTGGTAAAAGTCTATACATAAGCATGATTGGTAGTCCACTATATCTCACATCAAGAAAACCTAATATATCATTTTCTGTGGGTGTTCATGCTAGATATCAAGCTAAACTCAAGGCTAGTCATCTCACTCAAGTGAAGAAAATCATGAAATACATAAATGGGACTTGTGACTATTATTCTCATTATACAAACTCAATACCTGTGGGGTATTGTGATGATGATTACGTTGAGAGTTCCGAAGATAGAAAAAAAATATATGGTTGATGTTTTTTCCTTGGTAACAATTTAATGTCATGGTTCAACAAAAAGTTAAATCGCGTCTCATTATCTATTGTAGAAGCTGAGTACATTGTCGTAGGGAGTTGTTATACCCAATTTCTTTGGATGAAACAAATGTTGAAGGAGTACAATGTCGAACAAGATGTCATGACATTATACTGTGACAATTTAAGTGCTATTAATATTTTAAAGAATCTTGTCCAACACAATAGAACCAAGCACATTGAAATTATTCATCATTTCATCAAGGGACATATGGAAGATAAAACTGTAAACCTTGATCATATAGAAACTAAAAACCAATTAGCTGACATATTCACTAAAGATTTAGATGCATTTCAGTTTGAAAAACAAAGGGGTTCTCTTGGTATTTGCATATATGATAATTTATATCAATTAATGCAAGGGAGACTTGCAAGAATAGAGATATTTTCTCTCTTTTATGTTTGTTGTTGCACGAGAAATAAGGCTGATTATTCCTATTTCAAATTTTCTTCATAACTAATCCATTTTTACAAGCAAGAACAATCTACATATCTCTCCATTGTTCTCAAAATTGTTCATTCTCTTTTCTCTCAAGTTACTCAATCTCTTTCGAAAACGAGTCAAAAATATGAAGAAGCTAAGAATTTTGAATCTGTTACAAATGGTAATGGGGTCAGAGTGCTTAGAGACAAGTTAGGAAAGAAAGAAAAAACAAAGAAATCTAGGGTTCCCGAGTCAAGCAACAAGCTTGATGAACAAGATGTTGTACCATCTGGTGAACCATTTGTGACTGGGAAGGAGAGAACTCCAAAAAGGAAGTTTGTGACAAAGAAAATAAAGGCAGAAGGGAAAGTTGTTGAAAAGAAAAAGCTTGTTCATTTAAGTGATTCTAAAAACAGATGCGGATGAATACTGGGTTAGTTGGCTAAGATCGGGTGGTTGGTATGGACAATGAAGTTAGATGGTTTGTTTGATTCGTGGTATCAGTTGCATCATTTCTTTGTGGAATGCTTGTGTGCCTATCATTGTGGAATGCTTGTATGCCTGTATGTGAGCTCATGTTTAGTGTTTAATTTGATCTTGTAAGGTGTAGCAAACACCTTGCGTCTTATCTAATATGGGTGATACTTCTTCCGTGTGTGCTCTGATGTCGTGTGCTACGTTTCTGCTCATTAGCATTTTTTATATACTCGTGCATATTTTGTATATTTTAAGTTGTTTTAGCCAAAATTTTCCAAAGTGGAGATTGTCATTCCTTTGATTGATTGATTTAGGTAAAAGAACATGGATAATGCAAGATGTTATTTATGAAAAGGCTTCATGCAAGACAAGATGTTCCAGCATGTGCGCAACATCTGGCCTCAGTCTATAGCTAGGGTTTGTTGTAAATTAGTGTGTGATTCTGGTTGATTCCAAGGAGATTTTTCATTTAAGAGTTGTATCTCTTAGCAATATGTTTGTTAAATAAGATTGGCTAAAAAGATTGTCCAAGACCAAGTCAAAATGAATGAGATTAAATCTCTTGGTGGACATTAATGGATAAGCAAATCAAATCTGCATCAAAACTAAATCTACATCAAATCAAATCTTTTTTTAAAATCAAATGCCTAGGACCAGCAGATGGTTTGCTGTATAAGAAGATTTACTCCTAACAAAGAGAAAACACGGAAGTATTGAAGATCTAGTGTCTTAGGGTTTGTTCCTTGAGTATTTATTCATCTTATTATTTGTGCACCTCCATAGCGCTTAATTTTTCTATGAAAGGCATAGAGGTTGATTTGTTAGTTGATTTTTAATTCAACAACCCTTAACTCTATTTTATGTACTGATCACTAGGTTAATTATCAAGAGAAAGTGAGAAGGGTTCTCATATTTAGGGGGAGTCCTATATAGAAAGACACGAGAAGTATTAGGAAGAGATGAATTGAACAAGGGTTGTTTATCTAAGACTATTTGTACTAATACTATTAAGATTATATTTCCTTTCTTGGGTTAGAATCCCCTCAGACGTCAGTGACATTGCACTGAACTAAGTTAACAATCCTTTATGTTTTTTATAGTTTTATATTTTATTTACTACATTCTACATTCAGTTAATCTGCTATAAACAAGTTGTACACATTGTCTCAGACATTGTGTCCAACATCTGTCCTGCAAAGAACAAAATTTCACTTGGCATCATAGGAAATAGTGGAGGTTTGAATAAAGGTTTTCCCTGATGGAAGTTTGGAAAAGATCCAAGGAACAGAAAAGGTTGGAATTCTCCCTAACATGCCTTAGGTTGGACAAGACCTTTATGTGAAAGAACGAATGGAAAATCTACTAAGACTTGATTGTTTGTCCCTTAAGGAGAAGGTGGAGAATCTCTAGCAGCCTCAATGGTGGAAACAACACCGCCTTGTCGTTGGACGTTGAAGCAAGTGGATTTGGATGCTGCCATAGTCAATGAATCTGATAGAGGAACTTAAGGAAAAAAGTTGAAGTTCAAGAGAAATGATCAATAAATGGAGATCTGCACTTCGATTTGAAGAGATATGATTTTATCATTGAGAAGATTCAATTGAATAACTATAAATTTGATCGTGGATAATCATAGGAATTAAAATTCATTTCCTACATATGGCGCCAATGTTTCGTAGTGGAACTAAAGTATATCGGAAAGTATAGACACATAGCTTATTACGGTTGTTCGGAGCTTTATATGTGATGGAGAGAGGCTAACCTGCAAAGTTAACACTTCAACACTCAAGTCAGTATGATAGTGAAAAGTTGTGTATGAATGAGAAAGGATTTGAATACCTAAGAAAAATCTTGTTTTCTTTCCTAAATATGAGAAACAATTAGAAACTAAAAGTGTGAATCACAATTAGTCGTTTGATTGATTTGGATGTCTAGTAAAACTTTCAAGTGTGGGATCACTTACATAGAGAGAAAAAAGGAAACTACATGTTCTGCATTTTGTCTCTTCATTTCGCTATCATACTTTTTCCTTTTGGGCCTTTGTGGACGGCCCAAAACATAAAGTATTGAGGCCACTGCTCTTACCTTATTAATTCTTTATTAGTAGCTTTGGGAAATAAATTCCTCATGATTTTATGGCTAAGCTAGATTTTGTATTGTCTAAACTATTGAATAAACAAAACAACAACAATCAACGTCGACTTTAACCAAGATAAAATATAGTTATGAAGTCACGAGAAAATGGAACTGAAAAGAAAATGACATAAAACATGAAAAAAATACCATAAACTCAAATTAAGAGTCAAATCTTTTCAAGCCGAATGAAATATGTAATGTGAGTTTTGTGCATCTATTGGAAAAATTGGATCTGCATGACCATGCATCTTCTTCAGCGATATGGCAGCTGAAACAAACTTCACAAATCCTCCATTATTTATGTTCTGATTTTCCATCCATTTAAATATAGATATCGAAAGAAAATAATGGATTTCTCCGATTTCTTCAATTGGAGGCTTGAATATCTTCATTGGAATCATCCACAACATTTCAAGAGTTAATTATTGACTGGTATTTCCGAAAATGAATTTATAGCCCATTTTTTATGATTGCAAAATCAGAATCTTCATCTTGGTCGACGACCGAATCAGAATCTTCATCTTAACTGATGACTGAATTAGAATCATAGCTATCAAAGAAAGTTTCATCTTCATCTCTTGAGCAATAATGATATCACTTTGATGTCATATTACGAAGCACTAGGTCAAAAGAAGAAAATCAATTTCATATGAGATGTAAGTATGAGAACTTGATACAAAGGAAAACTTCTTATAAATTAGGCTTAAATAGTCATTTGTTCCCTATAAGTTAGCAAGTTTTTTGATTTAGTCCTTGTATCTTTTTTTTTTGTATGAGTCCTTATATCTAACTTTTGTGTTGTTGTTAGTTCCTGGCGTTAGATTTCTATTAAAAAAATATGACTAGGCAAATGGTGGCCACGTGGAATTGTGTTATGTGTGTTTTTTATTTAATAACATACCTATGTGGATATTCATAAATTTTCCACCAAAAATCTAATAGTGTTCAGAATTTATATTTTGCATTTAGTCCCTGTAAATTAGGGTTTTTTTATAAGAAAATAGAAGCATTCCATTGAAGCTGCTGTGTGAGGGAGGAAGACGAATGAAGGTACGAAGATGGGAAAATGATGATATCAAGACCAACCAACAGGCATCACATGCATCATATTTCAAACGAAGGTATGAATATTGCTTCATTGTGTCTTCTTGAAGCTTGCATCTCATGTATTGCATTTTCTAATACTCTATATTTTACAGAAGATGATGAAGAAGACAAACAAACCACAAGTTGTAAGAAAATTGGATTTGAGGAAAAGTGACATAATAAAGGTCCTTAGATGCAAAAACCTGAAGGGAGAAGGAAGTAATTCGTCACACCCTATGGATGTGGACAAGGGTCCATAAGCATCTTGCCGTGGTGTATTTTGATGCCTTTTGGATATGTTTGTGGTGTCTTTAGTGTATTGTTAGACAAAAGTCTATGCTCTTTGACTTTATGTAATTTAAAGATATAAAACATCATTATGATTTATATTTTGATGTGCGTTTGTTGTATTATTGTTGGCTGGAAGTTTCGACTAAAGAGAGGCGACACAAAGACTGGCTTGTGGGTTGACAAGCTGAGAAAGATGGTGAAGAAAATGAGGTAAGCCGACGCCGGCAGAAGAGGGCTATTGGGTTGACTCAAGAAGTTTCGGTCGACAGGCTCGACTAATGGACAAGGAAGCCAACACAAAGAAGGAAAACATTCGAGTGGGAAACAGATTTGAAAGCTGAGAATGTGGGAGGTTACAAAAGTGGTAGATGGACACGTGGCGCCACCAACTTCAACATGACAATTATTTTATTTCCCTATTTAAGGCAATGCTCAGATTCATTTTAAATGGCACATTTTATAACATTGTAAGGGAAAAACACTCTGAGTACCAAGGTTAAGAGAAAAGAGTTTTTCATTCCTGCAAAATGTATGATCGCGTCCACCTTTCCTCTTAATAAGCAATTTATATCATTAACTTTAAAGCGTCTTGCCTTGTTGTTTTTGTCTCTTCTTGTTTACGCATTCATCTTTATTTAACTTCACAGTCTCTCTAGAAGTGATATGCAGCTTATTGCAAACAACAACATACCACCACTTTCCCATACATTGCAAACTAGAGTTTTGGGACTTGTTTGGTTGGTCCTACAAGTAAACCTACGTTAGGAGGTTAGAGGTTGTTCGTGCGAAAACTACGTGCGAACAAATTGGCACACCTGGTGGGACCCGTCGGTTTGGGTGTATGCATTTGCGTAGTGGTAAAATGGTGATACCATTTCCAAACAAAGAACCGTCTTTGGAGGAAAATATGGTTGTGACTCAAACAACCGAAATTGGCGTTGGCACTGTGTCTGCGGTTTTGACTGCTCATGGTGGGCCTGTCATGACGCCACGTCAGCCTGAACCTAGGCCTATGGTGACAGGAACTGGGGGGGGCAATATATGCCTAGTTTCATAATGCCCACACCCTGGGCCTTTGGGACGCTGAAAAAGTGTATGCGGAGCCTGCATCATAGTGGTCCACTCTTTGGGGAAAGCTCTTCGTTGACTTTTTTGTTGTATCAGGGGTTAGGGCCTTTGGAAAACCAAGTCACTAGGCCCCCAGGGTTTAGTGTTCCGTCATTTTCGTTTCCAACTTTCACGTCAAGTTCTGTCGCCGTTATGAGGCAGCAGATGTACGAAATTAATCACGAAATGGTCCACATGTTGACCCAACAAATAGGTACCATATTAAGACCATTAATACATGATTCGACTCAGAGTTACCAATAATTGGCAACTCATATGACATGGATAGGTGATTTTTTAGGCGCTCCCAGGGTCTTGGGTCGACACACGTCATCACCTTGACTGGAGATGCCAATTCGACAAGATGAAGTCTTTGACGAGACAATTAACCAACAACCCCATGAGGTTGAACACACGCCAAGGGTGGCCCAAAGGACTCCCATTGTTTTAGTTCATAGAAACCAAGACTCAAACTATATGGTCAGACAGGTTTGACACGAAGCCATGGATGGTGAACCCAACTTAGAAGCCATGGTGGAACGAATTATGGTTCGCAACGGGGCAAACTCATGCCTTTAACGACCAATACATATGTCCCCACTACCAGACTTTGTTCTGCAAACAGAGTTGCCCATGGGGTGGAAAGTGCCAAAGTTTACCAAATTCTCCGGAGAGACCGAGGAGTCCACCGTTGAACATGTTTCCAAATACCAAATCGAAGCTGGCGACATAGCAAACAACAAGGATTTAAAATTGAAGTACTTCCCAAGTTCCCTCACCAAAAATGAATATACTTGGTTCACCACCTTACCCCCATAGTTCGTCCATACCTGGGCACAATTGGAAAGATTGTTTCATGAACAGTTTTACATGGGACAATCGAGAATTAGTCTGAAAGATTTAGCCAGCATCAAGCAAAAGGCTACAGAGTCGGTGGACCAATATTTTAATACGTTTAGACTGTTGAAAGCGCGATGCTTCACGCAAGTCCCTGAACATGAGCTAGTTGAGATAACAGCTAGCGGACTAGATTATTCAATCAGAAAAAAGTTAGACACTCAATATCTCAGAGATATGGCGCAGCTAGCCGATAGGGTCCGTCAGGTCGAACGTCTAAAAATGAAAAACCCCAGGCTAAAAAATACCGTAAGAAAGATAACTTTTCATACATGGTTGCTGATGAATACTCTTCTAACAACAAGGAGCTTGTCGATGATAACGCAGTCAACGTGGCTGAATTGAAGCCAGGGCCTCCATACACATGCAAATCATTAAAATCGTTAAATGGAAAAAATCCGTTTGAAACTGAAAAAATAGATAAATATGTCGCAAAAACGTATACTTTTGATGTATCTAAGTGTGGTGAAATTTTTTATTCATTAGTTAAAGATGGTCAGATTATTGTCCCTCATGGGGCAAAAGATCCCCCTTTAGAACAAAAGAAGAAAATGGTATTTTGGAAATTTCATAATTTCCTTGGTCATAAGACATTTCAATGTGTTCTTTTCAGGGACTTGGTGCATAAAGCTTTGAAAGAAGGTCGACTTTAATTTGGAGAAAGGCCCAAAATGCAGGTGGACACGGATCCTCTGAAAGTCGAAGAAGCCTTATATTATGAGCTATATGACTGCATGATGGTGGAGGCTACTGAAGGTCTCAACGAGCACCTGACAACTAAAACAATTGAATGCATGATGGTCGAGACTACTGATGGTACCAACAAGGAGTCTGAAGAGAAACTCGAGGCAGTCTACCCTCAAGCTGGCGAAAGTCTGACAGATTTCCAAGAGAAATGCAGGGTGAGCGGGTCGAAGGTTGTATTATACCCAAAATGCAACACTGTATTTGACAAAAAGGCTGTTGAGAAGTAAGAAGCGGGTAAGAAAGTGGTGCTGCAAGACAGTAAGCCACCAGTCCCTAGGTTCGTGTTCGACAAGAACGGTGCTCCTGATGGAACAAAGAGTACAGGAAGTTATTCCATCCAGTGCGACCCAAGAATTTTGTGCCACCATCAAATACCCCACAAGATAAGTGGGTGACTCCTGTGAGCCAACAAGGGAGCAAGCGGCCGAAGTGAAAGGTATTAGATCTGGAAAAGGGGAAAAGGCATCAGACAAGGGTACTGAGCCCAGAGGTTATGTCGTTTTCCCCAACTACAAAGGCAAGAATCCTATGACAAGGACCCAGTGGAGGAGATATCAACAAAACAAAAAGGCTGCCAGAGAGGCTTTGACTTTGCTCCTGAAGCCTGTGGGACCCTCTGGTCTAAAAAGGCAATGCACAAAGGCAAGGTGGGTCAAGGAGGAGAAAATTATGATGAACCAGACAACGGTAGTGACTGTGGAGACTTCGGGAGAGAAGGGGGTGGTGTCAACCCCGAGCTCGAACTACACATCTGGAGGTGAAAACAAGAAAGAGCCGGAATATACTCCCCAGTTAGATGAAGAAGAACCATAGTACATTCCCCAGTCGGATGAGGAATATACCCCATCATTGAAAGACGATTTCGATGAAGACATGTATGATGACATCAATAATGATACATATGGTGAATACTTCGTTGTAAACTGTGGCATCGTGTCAATATTGCCGACATAATATGATAGGGTTTCGGAAGTATCTGAAGCAGAAGAAGATTTCATGACAGATGAGAGTACAAAAGACAAGCCACCATGCTACTACGTAATGAACAGTGGTATGGTGGAAGAACAAACATCTATGTTTGAAAGACCTAGTCCTGGAATGATGTACCACTTAAAGCCATTTTTCATAAAAGCGAAGGTCGGCGGAGTGGCCGTCAACAAGGTGTTCGTGGATGGAGGGGTAACTGTCAATTTAATGCATACGTTGTTCAAAAAGATTGGAAAAACTGAAGTTGATCTCATACAACACAACATGGTTGTATCCAATTATGAAGGGAAGACCAACAACATTTTGGGAGTGGTTTAAGTTGATCTAGCTGTAGGTACCACTAACTGATCAATGCTCTTCATGGTCATAAACTCGAAGGAAAATTTCAATCTCTTGTTGGGTCGAGAATAAATCCATGGGATATGGGCAATTCCTTCAACTCTACATTAGAGGTTAAACATTTGGAGGAAAGACGACATCATTGAGAATATCGAAGCTGACTAGAGTTATTATAGGATGGATGAAGCAAAGGGTGCAAAGAAATCTTTTGACCAACATCTAGCAAATGGGCACCTTGTGATGATGGATCGAGATCTTATACTTCTGTCAACACAGGTTGCATCCTGAACTTGGATCCTGACTATGAATTTGTTTGGAATGTTGCTGATGCTACAATGGAGCCCCCAGAGGAGCTTCCACCCACATGGTGACCTACAATTGATGAAAATGACTACTAAGTCAGAGAGTTTGACTCGAATTTTGGCTTATTTGTCTAAAAACAAGTGAAAGTTGGCACTAGAAGCGGGAAAGTAAAAAAAACATGACGGGTGACGTCGACAATAGTACACAAGTAATTGGTCAACAAGGCCAGACAACAGCTTCGGAAAGCCGGAGGCTTGGTTGCATTTATGACAATGAGCCTTTGGTGTTTGAGAAAAGCCCATCAATTGAGCTGCAGAGAATGCAGGCGCAAGACCCACTCGAAGAAGTTGACTTGGGTGATGGGGCAACGAAGAGATTTATGTACGTAAGTTCTAAGATTTGGTCGAAGATGAAGGTCAAGATGACCGAGGTATTTAAGGAGTACAAAAATTGCTTTGCCTGGGATTATGGCGAAATGTCTGGTTTAAGTCGGAATGTAGTGGAACACCAACTACCGATTCATCCAGGAAAAAGGCTAGTAAAACACCTGCCACGATGTTTCGCTCCAAAAATCACTTTAAAGATCAAGCAGGAGATTGAGAGACTGCTTAAAAGCCGATTCATCAGAACTGCAAGGTACGTTGAATGGTTAATAAACATAGTCCCTGTTATTAAGAAAAATGGGACTTTAAGAGTCTGTATAGTTTTCAGGAATATGAACAACGTGACCCCTAAAGATGAGTACTCGATGCCTGTGGCAAAAATGTTGGTCGACTAAGCCGCGGGTTTTGAGTATTTTAGTATGCTCGATGGGTACTCTAGTTATAACCAAATCCTTATAGCTGAAGATGATGTTACCAAAACGGCGTTCTGATGCCCTGGGGCCTTAGGAACATACAAATGGGTTGTGATGCCATTTGGTTTGAATAACTCCGGGGCAACTTATCAAAGAGCCATGAATGCTATATTTCATGATTTTATTGAGAAACTTATGCAGGTGTACATTGACGACATTGTCATAAAATCTCATTAGAGGATGGTCACTTAGACCACCTTCAACGTTCATTTGAGAGAATGAGGAAATATGGATTAAAAATGAATCCACTAAAGTGTACTTTTTGTGTACATGCAGGAGATTTCCTGGGATTTGTAGTCCACAAAAAGGGCATCGAGATTAACCAAAACAAAACCAAGGCAATTTTGGATCTCAAGCCTCCTTCGACGAAGAAACAACTCCAGTCTTTGTTGGGGGAAGATAAACTTTTTAAGAAGGTTTATATCAAATCTAAGTGGCAAGACAAAGGTGTTCTCACTATTTCTCAAGGCCAAGAGAAAACGTGACTTTCACTTTGGACAGGAGCAGCAAGAGGCTTTCGATACCATCAAAGAATACCTCACGAGGCCTCCCATTTTATTGCCACCTAGTATGAAAAAAAACATGAAGTTGTACATCGTTGCGCTAGACACGACTATAGGAAGCATGTTAGCGCAAGAGGATGATTGTGGCATCGAAAGACCCATTTATTACCTTATTCGAATGTTAATAGATGTTGAAAATAGGTATACCATGATCAAAAAGTTGTGCCTATGCTTGTACTTCTCATGTATGAAATGAAAACAATATATTAAACCAGTTGAGGTTTACGTGTCGTCGCATAGTCAAATTGGGAAGTGGGCACTAGCGTTAACTGAATTCGCCTTGGCGTACGTCCCTCTAAGAGCAATGAAAGGACAAATAGTGGCAGACTTTATTGTCGACCATGCAGTGGTCGAATCATCGTTATGGATGGTCGACGTAGATCCTTGGAACTTATACTTTGATGGATCTAGTCATAAGAATGGAACAGGTATTGGGATCTTGATAATGTCCCCGCACGACTATCCTACTAGATTCAAATGTAGGGTCGACAAAAAATGTACTAATAATGAGGCAGAATATGAAGCCTTGATCACTGACTTTAAGATTTTTAAGGATCTAGGTGCCCGGAGAGTCAAAATAAAAGGCGACTTTGAACTGGTGATTAAACAGATCACGAGAGATTATAAGTGTGTCAAGGAACACCTTGTGGTGTACTTCACGATGGCGAAATGACTTTTGGAACGCTTCGAGGTTGTTAGCATTACACACGTGCCCAAGATAGAAAATCAAGAGGCCAACGATTTAGCGCATATCACCTCTAAGTACAAAGTGTCGGCGGGAAAACTGAGAGAAATCATTGAAGTTAGGAGAAGGTGGTATCTAAGGTTCTATCATCATCATCAGGCTTGTCAGAAGCCGGTGGGGAAAACATCTCGACGAAGAATTTAATTGAAAGCTTGGGAAATTGTGAAATCTTCGCTATCAGCAATTTGTCACCATTAGACTGGAGAAAATCAATCGTCGAGTATTTGGAAAGTCCAGTGGTGAGGATTGATAGAAAGATTAAGTACAGAGCTTTAAGTTACGTCCTAATGAGGAATGAGTTGTGGAAAAAGACGCCAGATGGGGTGTTACTTAAGTGTTTAGGGGACGCAGACACGTACTTATCAATTTCGGAAGTCCATAGTAGGATATGTGGGGCTCACCAAGCTGGCCACAAAATGAAATGGATATTGTTTCGACAAGGTGTGTATTGGCCAAGCATGCTCAAGGATTGCATAGACTTTGCAAAGGGGTGCCAAGATTTTCAAAGACAAGCGAACGTCCAACACGTGCCAACCAGTGAATTGCACACCATCATTAAGCCATGGCCCTTTCGTGGTTGGGCGTTTGACATTATAGGAGAGATTCGACCAGCCTCGTCGAAACAACAAAAGTTCATCCTTGTAGGGATAGATTATTTCACAAAATGGATAGAGGTTGTACCTTTGGTAAAAGTAGACCAAGAGACTGTGATTGAATTTATCCAGAACCACATTTTATACAGGTTCGGGATTCCTGAAACCATCACGACGAACCAAGGTTCTGTGCTTGTTGGCCAAAAGATGCAGGAATTTGCAGCGGAGACAGGTTTTAAGTTGATCACTTCGGCACCATATTATGCTCAGGCAAACGGTCAAGTCGAAGCCGCCAACAAGGTGGTAATTGAAATCATTAAGAAGCACGTTGCCAAGAAGCCTAAGAACTGGCATAAGACGTTGGATCAAATTTTATGGGCCTGTCGAACGTCCCCTAAGGAGTTGACTAATTCAACTCCATTTTGTTTGACTTTCGGTCATGATGTTATTTTGCCAGCAGAAATTTGTTTACAGTCAATTAGAGTGCAACGTCAGCATGACATCCTGTCGGAGCAATATTGGAGCATGATGCTAGATGAAATGGTGGACTTAGACAAAGAAATGATGGTAGCACTAGACAGGCTACTACGCCAAAATGCACGAGTGGCCAAAGCATACAATAAGAAGGTCAGGAAAAAGATCTTTACAATAAATGATTATATGTGAAAAACAGTTTTGCCTGTTGATCGACGGGATCGAAGGTTAGTCACCAAATTGGGAGGGACCATTCCAAGTATCCCAAATGTTAAGCAACAACGCGTATGAGGTCCAAGAGATAGGTGGGGACCAACGAATCGTAAGAGTAAATGGGAAATATTTGAAAAAAGATAGACCTATGTTAAAAGAAGTTCAAATCCAAAATAATGTTCCAAAAAATATTGGCCTACGTTGTTGGAATGCTAACACAGTTACAAAATAGCTAGAGAATGGAGTTACAAAAAAAACATTTTTCAACTAAAAGAAAATACAGCTATGCTGGAAACTTGGACTTGAAATCTTCAAAAAGGGTTCTCTCATGATCCGCTTTACTTTCCAAGAGAGTTTTTTCTGCCGCATTTGGTCGATGGTCTTCTTTAGCGCAAGGGCCGTTTTGACATGGGTTATCCCCTGGGATACTTCCTGGTCGATAACCTCCTAAGCCGGTAGAGGTCCGTCAGAATCCAAAGAAGCCTTTTATTTTTCAACTTCAGCAATCTTTCTCTCATGTTCCGCCATCTGGGCTCGATAATCAGATATCTGTTGGTCGAAGAGACGACGCTTGTCGGAGCGCTCTTTCTTTGTGGTTTCAAAATATTCAAGTTTTTTCTCACAAAGGGAGCTGAGATACCACTCACGTTTCATTTCATTAATCTTCACCCTAATTTGAGCATCAACTTGCTTGCACAGTGGTTGGGATAATCACAGGGTTGTCTTTGCCACCAGTGGCCACATCATCCCTATTAGCCTCATTTGTGTCATCAACAAGGGGTTTTTTCTCCATTGGGTTTTCTTCTGCCGACGCCCCTTGGAATTCTTCGACCTTTTGAGGGCTAAAAAGAGGCATCGTGTCAGGGGGATTGCCAGCAGTAGTCGTTGCCTAATCAGCATTTACAGTAATGGTCGTGTCGACCACGTTGTCTTGCGAAAGGCAACATAAATAAACACCCATGTAATATAGGAACCAAAAGAATAAGAACAATAAATACCTCAGCAATATCTTGTGTTGGAGGGAGTGTAGTGGCGACAACTTGGAAGACTTCAGTTAGATTCTCAAGAACAACAGGCCTTACGGTCGAAGTGACCGTTTTGGAGGGAGTTATTTTATGGGAACCTTTTTCTTCTTAACCAAGGGGGTAGCAGGCGGAGAGTTCGACGTCTCAGAGAGAAAGACACGGGATTGGGTACTTTCGTCTGATGCGCCACCTTCAGGAGCCGACACTTTTTCAGTAACCTAACAGACAACAACGTGAGTGGGTAAGAGGAGGAAAAATCAAATAGACACCAAAGAACATGTGATACCTGAGGATTTGGGATTTTTTGTTTCTTCGTTAGCCTAGTGGAGGTCGACGCAACGGGTGGTACCCTTTTTCGACCTTGAGGAAAGAAGTACAAAAATAATATGTTTGCAATTAATGAAAGAAAAATAAGGAAAGTGGAGAAAGTACCTTCTTGGAGGGATCCTCGGAGACACCAGCTCCTGAGGGGTTCTCAACAGCTACAGAGATTTTCTGGCCAGGGACTTCACCCACGAGAGCGGCAAAGGCGTCAAACACATTCTCCAAGAAGAGATCACGGTTAAAACATTGGGCTTCGTATTTCGACCACCAAATATTAAAAGCTTCGGTGGTGAACAAAGATGGTTGAAAAGAGAAAATTGGCAACTCAAGACGCTGAGTTGACCTAGAGAATTTGAGGCAGCTCTTGTGGTCTGCCAGGTTTATTCGCCGAACAACCCATACAATGTCATAAGTGTGTTGTACCAAAGACTTTGGTAGCATTTGGCTAAAACCAAACTGTCGGGCCACCAGATTGGGCTGGTAATTCATGAATCCATAACCATTGTTCCCTGTCTCGATTCAAAACGACAACATGGTAGGAATCAGAAACGCCTGCCATATTGAATTTGACATGGCTGTTGTCTTTAGAGAAGCACCAGGGAAAGGACTTTTGAACCATGACAGACCAAACCGTCGGTGCACGAAAGGAGCCATTCCAAGAACGAAGGTGTTTTCCTCAAAAAACATGGTGAGGTACTTCATGAAAAGGGTTTTGTTGAGGGTCTCCTACATGGTCATCAAGGCGAGTTGAACGTCTTCTACTAGACAGTCCTCATTGAGACGCTGCATGGTTACAGACACGGGATAACCCATTTGATGCTCAAAGGTAGCGTTGAGATAATGCTGTAGTAACCACATGGGCCCTGAGACGTTCAAAGATTTGACAGTTTTATGGAGAAGTTTTATTCTCAAGGCCGACAGACCAAGAGAATGGTAAAGGGAAGATATCAGCAACTTACCCAAAGAGACTTGTCGACCCTCGTGTATCTGGATCGCCAGGCTAATATAACTTTTGGCTATCTGTAGAGAGCCAAGACAGAAGAGGTAGTAGGACAGCCAGAGAGTCAGAAAGGCAATGTGCTCTTCGTCTGACACGTCGAAGAAACTTTATCATGGTGATCCTCTATGAAGTTTTGGAAGCCAACACGGTCGAAGTCAAAGGTAGCATCCGTATCCAGGGTTGGATCAAATGTCTCACCCAGAGGGGAAAGACCCGTAATGGCTTCCACGTCGAAGAGAGTTTATGTCAACATGCCAAAAGGGAAGTGGAACGTGTTGGTCGAACCTTCCCAAAAAAACATTATCGCCAACAGTAGACAAGGGTTGACCCTGTGTGCGTTCTTGGAAAGCTGGATGGCGTCGAAGATTCCAGCTGTCTTCCATTGGTCCTGACATTTGTTCTGGACCTTGTTTAACCAGGAAATATAATCCTTGTTGTTTAGGGTAGGTATCAATCAGAAAACACGGGCCTTTGGAGCCATGAATTTTAGGTCGAGAGTGTCACCTTTCTGGAAAGCTAGGGGGATGGTGGCCAAAAAGCAAGGAAAGAATGCCTGAAGCTCCTCATGGCTGAGCTTGTTAGCAGAATATGGCCTATGGAAAGCATGTAGCTTTCCAGCAACAACGAAAGGGATAACCATCTGGCGTTGCCATGCAGCCACCACCGTTTCATCAGCAGACGTCGGGTTTGGAAGGGGCCTAAGAGAATCAACCTCAGAAAGAACAAATGCTATATGGTTATTATCGATGGTGTGAGTGTTGGAAATGGTGGAAGAAGCCATTGGAAAGGAAGTTGAAGAACTTTGGAGATAAGGGTTTGCAGGAAAGTTGAAACAAGATAAAAGTTAGAAAAGATAAACAAAGTGTGAAATGAGCTATTTATAGGCAAGTTTGTGTATAGTTGAAAAGGCAAAAAGACGTTTCTGGTTCTGAGAGTAAGTGGGAGTGGTTCAAAGACCCATGACGTTAGGATGTGACCAACATGATTAACTTTTTCTTGGAAATCGTGGCGCAAAAAGGCGCCATTATCACGTCAGACTGTGGGTGACGTGTGGCTGAATCAAGGAAAAACAATGATGGTTTTGATGTGTCGTAACCAAGACGCAGTCGAAATTCCATAGAACCAAAACGCCCAGTTTCTTGGTCGACAGAGTATTCCGTCGAAACTGGGTTTTGAGGAGGTATCTTGTTGGCTGGAAGTTTCGACTAAAGAGAGGCGACACAAAGACTGGCTTGTGGGTCGACAGGCTAGGAAAGATGGTGAAGGAAATGAGGTAAGCCGACGTCGGAAAAAGAGGGTTGTTGGGTCGACTCAGGCAGTTTCGGTCGACAGGGTCGACTGATGGACAAAGAAACCAATGCAAAAAAGGAAAACATTCGAGCGGGAAACATATTTGAAAGCTGAGAACGTGGGAGGTTACAAAAGTGGTGGATGGACACGTGGCGCCACCAACTTCAACACGACAGTTATTTTATTTCCTTATTTAAGGCAATGCCCGGTTTCATTTTAAGGGGCGCATTTTGTAACATTGTAAGGGAAAAACACTCTGAGTACAAAGCGTTAAGAGAAAAGAGTTTTTCATTCCTGCAAAATGTATGTTCGTGTCCACTTTTCCTCTTAATAAGCAATTTATATCATTAACTTTAAAGCGTCTTGCCTTGTTGTTTTTGTCTCTTCTTGTTTACACATTCATCTTTATTTAATTTCACAGTCTTTCTAGAAGTGATCTCCAGCCTATTCCAAACAACAACATTCCACCATTTTCCCATACATTACAAACCAGAGTTATAGGACTTGTTTGGTCAGTCCCGCAAGTAAACCCGCGTTAGGAGGTCAGAGGTTGTTCGCGCGAAAACTGCGTGCAAACAATTATGAGACAAACTTATATGCCTTTTGGCTTTATATAATTTTGTGATATCTTTATGATTTATGTATGGTGTGTCTTTCCTATATTTTGAGATAACTTTTTATGCCTTTATGTTCTACAATATTAACTAAAAGAATGCAAAACAGGGATGACATACAAACATATAATTAACAATCAATGATGTAACACAAACAATTCATTAAGCAAGAGGGATGCAAAACAAGAAGTAACAAACATTTAGGGACATAAATAAAAAAATTTATTGATTCTGATTCATTTTATAATGTAGTATTACAAGGATGCAATTCAACAACTATTCTTCTACTAGAGGCTAAAACAAAACAAAAAACTACAGACTCCCTGAATCACTATCATTTCTGGTAGGCAAAGAAGAGACACCATGAAAGAGTCAACAAAAGCTTAAACATTTTGGTCTTCTTTCTTTTGATTTCTAACTTCAAATTCATCTTCTCATTTTTTCTAACTTCAAGATCTTTAATGATGCAACCTAACTCCTGAACTACCTCTAAGCAATTGCATTCGATTGAGTTTTTGTGTTCAGTTGATGTGCTGCGTTCAAGTTCATCACCCCAGATAAATAACTTGCAACCTAATCCCAAATTAGAACACTTCCAGAATCTTTTTTTATGGTTTTTCAGTTGAGTTTGAAATAAACATTCATAGCTTTATTTCAACCACAAAATGGGATTTCAGACTCAGCAAAATTAGCTACAGAAGATGTTGTCATGCTTGAATCTAGACTAGGTTTTTTTGAACATTCTCATAGCTTTATTACAACTACAAAATGAGATTTCAGACTCAGCAAAATTAGCTACAGAAGATGTTGTCATACTTGAATCTGGACTAGGTTTTGAAGTTTGGAAGAGAGGAATGAGAGAGGAAGAGGCGACGAAGAAAAAATGATGATGCAAAATGGTGATTTTTTTTAGATTTAGTCCTCCTTTTCAAGGCCCCTTCACTTGGATTTCCACGTATGCATCATATAAAAATGTAAAACAATTTCACGTCTGTTCCGTTTGTCCAATCAGCTATTTTTTACAAAAATCTAAAGTCAGAGACTAAAGACAACACATAAATGAAATATAAAGACTAAAAAAAAATATAAGAACTAAATTCAAAAACCCATTAACTTATAGGAACCACAAAGCTATTTAAGTCTATAAATTATATCAAATTAAAATAAAAAAAATACTAAGTAAATAATGAGATGTTCTATATATAGCGTATTAAGCATTAACAAAGTGATTAATTTAATACAAAATTTAACTAACAAATTAAATGCTAATTAATTCCACTTAAATCTAAAGGGTGTTTTGTTTCATGATGTTTGTTCTTATTACGCATCCGCCTGAAAACCTTAATGATAAATATAATATGTGTTTGAGTTCACGTATGCCTCTTAATTTTTGTATATCAAGGCTTTTTTGGATGTGAAAATTCATAAGCCACGAATTATAGCCTTTTGGAATCACAGTAGATTTGAATCGTTTACTTGTGATAATTTGATGAATTCAAGCCATCATCAATATATCTCTGATAATTAGTTAAATAAATTTTAATATTGGTTTTGATTTTCCAGCCTCTAAAAATATATTAATTATAGTTATGTAATGTTCATCAATTTATCAAACGGTAGGTAATGATCATTCAAAGAATTTGAGGTTTTTCTTAACACAATGAGAATCTAGATCATTATTTTGTACTATAGGACCACTTATGATCCTTGGGCATATACATATATGAACATACAAATATCTATTTATGACATTTGATAACACCCCATGTGGCACGTGCTGTTCAGAACAAGGCTGGTAAGTACATGCAGGAAAGTGTCTAGCACACGTGTGAAAAGGACAAAAGTAGACAACAACAACAATGTCTAGTTTGTTCTTAGAGGTGTTAAAATAAATTTTAATTCATAAATTAAATATAAAATATGTAAATTATATTGTATATTTAAAATCTTGTTACTATCAATAAAATCGATTATTCTTTTATTGATTCAATTTGTGATTTGGTATTTCATTAATTTGTAACCATTGAGAATTCGAAATGCAAAGCAGTAGAAAAATAAATATAAATGCATAAAAGGGCTTAATATATTTTTTATACTCATAAATATTGGTAATTATACTTTTATTTTTTTATAAGAATAATTCTTTTAATATTTTTCATCCACACTTTACATCTTCCGCTAACACTACAAAAAAAACTGGATCCTGCCACGTGAAATTCACTTCACAACAAAGAAAATCACTTCACAAACTGATATTAGCGACGTGACTATTCACGTGGCAGGAGGACGTGTGGCAACTTTGTTGCCACGTGAAAATCACGTCACAACTTTGCCACGTGATTTTCACGTCGCAACAAATAAAACAATATTTTCACTTCACAACTTGTGACGTGAATATCACGTGGCTAAGAGTTTTTTTAAGTTTTTTTAAATTAATTATTTTTTTGGTAGGTTTAAAATTAGTTTATATTTAAAATTATAATTATAGTTTTTCCACTCAATTTAATAAATACAATTTATTTTTAATAATAATTTAAATTATAAAATTAATAAATATAAATAAATATCAAAATTAAGAATAAATTTTTAAATAAAAAGTGTATAATATACTAAAATGTAATTAATATTTTACAAAAATAAAAATTTAAAATTACAATAAATGATTCGGATTAATCTGGATCGGGAAAACTGTCAATCTGGATCGGGAAAACTGTTCCCCATGCAATGCGGACATCCCATTTTTCCATGTGTACCCCATCCAGACAACATGTCATATGTTGGAAAGTCGTTAATAGTCCACATCAAAGCATCTCGCATAGTAAAATTTTGTTTACTTGATATATCATAAGTCCATTCTCCAATCCACAACATCTTCAATCCACAACATCTTCAAATCATCAATTAAAGATTGTAAGTACACATCCATTCCGGCTTTTGGACTTGATGGTCCTGGAATGATACAAGTCAAAATATTCAGTTTTTAAAGTAATAAAACATAAATGAATTTAATAACACATAAAAATTAAAAATGTTGTTAATATTCAATTTTTAATATTGTTACTATATATAAAAATTTGGTTTTAGTACACATAAATATTAAAATAATAAAAAATTAAAAATAAATTTAATATTCTATTTTTATATTTTATTAATATTCTGTTTTTAATATTTTATAATTAAAAAATAAATAAAACATTAAAAATAATATATTTCTGTTTTTAATATTTTATTTCTAAATATATTATTCTATTTCTAATAACACAAATCTGTTTTTAATAACAAATAATAATAATAATATAAATATAATATTATTTCTATAAAAGATTAAAAATAAGATATTTAGTTTTTAATATTCAGTTTTTAAAGTAACTAAACATAAATGAATTCAATAACACATAAAAATTAAAAATATTATTAATATTCAGTTTTTAATATTATTACTATATATAAAAATTTCTTTCCTTTTCTCACTCCTCTCATTTATAAACAAAAATTCGTTTTATTGTTAATAATATTTTTACAAAATTCTATTTTAATATTCAGTTTTCTATAAATATTCAATTTTTAATATTGTTATTATATATAAAAATTTCTTTCCTTTTCTCACTTCTCTCATTTATAAACAAAAATTCGTTTTATTGTTAATAATTTTTCTACAAAATTTGTTTTTTAATAATAAATAATAATAATAATATAAACATACAAAAAAATATTAACAACAATCCAACATTATTAAATCAAACTAAAATAAAAAATTAAATAGCAAAAATACCTCTCCTTCACACTCCTTCAATCTTCTTCAACCTCCTTCATGTTTCCTTTTCTCACTAACAATGATAATTTCACAACAACAAAATCAAAAATTAAACCCATATAAAATTACATTTTAAACTAAATTAATAAAAATAAAATTCAACAATAACTATATGAAAGAAAAAATACATTACCTGTACAAGCAAAATCAAGAAACAACTTCAGAAAAACAAAGAAATTTTTTGGAAGAAGAAGAACAAATTAGGAGAAGAAATTTGTAGAAGAAGAAGAAGCAACAAGAGAGAAAGAAGAAGCAAGAAGAGAGAGAAAGAAAAAGAAGTGGAATAAGTGTGGTCTCAGGAATTTTCACGCCTGCCATAAATAAAATATTAGTGACGTGAATTTCACTTCGCAAATTTGCCACGTGAAATTCACGTCGCAACATATAACGGCTAATATTTAATTATTCACATTAATTGGGTAGCGAAGTGAATATCACTTCGCAACTTTGCCACGTGATATTCACGTCACAAAAGTTTCAACAGTCATTTTTACAACCTGTAGCACAGTCAACCATCACTTCTAAGTCAGATATTTTTCCCTCTTAAATGGTTGCGACGTGATATTCACGTGGCAAACCAAATTTTAAAATTTTTTCCCTTCCCGCTTCAATAGATCTGTCGTTTTAGTTATTATTTTTTTTAATTTACATGTTGCGACGTGATTTTCACGTCACTAAAGTTTTTTTTAATTTTTAAATCTGACAGACCATGTGCTATATTTGTTTCATATTATTTTAATATTAAACAGGTTAGTGACGTGAAAATCACTTCACAACTGTCAATATTTTGCCACGTGATTTTCACTTCACTAAATCACGTGGCTGGATACAACTTTTCTTGTAGTGTAATAGTTTTTATTGAAATTTGACGTGATAAGATAATTGACTTAAATTTAAAATTTTGCACTTAAAATGATGACTAGAGTATAATTTACCATGTTAAATTATTTTTACTGTATTTAATTTACATTTAAATGTTATTCTTAATTCTCAATCGTCTTTTTCTAAAATGTTAAACACAAATCTTAGTTTTTTTAAACACCACAGTAAGCTTCTATTTCAACTCTCAATTGATAGTTTGAAGTTTGCATTACCAATGTCAGGTCGAAGCTCTTTTATAGTTTCAAGGTTATCATTTTTTTCTTTCTAGTGGTGTGGTGTATGAAGATTTTGAAGTTGTTTTTGGTGTGGTCTTTGAAGTTGGTTAGGGCATTGAAAGTAGTTGTCTTATTGAAACCGTATATCATGCCCCTTTCAGACAGGTTAGTCCCCACATGTTTTTTTCTTTTTTTAATTTTTGGAATTGTTTGCGATTTCTTTTTACTCTATCCAACATATTTTAGGGTTTATTTTTCCAATTGTTCATAAACTCCTATTTTGTCTTGTATACCATGAAATATAATAACATTAACTATTGTATGAATTTGACCGAAATTGCATTCTGATATATAAAAAATTGATGTTATGTTGACTGAAATTTTAATCAAAACATAACTGAAATGTTGTACATATGTAAAATTAATGTCAAATTTACCCCTTATCATATGTCTAATGTACAAGATATTGGCTTATTTAAGGTGGTATTATACATCAAGGATTGTTTTGCAAAAGACCCTAATATAAGGTATGAAGATGAAAATATATATGCATACAATGGTCAAGACACAGATTTCTGGTCCTATTTTAAAGCTCATGACCTAATTAAGGGGATGGACTCAGAGTTTAATATTGATGTTTTAAAAATGTGGTGGAAACATGAAGGCGATAGTTTGAAAAAATTTCTAAAATCTTTTAGAAATGATGACAATGCATCATTATTATCTTTGTTTGCTTAGAAAAACATTGTGAAGTTGAATATATCGCCATTTTCTGTTTTGATGACATATATGGAGAGGTTAAAAGAGAAAACTAAGGGACAAAAAAGTGTTAAGGATGTATATTAGTATAGTGAATCAAGTAATGAATATATCAATGATACATACTTTGAAGACAATAAAGAAGAGAGAATGCATGAACATGAAGACTTTGATGAAGGGTTTAGTTTTTGGTTGGATGGAGATGGCCCTAGAAGAGAAAATGTTGATGGTGTTGCCACAAGTGAACTACCCAACCGTAGCTTTACCATAAAAAAGATGGGTAAGGAACGTATATAGAAGAAGATTACATGACTAATAAACTTGATAGTGGAGAAAATGAAGATAGTTGCAAGGACAAACAATAAGTGATTAGGTTTAATGATGAAGAAGCAATTACAAAGGATTTTACATTCAATGTTGGAATGGAATTTTCCTCTCTGAAGCAATTTAAAAAGGCTATACTAGAATGCAATGTCTTGAATGGTGTTGTACCCTAAAATTTGCTCAACCTTATTCACTTGGTTTATGTTTCAGTTGCATTAGCATTTGCATATAGAGTCATGTACATAGTCTAATCATCTGCATAACATAGCATAGCCAATCATCCAACAAGGGACCAAGTACTATTCTCATCTCTATGAGCCTATCAAGAGGTTATTATTCTAATTCAATCTCATTCAAGTCATCAGAAAGAATTTGAAAGCTAAGAAGTCAATGGATCAAGCAAGCAATCTATCTCCTACCTGAGGGTGTCTGAGGATCATCAAAGAAGTTGTGAGCTGTGAATTGAGCTGAGCATGGAGAGTATAGAGACATCATGGGAGACTTAAAAAGTCATTTGGAGAAGGAGACAAGTCATTGATGTAATCACAAGAATTGCAGTTGAAGACAGTCAACTAGGGTTTCATCTAGGTCAACTCTGGGTCAACTCTAGGTCAATTGATTGATTGAAAGGCTTTAAGGGCTATTGGAGAGATGTGGGGTTCATCATTTGACATATAGAGAAGGATATGGTGTTATGCTAAGAAGAAATCAAGAGAAATCAAGGAGAAGAGGAGTTTCTAAATTAGGGTTTCTGTGTAAAATCCCCTAATTTAGGTCAAATTTCCAAGCAAGATAAGTTAAAATGCAAGCTTCAAATGGATCCTTGGTAAACATGAAACTTGTAGAGGATCTCAAGACCTTTAATTTTAGTGGTGGAAGGCATCAAGGAGATTTATAGAACTCAAGTTATGGTCCTTGCAAGTTACAGGTCATCTGAGGTATCTGAAATTTTGTCTGTGAAAGTTACTTGTCTTCCAAGCAACTTTTACCCCTCAAGGAGATTTCAAATGAATTTCTGGTCAACATAAGAGTTGTTCCTCATTGTCTTAGATTTATATAATGGTATGGTATGCCTTCATATGATTTGTGGAACTCTACTTATGGTCTTGGCAAGAAAAGGGTATTTTGGTCATCTGAGAATTACAGGTCATTTCAAGCCTATGCCCAAAACTCATACAAGGAAGCTTCAAATGAAAAACTTCACAACATAAAACTTGCTCCAAATGACATTTTGAGTCTATAAAAGTGACCATGAAAGATTGGAAAGACTCATAGCTCAAGGTTTCAAAATTGGTGGATTTAATGAATAAAAAATGACCTAAAATTGAGATTTTTCATATTTTGGCCAAATGGGATGAAATTATAGGTCATTTTGATTGGAAAAAATATTTTAAGAACATTGGCAAAAGTGGAATTTTGAGTTTGGTTCAATAATTGAAAGATATGCATGGTTACTTACACATGAAGTTACATAATCCAAATCCAAGGGAAAGTGTGCATGGGAAGTTTCTCCAAGGTTCTAGGAGTTTCTAATCTCATCTATATATTGAATTGAAGAGCTTCATGCCATGGTTGGTGAATCACTTTGTTCAAAACACAAGCTATACACAATTCTTCCATTTTTGCAAAACTTCACAAAATCTCTCTCAATTTTCACGTTTCTGGATTGGATCATCATCAATATCATTCATAGGTCAGAATTCACACAAGAATTTGGTTGAATTGAAGAGGGATCGTGCCATACAAGTTCCATCATCCAAGGTGCAAGAAAGTTGGAATTGCTAGATTCAAGAGGTTAGAGTCAAAAATTTTGCATACAGAACTCAAGAGCAAGTTCACTGATCAGTTTCCCATCATTGCAAGTATTGGATCAAGAGAATTCCATACCTGTTTTCATCATCACACCAGATTGGTATCTTCATTCGAATTGATTGAATTATTTAGCATGTTAGGAAATTGTAGGGTTAGAATGGTTAAGATAGGTTAGATGATGGATTTCACAAAGTTTGGGGAAGTTTCATGAAGGTTGGTAATGGTGTGTCAAAACTGTTGGAGCTTGTAACTCATAGAATATTGCATGACAATCTTGCATATATGGCTTAAAATGATCAGTGTAAAGTATAGATTAGGTTAGGGTAAGATTTGGAAAGAATTGAAGTGATTGATCTCAGGTGAACATGGTGGAACCGAGCTGTTATGCCTATCGGGTTTAGTTCTTGAGTGAGTTTTAGAGGAAGATAAGGGTATGGCTGTGTAGAGGGGAAGAAGTAGATCATTTTTTGTCTTGGAAGCGTGTGATTTCATGGAAGAACGAAGGAGAACAGAATGGTGGAAGTTTCGTTCATGGTGAAGGGATTTTCAGAAACCCTAGGGTTTCTAAGGTTGAAGACAACCCCTGGGCCACACGATCATGCTTTGAACTTTGACTTGGTCCCTCATCCAACGGTCGTGGTTTGAAGATGAAAACGGAGGGAACTTCAAAAGGTGCAACGCACCGTTTCATTAAACCTCAATCAGACTGGGCTGTGAATTTCTTGCTAATAACACCCTTCCAACCAAGGCCCAATTCCATTATAACTAAAATACTTGCTAGCTGCACCGTTTTCATCTTTTTTTAATTTTTGTTATTTTATGAATGCAATGGGCCCAGACGCGCTTGCTATGCACGCCCCCCCCCCCCCCCCAGTCTGGGCCCATCTCTCATTTTAACTGATTTTCATTAATTTATGCACCCCTTTCCATTTAATTCCCATTTTATTTCTTCCATTTTTCTTAATTCTTGGAAAAATCATAAAAATTTGGAAAATGCATGATTTTAATTGGTTCTTTTTTTATGTTGTTCATAATTTTGTCAAGAAAATTATCCCATAAAAAAATTAATATTTCATTTTATTTTATATTTTTGGCATATTTTTCTTTTAAATAGGTGTAAATAATGTTTTGTTTGATACATGAATTTGTTAAGTTTAGTTTGAATAGATGCTTTAATATTTTTAACCCATTATTTTTAGGTTGATTAGTATAGAATGTTAGCTTGTATATAAAATTTGATTCACAATTTTAGAACTCAATTTTAGGTGATTTGTTTAGGTGTGAATAACATGATCAAACTAGGTTTTAGGAGATAACATAGGTGAATTAGTTCATTTCCCTTAGGAGTTAGAGATTGAATCTTTGGGGTATGGGACTATAGGGATTATGGGTAGATAATAGATCCCTTAGAAAATATTAGGATTCCCCTACTGCTATTAGTACTGTCTGTATTTGATTGACTGTGTGGTGTGCCCTCTCTAGGGTTATTTCATTTGTCTGTATGGGGTATTGGGTTTGCTTGGGGATTGGGAGAGCTGAAGACTTTGATGATGAAGGCCATTGGAGATCCAGAGTATGAAGACCAACTTCCAGAGTTGATGAGGAGCATCCTTTGCTAGCAGCTGTTGAGGAGTATAGGGTTTAGGAGCTAGGCAGAGCCCTAGAGTAGAACACTTGATTCACAAACATGGAAGGCCTTGTCTGCCTCCATCCTTTCTCTATGATTCAAATTCTCTTTCAAATATCCACCTCCTTCCTTTGGAAGGATCAGTGAATGTATTTGAAAGATAGAACTTTTGAGGGAAAATTGTCTGTATAATGTTAACAGTTAATGAGCCACCCTTGGTAGGCAGTTTACTGTTTAACATTCATTCTGTCTTGTTGACTGATGTTCATCCTGGAGATTGAGACTTGAAGAAAAGCCATTGCAGATGGAAGACTAATGACAGAGACCTTGCTTGAAGGCTGTGGAGATGGAGATTGATGCTTGCTGAAGCTTGTAGCAGATGAAGATGACCTGAAGACAGATGTTGATGCAGAGCTGCTGTGGCTGTTTATTTTTTTGCTGTTCATTTCTGATGTATTGATTGGTTTTCCCTGACTGTATTGCTTGTTGTTTAACCTGTTAGGTTGAAGGTGAATTCTGTTCACTTTTGCCCATTGTTTTCTAGGTTCGAGGTTGAGTGGGACTCCCTTGCCTCGCTTGTATTGCTGCATCCATGCATTTTACTGCTTTTGTATATATATGCTATTGTTTCTGTTTCCGTTTATCCCTTAGGATCTCTGTTTCTCTCTGTGCAAGAGAGGAGCATGATAGACATTAGGTCTTAACCCATGCATGATAACATTAGGTTAGTTTGATTCACTTTTCAACCGTAGGTTAGAGTTCTGTCTCTTCTTTCTCAAAACAAACAGAAAAACACAATAAGATTTCAAACACAATAAAAGACATTTCTTCCGTAAAAGAATGTGAACTCATCAAAACGTCATTTTTGTCCGCTTGGACCTGTAATCAGAAAAACCCTTTTTCAGAAGGAATAAAAATCAATCGAGACCAGCCTGTGTCTTCCGTGGCCCGAACTACGTTTGCTCTGATCTTTCGCGCTGTGTGAAAGTACGTAGGCATAGGATGCGATATCCTAGCGAGCAACCTTCCCCTCCTTTCCCGTAGGTAGGTGAACTACGTTGACTCTGATTTCTCGTTCCAGACGGGAATACGTAGGAATAAAGTGCGATACTTTGCCGAGTCATTTTATTTTCTTTTAACCCTTAACCCTTAGTTTAGATAGAATAACAATTCATACCCGAAAACAAGCGTGGATCCCGTCGAGTACGACGGACGTGAGGGGTGCTAATACCTTCCCCTTGCGTAACCGACTCCCGAACCCAGGTTTTGGTTGCGATGACCATACCTTTCTCGTCTTTGCGGTAGGTTTACTCTGAGCATTTCCTTTCCCTCCTGTGGGATAAATAACGCACGGTGGCGACTCTTCTATTCAGCCGGCGCCGATTTTCGCAGTAGCGACAGCTGGCGACTCTGCTGGGGATCCAACGTCCCCTGGCTGCTAAGGACTGCGATAGTTCCTTATGCATTTGGGATCCAACGTCCCTTAAGAGAGTCAATCCTAGCGCTTGTTTTCCCGTCGAGGATTTTGTATGGATTTATATTTCTGACCTTTATTTTCAGCATTATATATGTTGATTATTATTGCTGTATTGGGGTGTGACGGGTGTTCTATGATTGAGAGATAAGTCGGACCTGGGCTTGAGTGCACCTAGAATTAGAGTAGAAAGTAGTGGGCGCGTGCCGGCTTTGCTTGCATTAGTGTCTCATGAAATCTACACTCGGACGAGGTTCTTCTTGTTGGCTTCTTTTTCTACCCTTTGGGTCGAAGGGGTTGTTGGTCAGCTGAATTGTCGACTCCGGGAACCGATCATTTGGAAGTTGGCTAAGTGAGGCCTCTTCAGGATTTGATGATGCCACTCCTTCTGGGAATCGTATCATCAACCCTGAAAGTCTGTGACGCCGACGACCGCATAGGATGCCATACCTTTGTCAGTTACTAGGACATCCATCTGTGAGGGGGTTTGGGGTTATGCAGGTAACTAGACCTTCAGATACCGGTTATTTCTTGATCTGAGATCCTGGGTATTTATGGAGAGTTCTGAGGTCTGTCAGAGACCAGTTGGAGATATGGTTTGAGGTCTATCAGAGACCAGTCCGAGTTATGTTGTGGGGTCTATCAGAGACCAATGTTGGAGCTTTTGTATTAGGTCTATCTGAGACCAGGGTTTGAGGACTTCTGGAGAATCTATCTGAGACTTCTTGATATGGTTCAGGCTTCTCAGCTATGGCATTCGGTCCCTGTTGCATGTTACTTGCATTGCATTGTTTGCATACACATTACCATTGCATCCCATTAACGTGTGTCTGTGCTGCAGGTGCATTTGCATATTCCCTGGTTCTAGTGCCCGGACTTCTGAGTATTGATCATGGCTGGTTTGAGGAAGACAGTCGCGTACAAGCTGCCTACACCTGATATTACTCCTTTGCTTGGTCTGATGTCCCTTGCTGATGAGGAGGTTAGGAGAAGCTTCAGAATGAGTCATGGGAGATTGCTGAGATTAGTCTGCAAGCCAACTGATGATGAGATGAATGGGTTGTACACCTTGATGCAATTCTATGACCCCGCATTGAGATGTTTCACGTTTGCTGACTTTATTCTGGGGCCTGCTATCGAAGAGTATGTGGAGTTTACTGAGCTACCAGTGCAGAACAAGGTTCCCTTTATTCACTCTGCTGTTGAGCCCAAGTTGGAGGACTTAGCTAAGGCCTTGCACATGAACACTGCTGAACTACTAGTAACTTCTTGGCTTGGGGTTTCAGGTTTCTCTCTTGATTTTCTAGTTGGCAAAGCTCAAGAGTACGCCAAGAACGGGTGCTGGATAGTTTTTAATGCTATCTTGGCTCTATGCATTTACGGAATCGTGCTGTTTCCCAACTTGCCCAACTTTGTGGACTTGGACGCTTTCCATCTGTTTGCTGCTGGCAACCCAGTGCCAACTTTGATCGGAGACTTCTATCATTCATTTCACTACAAGAATGAAAATAGAAGGGGAAAGGTTGTTTACTGCTGTGCGCCGTTGTTGAACATGTGGTTTAAGAGTCATCTTCCTCTGAAGGGACCTTTTGTGGATAGTGCAACTACAGCTAGCTGGTCAGAGCGCCTGATGAGGCTATCTTCCGAAGACATCGAGTGGTTCGATCGAGACTTGCTGGGGTCTGAGCTTATTTTTAGTTGTTCTGGGTACCCTAATGTTCCGTTGATAGGAAGAAAAGGGTGTATCAATTACAACCCTTCTCTGTTCGTTCGCCAGTTTGGATACGCGCTGAAGAACCCACCTCAAGAGGAGGAAGTACAGGAATCTCTGTACTTCACCGGTGATTTGAAGAGAGAGTTACTAGCTAAGCTGCAGCATGCCTGGACGCATATTAACAGAAGAGGGAAGCCACTGTTAGGGAAGAATGACTGTCAGGCTTATGCACCATACAGAGCTTGGATCCAAGAGAGAGTCAGTCAGTTACTAATGCCATTTCCAGCTGCACCAGTCCCTGTTCATATTCCAGTGGAAGAGCCAACTACTGTTACCAGGGAGGCCTACGAGCAAGTGGTGAAAGAAAAAGAAGCCTTAATAAAGATCAATGAAGGGTTAGAGCAAGAGCTAGCTCAGATATGCAGTGAGAAAAACAAGGCTGTGCATGCTTTCCAGCAGCAGACTGAGCTAGTAAACAGACTAGGGGTTGAGTTAACTGAGGAGAAAAAGAAGCGCGAACGTCTGGGGCAAGAGTTCAGAAGCTCCCATGACATGCTGGAATCCAAAAAGAAAGCGCTCGACGCCGCTCACCGAGAAATCTCTTCTTGCAATAAGACTTGGAATGCTACGCTGACCAATAATAAAAATAGGGAAGATAAATTGAAGCAGCAAATTTCCGACCTCGAGGAGCAGTTGAAAGCTAGCATTAAGAAGTATGAAGAAGAAGTGATGGCCCGGTACAGTCTCCAGAATGCATTGAACAAGGCCATCGAAGGCAGGAACGAAGCTGCGTCTCAGAAGCGGAAGCTAGAGGATCGCTTCGGAGAAGGGGCATGGGAGGAAACTGTTGGAGACGTGCGACGAGTTCTCAAGCGCAGAAACCAACTTGTT
The DNA here is from genome assembly GCA_963859935.3 of Lathyrus sativus. NCBI lineage: Eukaryota > Viridiplantae > Streptophyta > Magnoliopsida > Fabales > Fabaceae > Lathyrus > Lathyrus sativus. The sequence continues at coordinate 71,951,173 of OZ012740.1, read as the reverse complement.
GAAGGGCTGCTTACCCGACCAGGCCATCCAGAAACCAAGAAGTTAATAGAAGAGTACCGGGCTTATGGGAGTACTTGATCATTTCATGTATTAACTTGTATGCTTTATTTGCATAGCGCTGACCATCACCAGGATTGTTGGTTGAGGTCATGCCTTCTCAGTGTACTCAGTGATATTGTATTCTTGGCTTATTGGTTTTTTCTGCAATATATGAGGCTTTCTAAGATTCAGCTCCGATCTTCATATTGCTAGCACTGTCACTGCACTGGCACCTTCACACTAGAATCGGGGAATGTCATTCCCTAATGCACAGACACACACATTGCATTGCATTCATATTCATATTGCATTACAGGTAATTATTGGATGATATCTTATTTCCTGCTCTGTACCAGGTCTTTTTCAGGATTGCAGATCAGCGCCCGCACCGATATTCCACTCGCACCAAATGTCGAAGAATCATGGATCAAATGCAGAACGAGATGCAAGATATGCGCGAGAAGTTGGCACTCTTCATGCAGACCATGGAGACTATTGCAAAAGGTCAGGAGAATTTGCAAGCTATGGTGCAGCCTCTGTTGGCAAGGAATTCGGGGCATGGAAATGAGGATCATCAGTCTGTGCGAGTCGACACTGTTTATGGGGATGGTACTCCCACACCAGTGGCTCCACCTGTAGTCAATATACCTGCTGTTAATGTCAACAACGGTACTGCTGCTGGAAACGGTAACGTTGGAATTGGGAACGAGACTGTTGTCCATAACGTTGGGCTTGGTGATGTCAACTTGGGTGATAATATGGGAGGCAACGACTTCGGTAATGCTGGATTCAGGTTCAATGACCAGGGATTCGATAATGCTGGGAAATATGGTTTTAATGCTCAAGGCTTTGGGCAGGACGGATTCGGTGTGACTAATCAGGGTTACGGTGGATTCGGAAATGACAACGGCGCTGGGTTAATGGCTTTTGGACCTGCTGGGGTTGCTCAGGGGTACGGCAACAGAGGGCGAGGCCCGGTGATGAATCAGATTAGAGCTGGCCGCAACAACGGATGTGATGGGTATGGAGCTGGGAATGGTATGTGGCAGGAAGATCAGCAGGAGGACGCCTTCTCCGGCGGAGGTTTCGAAGGGCCGATGGATGACTCACAAAGGATCAGAATGCTAGAAGAGCAGATGAGGGGGGTCGTAAATCAAAGTGTTGTGGGCTTAGACATGTCGACAATGGGTCTGGTACCTGGCTTGAGGGTGCCAATCAAATTCAAAGCTCCTACATTTGATAAGTATAAAGGGGACACTTGTCCGAAAGTGCACGTGCGGTCTTATTACCGAAGAATGTCTGCATATTCGACTGATGAGAGAATGCTAATGCATTTATTTCAAGATAGTTTGTCGGGCCCTTCCCTAGAGTGGTATATGGGATTGGAACCAACGCATATAAAGACATGGAAGCAGCTGGCAGAAGCATTTGTAGCTCATTATAAGTATAACAGCGATTTGGCACCCAATCGGGTCCAATTGCAGGGGTTGTCCCAGAAAAAGGGTGAGAGCTTCAAAGAGTATGCGCAGAGATGGCGCGACATGGCTGTTAGGGTTCATCCTCCTCTAGAGGATAAGGAAATGAATGACATGTTCATAGGAACATTCACCGGCATGTTTTATGACAAGTTGTTTCACACCTCTTTGGGCAGTTTCTCAGACTTAATTCTGATGGGAGAAAAGATTGAGAGTAACATTAAACAGGGCAGATTCCAAGCTGAGGAATCAACTGCATCTGGCAGTAACAGGAAGGCTTTTGGTGGGCGCCGTCAGGGCGATACAAGCGTAGTGTTTGGAGGCCGAGGCAGAGGCCGGGGCAGAGGTCGAAACCAGTATAATCAGCCGCAGCAGGTGGCGAGGGTTACTATTCCGTTTCAACAACAACTGTTTCAGCAACAGCCAATGCAACAACAACAGCAACAACAACCACAGCAGGGGGCACAGCCTGCTCAACGAAGATTCTAGGGTGGTAAACCAAGGAGAGTGTTTGAAAAGCCTCCTTCAACGTATGCCGATTTGTTGCAGACGCTATTGGGTTTGAGCTTGGTAGAGAAAAGAACTCTGGCGCCGATAACGGGAACTCCTCCGTATGGCTATGATGCAAGCAGGCACTGTGAGTTCCACTTCGGGGCTCCGGGCCACGATGTAGAGGGTTGCCATGCTTTTAAGCATGTTGTGCAGGATTTATTGGATAGCAAGGCTATCAATTTCGGAACGGCAGGTCCGAATATAGTGCAGAAACCCATGCCTAATCATGGGGCAAATGCCATTCTGACTGAGGATGGTTTGAATTTGAGTATGCATGTTGATGATCAAAAGACGCCGTTGAGCGAGATAAAGAGCCGACTGTTACAAGGGGGTGTCTATCCAGGGTGTGACGAATATTGTTTAGAATGCTGGACCCTAGCTGGGGGGTGTGATGATTTAAAGAAAGGTATTCAGGCTTTAATAGATGGAGGTACATTGCAGTTTGACCGAGCAGCAATTGAAGAACCTGCAGGGGCATTAGCAGATAATCAGAGTGATGTGGCCACTGTAACGATTCCTCGAAAGACAATCACTATAACGGCACCAGCTCAGCGACCACCGATCACTATTACTAAGGCCGGACCGATCCCGTACGAGAGCACAAAGGCAGTCCCATGGTCATATGGGTTGGAAATGTATTGTGACGGAATAAAGATTGATGTTAATAAGCAGCCAGCTGAGACTGTAGACAATGTTGTCGGTGCCGGAGGCATGACAAGAAGCGGTAGGATCTTTATATCGCCTGAGGTAGAGGCCGAAAGACTGGCAAAGGGAAAGGGAAAGATGGTTGAGAATATCCCTGTGCAGGCAAGCGAAAAAGTAGCGGCATCGAAGGATGTGGAAGAGTTCATGCGCTTGATTCGAAAAAGTGATTATAAGATCGTGGAGCATCTGCAACAGACGCCGTCAAAGATATCTATACTGTCGTTGCTACTATGTTCTGAAGCTCACAGAAATGCTTTGTTGAAAGTCCTGGATACTTCCTTCGTACCCCAAGATGTTTCCGTAAATCAGCTGGAAGGAGTGTTAGCACATGTGAACGCAGGCCATAGCTTGGGCTTTACCGACTTTGACTTGACCCCTAAGGGGAGAGAGCATAATATGGCGCTGCACGTATCTGTCGAATGTAGAGGATCAGTCATGTCTCATGTGTTGGTCGACACCGAATCATCCTTAAATGTGTTGCCCAAGAAAGCGATGATGAAGCTAGATGTCAGAGGAATATTGTGCACGCCCAGTGACTTGGTGGTCAGGGCATTCGATGGCACGTGGAGAACAGTATTTGAATCGATAACATTGCCTCTACAGGTGGGGCCGGAGGTTTTCGCGACTGAATTTTATATCATGGACATCCAGCCTGCATACAGCTGCCTCCTTGGAAGACCTTGGATTCATGGGGCTGGGGCAGTCACGTCTACCCTACATCAAAAGTTGAAATATATGGTAGGGGATAGCGTGGTCACTGTCTGCGGAGAAGAAGACATCCTGGTCAGCCATCTGTCATCATTTAAATATGTGGAGGTCGATGGAGAGATTCACAAAACACCCTGCCAAGCATTTGAAGGGCTGCGCATCAAGGACAAAGGTCCCGGGCCGAGCAAAGCGTCGGAGATAGCCGTATTGTCATATAAAGAAGCGCAAGCTCTGGTAGAGACCGGTGAGACAAAGGGGTGGGGCAAAGTGCTGGATATTCCTGTGAAGATGGACCGATTCGGGTTAGGGTATCAACCGTCGTCATCAACACCTGCTGTGGGGGCACCCCGCTTCAGAGGACCAATAACCATCTCTGCTAGTGGAGTATGTCATGAGACCATCAACGCTGCTTCAGAGTCTGACGAAGGAGACAGCAATTGCGATATGGACGCTTGGATCCAGCCGAGCGTGCCAGGACAGGGATTGTGCAACTGGTCTATTCAGGAGCTTGTTCCTGTGACTCTTAAACAGTAATGCTTTGTTTTTCTAATTGTTGAACAATCTGGTGTCTTTGCCCGGGGCATCAGGATTTGCTTAGGGCTGTGATGTTATGAACATTGCGTGTTTATCATTAAATAAAAGGCGTTTTTCATGTGCAAATATTGCAATCTCTGTTTTTCTTGTTTTATATTTTTCAATAAAATGGCAACGTGGTTATTCGCTTTATGCGCATTTTGAAGCATTTAACCATTCCTTTTGCAGGATAGCATTTTCAGATGACATCCTTGAACCACCTATGACTCGTCCCGACTTTGAACACCCGGTATTTCAGGCCGAAGAGGAGATTGTTGAAGATGGTGACGTTCCCGAAGAATTGTCTTGGTTGGTGAAGCAAGAGGAAAGAGTCATTCTGCCTCACGAAGAGGTCATCGAAACTATCAATCTGGGGTCGGAAGGGGTTGAGAAGAACATACGTATAGGAGCCGCGCTGCAGAGCGACATCAAGCGAAGACTGGTTGAAATGCTCCGAGAGTATAGTGATGTGTTCGCTTGGTCATATGAAGACATGCCAGGGCTCGATACAGATATGGTTGTGCACCGTCTGCCGTTGAAAGAAGAATGCCCGCCGGTCAAGCAAAAGCTTCGCAGAACTAGACCGGATATGGCAGTGAAGATCAAAGAAGAGGTTCAAAAGCAGTGGGATGCTGGTTTCCTAGCTGTGACAAAATATCCCTCATGGGTCGCTAACATTGTACCAGTACCAAAGAAAGACGGTAAAGTGAGAATGTGCGTAGACTACCGTGATTTAAATAAGGCGAGCCCAAAAGACGATTTTCCGCTTCCGCATATCGATGTGCTAGTTGATAACACTGCTCAATATTCCGTATTCTCCTTCATGGATGGCTTCTCGGGCTATAATCATATTAAAATGGCGCCAGAGGACATGGAGAAGACTACTTTCATTACGCCTTGGGGAACATTTTGTTATAAAGTGATGCCCTTCGGATTGAAGAATGCTGGGGCAACGTATCAGCGTGCAATGACGACTCTTTTCCATGATATGATGCATAAGGAGATCGAAGTTTATGTTGACGATATGATTTCCAAATCCCAGACGGAGGAAGAGCATTTGGTGAATTTGCTGAAGTTATTCAAAAGGCTCAAGAAGTTCAAGCTGAGACTGAACCCTAACAAATGCACCTTCGGGGTGAGATCGGGTAAACTGTTGGGGTTTATCGTAAGCGAAAGAGGAATAGAGGTCGATCCTGTAAAAATAAAAGCAATTCAAGAAATGCCGACGCCTAAAACAGAGAAAGAGGTGCGCGGGTTTTTAGGGAGGTTGAACTACATCGCTCGGTTCATATCTCACCTAACGGCCACGTGTGAACCATTATTCAAGCTGTTGAAGAAAGATCAGGCTGTAACGTGGAACGAAAATTGTCAAAAGGCGTTCGATAAAATAAAGCAGTATTTGCAGGAGCCTCCTATTTTGATACCCCCAGTGACAGGGAGACCCTTGATTATGTATTTGACAGTTCTTGAGGGAAGCATGGGTTGTGTTCTCGGTCAACACGACGAGACAGGGAGAAAAGAGCATGCGATCTACTACTTGAGTAAGAAATTTACTGAATGTGAATCTCGATATTCAATGCTTGAAAAGACTTGTTGCGCGCTAGCCTGGGCCGCCAAGCGTTTAAGACAATACATGCTGAATCATACAACCATGCTCATCTCGAAGATGGATCCTATCAAATATGTATTCAAAAAGCAGGCGTTATCCGGGAGAATTGCCCGTTGGCAGATGGTCTTGACTGAATATGACATCCAGTATGTCTCGCAGAAGGCTATAAAGGGGAGTGTACTGTCTGAGTATCTGGCGGAGCAGCCTATTGAAGATTACCAATCGATGAGGTTTGATTTTCCTGACGAGGATATCATGTACTTAAAGATGAAAGATTGTGAAGAGTCGTTGCCAGACGAGGGACCAGAATTGGGCTCCAAATGGAAGATGATCTTTGACGGAGCTGTAAACGCTTACGGTAGCGGAATAGGGGCAATCATCACCACTCCACACGGGTCGCACATCCCGTTTACTGCTCGATTGACCTTTGCAGTTACCAATAATAAAGCCGAATACGAAGCTTGTATCATGGGGCTTGAAGAAGCCATTGATTTGCGGATCAAAAATCTGGATGTATACGGAGACTCAGCTCTGGTGGTAAATCAGATAAAAGGGGAATGGGAGACACGTCAGCCCAATTTAATACCATACATGAACTATGCAAGGAGATTGTTGCCTTTCTTTGACAAGGTTGAATTGCATCATGTACCGCGGGCGGAGAACCAAATGGCTGGCGCCCTGGCCACTTTGTCTTCCATGTACAAAGTCAACTTCTGGAACGAGGCTCCCAGCATTGTTATCTCTCGGCTCGACAGACCAGCCTTCGTGTTTGCCATTGACGAAGCATCCGATGATAAACCATGGTATTTTGACATCCTTAATTTCCTGAAGAACAAAGAGTATCCGGCTGGGGCATCCAGTCAAGATCAGAAGACTCTCAGGAGATTGGCGGGTAACTTCTATTTGAATCCGGATGGGGTCTTATACAGAAGAAATCATGATTTGGTGTTGCTCCGTTGCGTAGATGAAAAAGAGGTGAAGTTGCTCATGGAGGAAATACATGAAGGTACCTTTGGCACGCATGCTGGCGGGCATGCTATGACAAGGAAGCTGCTGCGGGCAGGTTATTTTTGGCTGACTATGGAGACTGATTGTTTCAAGTTCGCGAGGAAGTGTCACAAATGCCAAATCTATGCTGATAAAATCCATGTGCCTCCGAGTCCTCTAAATGTGATGTCATCGCCATGGCCATTCTCGATGTGGGGAATCGATATGATTGGAAAGATCGAGCCGACAGCTTCTAATGGGCACCGGTTCATTCTGGTAGCAATCGATTATTTCACTAAGTGGGTGGAAGCGGCGTCTTATGCAAATGTGACTAAGCAGGTGGTGGCCAGGTTCATCAAGAGAGATATCATTAGCAGATATGGAATCCCCGAGCGGATAATCACGGACAACGGTTCAAACCTGAACAACAAAATGATGAAGGAGCTCTGTCAGAATTTCAAGATCGAACATCACAACTCCTCCCCTTACCGACCCAAGATGAATGGCGCTGTCGAAGCGGCCAACAAGAATATAAAGAAGATCGTTCAAAAGATGGTGGTAACCTATAAGGATTGGCACGAGATGTTACCTTTCGCTTTGCACGGTTATCGTACGACAGTACGCACATCAACCGGGGCAACCCCGTTCTCGTTGGTATACGGAATGGAAGCAGTCCTACCATTGGAAGTCGAGATTCCTTCTCTGAGAGTATTGCGAGATGTCCAACTAGATGAGGCAGAATGGGTGAAAGACAGGTTGAACCAACTGAGCTTAATGGACGAGAAGAGGCTAGCTTCTCTAGCATACGGTCGTTTGTACCAGAGCCGAATGAAGAAAGCGTATGATAAGAAGATACATCCGCGGAGCTTTCAGACGGGAGACCTTGTGCTGAAAAGGATTCTTCCGCCGCAGGCAGATCACAGGGGCAAGTGGACCCCCAACTACGAAGGGCCATACGTTGTCAGAAAAGTCTTTTCAGGAGGAGCGTTGTTGCTGTCCACCATGGACGGTGAAGACTTTACGTCGCCTGTGAATTCGGACGCAGTTAAAAAATACTTTGCTTAAAAATTGACCCGCTGGACAGAAAAAAGAGAGTCCAGGCAAAAATGGGGCATCCTGGCGAACCAAAAACAGAATGAAAGGTTCGGGCAAAAGTTAGGGATAAAATGAAAAAAATGTACACCCGCGAAGTTGAAAACCTACACTGGGCGGCTTCGACAAAAAAGGGTATCCCGGTGAACTGAAAACCCGTAAAGGGCGGTTCACGCAAAAGTTAGGGATTTGAAAAGCAAATGACTACGGTCCGAATTTGATACTGTAATGAGCTTTGGTGCGGGAGAATATACCTGAGGGGTTGATTATCAGATACAATCTCTTCGGAAGTGTGAATACCGGGAAAGCATTAGAGTCGTGCGAGTCATAGGAGGATCAGCTCGTGATGTTCATCTGCATCCCGTTGCCGACATGTGTACAAATTTAATTTGTCAATATATTTATGCTTCTTGTGCATACTTGTATATTTATTATGCGTAGCTTCCTCTTTTCAGGAGTTACATCCCGTGTACAAAACTCCGCCCATTCAGGGGCCCAATCAATAAAATATGTTATTCAGTATTTGATGCTGGTTCTTTACTGTTTTGCGCATGATAAACGCCTAGGTTTGATGAGAATAGCATGTGCATAACGTCACTGGCCCTTGCCAATAATTGCTAAAACTTTGAATTAACTGGAAATGATGTCAATAACGCTAACCTGAATAGATTTGGTTACATAGGCTTGTCTTGTCTCGTTGGTGTTGTTGCAGGGTTCATAGCCGTATGAAGAGGACGATCAAAAGATTGCAGTAACGAAAGACTCGACCCCCACGCAGGTCGCGTTCCCAAGATAGCAATGTTGTTCCTGAAGAAGGGCCGAATCCCCCAGCTAGTCGTAGCTTGTGCCAAAGGGCATTCTCCGACAAAGTCGTCTACCCTCAGCAGAATGTGGCGATTCCAAGATTGTAGGTTGTGTTCAGACAGTGCGTCTCAAGCAGAGTGGTTTAGCCACAGAAGATTAATATTTGTGAGCTGTATTCAGACAAGTTCACCTTTCCCCGCAGGGTCGTTTACCCTCCCCCAGCGGAGTCAGTTGATTTTCCCCAAGAGAATCATCCCATCCCCAGCGGAATTCTCTTTTCAGCAAGAGTTTTCATTCCTCCCAGTGGAACTCGAAGATTAAGACTCTCCCCGGCAGAGTTGGTTGTGTGCTCTGGCATTTATTTTGTCAAAATACCGTGTGACATCCGGTTACTCTCCAGCAGAAGTCCAATCATACCAGGTGCATCTGCTATTCTCCAGCAGAGTTATATGCCCCAGCAGGGCGTTACTTCAATAAGGTGCTTGGTTTAAGTTCCCAATTTCCCAACTGAGTCGACTTCACTCTTACAGCATTTATTTTGCTGGAATAATTCTGTAGCACATGGCTATCCCCAGCGGAGTCGGCAGTATCTTCAGCATTTATTTTGCCGAAGCCATTTCTGTATCCCAGTAGTTCGAGTCTGCATTTGCATCGGCATATAAGATCGCACTTGCATCCGCCACAAAAAATGCGTAGCATTTCCATGTCGAATGGAGCATTGCGTCATTGTCAAATATATGCATTTTGAAACATAAACCAGGGTGGCTAACCGTTTGTGTTCAAGTATTGTTTCTCTTGCAGGTGGAAGGAGCTCTTGCTCAAATGAATTACTAAACATTCGAGATCTCGACGTGAGACATTCAATGAAGTGTCAGCTTTGGCATTATTCCCCACAGAGTTATCATGATGAGATTCTCTTTGTCTCCAACAGAGTTATTTGTGTTAATTTCTCTGGTTTTCCCCGCCAGAGTTAGTAGGCAAAAGCTCTCCTCATTCCCAAGCAGAGTTGTTTGTCATCAAAAGGGTTTCGTGAATCAGAATTTCAGAGGTTGCCGCCGGTTATCAGAACAGGCGTCCGGTAGCTTGGTTTCCAAATATCCCCAATAGAGTCAGCCTCAAAGTTGCTGTAACGTCAGTGCTAAGAAGTTTGTAGTTTGAGACCAATGGAGGAATGAGTCCTGACGTGGACAATTTTATTGACGGGTTTTCTTCGTGCTAGAGAAGTGGGGGTCCTAACGTGGACAGTTTCATTTCCTCAAGTTGACGATGCGTGTTGGTCCTAACGTGGACAGGTTCGGTTTCTCAGTATTGATTGAATGTGAAGTCCTGACGTGGACAAAGTTGATCACTCTTCGTGTTGGTGTCCTGGCGTGGACCATTTATTTCCAGCAGATATCTTTATTCGTAATGGTGAAATGTGCGTCCTAACGTGGACAAGATTATAGTTCGTTGTGATGACAAGATACGAGAGTCCTGACGTGGACAAATTTATCCTTCTTCGTGTTGTTGGCGAAGTGTGTGTCCTGACGTGGACGAGTTTATTTCCCCAGCAGGTCGAAGACGCGTGAGTCCTGACGTGGACAAGTTTTATTTCCTCAGCAAGTCGAGATTGGAGTCCTGACGTGGACAAATCAAGACGAAATGTGAGTCCTGACGTGGACAAGTTTATTCCTTACGTGGAAAAGAGGTGTTCCTTACGTGGAAAGATTAGAGTCCTTACGTGGACGAATCAAAGCATGACACTCCTAACGTGGAAAGAGATGGATTCCTTACGTGGAAAGATTGAGTCCTTACGTGGACAAATCAAGATTGATTCCTTACGTGGAAAGATTACATTCCTTACGTGGAAAGATTGGAGTCCTTACGTGGACAAATCAAGAAGAGATGATTCCTTACGTGGAAAGATAGAATGGTTTCCTTACGTGGAAAGAAGTATTCCTTACGTGGAAAAAAATTGGTTTCCTTACGTGGAAAGATAAGATCGTTTCCTTATGTGGAAAGATGGCATTCTTTACGTGGAAGAACGATGTATTCCTTACGTGGAAAGTGTAGTCCTGACGTGGACAGATTCAAAAAAGAAGTTGGTTCCTTACGTGGAAAGAAGAAGTTAATTCCTAACGTGGAAAGAAGACGAAGTTTATTCCTTACGTGGAAAGAGGTTATTCCTAACGTGGACAATGTATTCCTTACGTGGAAAGGTAGGTCCTAACGTGGAAAGAAGTTTAGTTCTGACGTGGACAGATTTAGAAGAAAGCTGTGTTCCTAACGTGGAAGAGTTTAGTCCTGACGTGGACAAATTCAGACGAAGTCTTAGTCCTAACATGGACGGTGTTATTCCTAACATGGAAGAATTTATTCCTGACGTGGACGATTTATTTCTGATGAAAGGCAGACGAGCCATCCCCAGCGAAGTTGCCGAGATTTTTCCGGGTTAACAGCAGGTGGAGTCCTAACGTGGACAGGTTTAGTTGAGATTTCTTCGTGTTGACAAAACAGGAGTCCTAACGTGGACAAGTTTTTCGACGATAGAAGCTTTTCCAGGCTGATGAAAATGATCCCCAGCGCGAGATCAGTCGGTTGCTGTAACAGTTAGATTCAGTTGATGAATATCGTTCCCCAAGCTGTGGTGCAGTTTATTTATGCGGTTGGAAAATTTCCGGGTTCTTAGTATTCAACCGTCTCGTACCTCGAATGTTCGAAGGCCGTTCGCTCTTCACCCAATCGGGTCCAAGTCGCTTGAATAGGGGCAGCTGTTGTACCCTAAAATTTGCTCAACCTTATTCACTTGGTTTATGTTTCAGTTGCATTAGCATTTGCATATAGAGTCATGTACATAGTCTAATCATCTGCATAACATAGCATAGCCAATCATCCAACAAGGGACCAAGTACTATTCTCATCTCTATGAGCCTATCAAGAGGTTATTATTCTAATTCAATCTCATTCAAGTCATCAGAAAGAATTTGAAAGCTAAGAAGTCAATGGATCAAGCAAGCAATCTATCTCCTATCTGAGGGTGTCTGAGGATCATCAAAGAAGTTGTGAGTTATGAATTGAGCTGAGCATGGAGAGTATAGAGACATCATGGGAGACTTAGAAAGTCATTTGGAGAAGGAGACAAGTCATTGATGTAATCACAAGAATTGCAGTTGAAGACAGTCAACTAGGGTTTCATCTGGGTCAACTCTAGGTCAATTGATTGATTGAAAGGCTTTAAGGGCTATTGGAGAGATGTGGGGTTCATCATTTTACATATAGAGAAGGATATGGTGTTATTCTAAGAAGAAATCAAGAGAAATAAAGGAGAAGAGGAGTTTCTAAATTAGGGTTTCTGTGTAAAATCCCCTAATTTAGGTCAAATTTCCAAGCAAGATAAGTCAAAATGCAAGCTTCAAGTGGATCCTTGGTCAACATGAAACTTGCAGAGGATCTCAAGACCTTTAATTTTAGTGGTGTAAGGAATCAAGGAGATTTATAGAACTCAAGTTATGGTCCTTGCAAGTTACAGGTCATCTGAGGTATCTAAAATTTTGTCTGTGAAAGTTACTTGTCTTCCAAGCAACTTTTACCCCTCAAGGAGATTTCAAATGAATTTCTGGTCAACATAAGAGTTGTTCCTCATTGTCTTAGATTTTTATAATGGTATGGTATGCCTTCATATGATTTGTGTAACTCTACTTATGGTCTTGGCAAGCAAAGGGTATTTTGGTCATCTGAGAATTACAGGTCATTTCAAGCCTATGCCCAAAACTCATACAAGGAAGCTTCAAATAAAAAACTTCACAACATCAAACTTGCTCCAAATGACATTTTAAGTCTAGAAAAGTGACCATGAAAGATTGGAAAGACTCATAGCTCAAGGTTTCAAAATTGGTGGATTTAATGAATAAAAAATGACCTAAAATTGAGATTTTTCATATTTTGGCCAAATGGGATGAAATTATAGGTCATTTTGATTTGAAAAAATGTTTTAAGAACATTGGCAAAAGTGGAATTTTGAGTTTGGTTCAAGAATTGAAAGATATGCATGGTTACTTACACATGAAGTTACATAATCCAAATCCAAGGGAAATTGTGCATGGGAAGTTTCTCCAAGGTTCTAGGAGTTTCTAATCTCATCTATATATTGAATTGAAGAGCTTCATGCCATGGTTGGTGAATCACTTTGTTCAAAACACAAGCTATACACAATTCTTCCATTTTTGCAAAACCTCTCAAACTTCACAAAATCTCTCTCAATTTTCACGTTTCTGGATTGGATCATCATCAATATCATTCATAGGTCAGAATTCACACAAGAATTTGGTTGAATTGAAGAGGGATCGTGCCATACAAGTTCCATCATCCAAGGTGCAAGAAAGTCGGAATTGCTAGATTCAAGAGGTTAGAGTCAAAAATTTTGCATACAGAACTCAAGAGCAAGTTCACTGATCAGTTTCCCATCATTGCAAGTATTGGATCAAGAGAATTCCATAGTTGTTTTCATCATCACACCAGGTTGATATCTTCATTCGAATTGATTGAATTATTTAGCATGTTAGGAAATTGTAGGGTTAGAATGGTTAAGATAGGTTAGATGATGGATTTCACAAAGTTTGGGGAAGTTTCATGAAGGTTGGTAATGGTGTGTCAAAACTGTTGGAGCTTGTAAATCATAGAATATTGCATGACAATCTTGCATATATGGCTTAAAATGATCAGTGTGAAGTATAGATTAGGTTAGGGTAAGATTTGGAAAGAATTGAAGTGATTGATCTCAGGTGAACATGGTGGAACCGAGCTGTTATGCCTATCGGGTTTAGTTCTTGAGTGAGTTTTAGAGGAAGATAAGGGTATGGCTGTGTAGAGGGGAAGAAGTAGATCACTTTTTGTCTTGGAAGCGTGTGATTTCATGGAAGAACGAAGGAGAACAGAATGGTGGAAGTTTCGTTCATGGTGAAGGGATTTTCAGAAACCCTAGGGTTTCTAAGGTTGAAGACAACCCCTGGGCCACACGATCATGCTTTGAACTTTGACTTGGTCCCTCATCCAACGGCCGTGGTTTGAAGATGCAAACGGAGGGAACTTCAAAAGGTGCAACGCACCGTTTCATTAAACCTCAATCAGACTGGGCTGTGAATTTCTTGCTAATAACACCCTTCCAACCAAGGCCCAATTCCATTATAACTAAAATACTTGCTAGCTGCACCGTTTTCATCTTTTTTTAATTTTTGTTATTTTCTGAATGCAATGGGCCCAGACGCGCTTGCTATGCGCGCCCCCCCAGTCTGGGCCCATCTCTCATTTTAACTGATTTTCATTAATTTCTGCACCCCTTTCCATTTAATTCCCATTTTATTTCTTCCATTTTTCTTAATTCTTGGAAAAATCATAAAAATTTGGAAAATGCATGATTTTAATTGGTTCTTTTTTTATGTTGTTCATAATTTTGTCAAGAAAATTATCCCATAAAAAAAATTAATATTTCATTTTATTTTATATTTTTGGCATATTTTTCTTTTAAATAGGTGTAAATAATGTTTTGTTTGATACATGAATTTGTTAAGTTTAGTTTGAATAGATGCTTTAATATTTTTAACCCATTCTTTTTAGGTTGATTAGTATAGAATGTTAGCTTGTATATAAAATTTGATTCACAATTTTAGAACTCAATTTTAGGTGATTTGTTTAGGTGTGAATAACATGATCAAACTAGGTTTTAGGAGATAACATAGGTGAATTAATTCATTTCCCTTAGGAGTTAGAGATTGAATCTTTGGGGTATGGGACTATAGGGATTATGAGTAGATAATAGATCCCTTAGAAAATATTAGGATTCCCCTACTGCTATTAGTACTGTCTGTATTTGATTGACTGTGTGGTGTGCCCTCTCTAGGGTTATTTCATTTGTCTGTATGGGGTATTGGGTTTGCTTGGGGATTGGGAGAGATGAAGACTTTGATGATGAAGGCCATTGGAGATCCAGAGTATGAAGACCAACTTCCAGAGTTGATGAGGAGTATCCTTTGCTAGCAGCTGTTGAGGAGTATAGGGTTTAGGAGCTAGGCAGAGCCCTAGAGTAGAACACTTTATTCACAAACATGGAAGGCCTTGTCTGCCTCCATCCTTTCTCTATGATTCAAAGTCTCTTTCAAATATCCACCTCCTTCCTTTGGAAGGATCAGTGAATGTATTTGAAAGATAGAACTTTTGAGGGAAAATTGTCTGTATAATGTTAACAGTTAATGAGCCACCCTTGGTAGGCAGTTTACTGTTTAACATTCATTCTGTCTTGTTGACTGATGTTCATCCTGGAGATTGAGACTTGAAGAAATTGCAGATGGAAGACTGATGACAGAGACCTTGATTGAAGGCTGTGGAGATGGAGATTGATGCTTGCTGAAGCTTGTAGCAGATGAAGATGACCTGAAGACAGATGTTGATGCAGAGCTGCTGTGGCTGTTTATTTTTTTGCTGTTCATTTCTGATGTATTGATTGGTTTTCCCTGACTGTATTGCTTGCTGTTTAACCTGTTAGGTTGAAGGTGAATTCTGTTCACTTTTGCCCATTGTTTTCTAGGTTCGAGGTTGAGTGGGACTCCCTTGCCTCGCTTGTATTGTTGCATCCATGCATTTTACTGCTTTTGTATATATATGCTATTGTTTCTGTTTCCGTTTATCCCTTAGGATCTCTGTTTCTCTCTGTGCAAGAGAGGAGCATGATAGACATTAGGTCTTAACCCATGCATGATAACATTAGGTTAGTTTGATTCCCTTTTCAACCGTAGGTTAGAGTTCTGTCTCTTCTTTCTCAAAACAAACAGAAAAACACAATAAGATTTCAAACACAATAAAAGACATTTCTTCCGTAAAAGAATGTGAACTCATCAAAACGTCATTTTTGTCCGCTTGGACCTGTAATCAGAAAAACCCTTTTTCAGAAGGAATAAAAATCAATCGAGACCAGCCTGTGTCTTCCGTGGCCCGAACTACATTTGCTCTGATCTTTCGCGCTGTGTGAAAGTACGTAGGCATAGGATGCGATATCCTAGCGAGCAACCTTCCCCTCCTTTCCCGTAGGTAGGTGAACTACGTTGACTCTGATTTCTCGTTCCAGACGGGAATACGTAGGCATAAAGTGAGATACTTTGCCGAGTCATTTTATTTTCTTTTAACCCTTAACCCTTAGTTTAGATAGAATAACAATTCATACCCGAAAACAAGCGTGGATCCCGTCGAGTACGACGGACGTGAGGGGTGCTAATACCTTCCCCTTGCGTAACCGACTCCCGAACCCAGGTTTTGGTTGCGATGACCATACCTTTCCCGTCTTTGCGGTAGGTTTACTCTGAGCGTTTCCTTTCCCTCCTGTGGGATAAATAACGCACGGTGGCGACTCTTCTGTTCAGCCGGCGCCGATTTTCGCAGTAGCGATAAATGGTAGGGATGTTAGATTTTCCAAAATTGATGCAAAGTGGTGTAGGGTTGTTAGTAAGCACAAGATGCACTATAACTATATTATGCTATGCTGTAGAGTAATAGGAACTACAACATATAGGGTTAAGACATTGTTTCACAATCATAAATGTAGAAAACAGTTCTTTATTAAAAATACCAAGGAAGATTGGATTGCTAAAATGATTGTAGATAAGTTGAAGAACAATACTATGATTAAGCTAAATGAAATGGTTTCGGATGTAAGGTTGACAGTCTGACTAACTTTTTAGGAAGTTCGCAATCGTCTTCATCACCCTCTTCTGCTTGGTCAATCGAGAATTCGAATTTGTAAGGGATTATAGAAGTGTCATTTTCAATAGGTTCATTTCTAAATCTACATGAGGGAAATTTTTCTTTATTATTATTTATTGGAATGAAGAGTTGGGAATGAAAGTATTGAAAAAGATATTGCCATTTTTTGAAAAACTGGAAATGAAAGAAAAAAGATCTTAGTTGAAAACAAAATGCAATTTTATTGATAAAATAATTCAATGAAACAAAGGGGGCCCTACAAAGCTTGCTCATTTTCCTTAGGCATAGAAAATGACTTATTTTTTTAAAAAAGAAAATGGTAAATTACTTCAAAACAGAAATCATCTCAGGAATCTCGATGGTCTTCCAATTGTTGAGAATTATGTCTGATGAGCAATGACACACCAAGTATGGTATCCGTTTATCTTCTCCTTCAGTTTCAGCCATTTGATCTTCATCTCTGAACCTAGCATTGTGAAAAGTTTCTTGAAGGGTAGACATCTTTGGATGAGTCTTCTGAACCACTTCATTAGCCGATTTGTAACCTAGCTGATCCTTCTTCTCAAGTATCTCTAGCAACTTGCTCCAATCCCTTTGATCAGTGGTTTTTACAGGTGATTTTACCGTTTATTTCAGTTAATCAATTGTTATGTCCTATCGCATTTTATTTGTTTTTATTACATTTTATGCGTCGATTTGGTATTTTCCCTGTTTCTAGGTTCGGGTAGACAATAAAGGAGAAGCAGAGCAAAAACCGGGGAAAATTGCAAGAATTCAGAAGAGTTTTGTTGTAGACTAGGAGCCTGACATGGGTGCTTGTGTCCTGTGACACTGCCCGTGTCAGGGCCCCTGAAGAAAAAGATAGCCAACCCAAGAACCAGCAGCCTGACACTGGTGCTCGTGTCCTGTGACACTACCCATGTCAGGGCTACTGAAAGTAAAATCTTTAGCAGTCTGCACAGAAACGATCATAATTGGAGTTCCGGGAATCCATTTGAGGCGTTATAATAATCTACGGAAAGCTAAGAGAGAGAGCTACGACTTTCGTGTTGGAGTCGAAGTCAGATTCGGAGCAAATTTTTCCAGATTTTCGTTTGAACCTGCAGCATTAGTTTTATTAAGTTTTGGTGTGTTATCTCGGAGGGCAGTTTAGGCATCTCGCATTGTAATTTGAATTCTGGTATATTAGACGCATCGTGAATTGAGAAACGAGGATTTTTAAAACAGAAAAGAATTTCACGAGAAAGATTGGAGCGATCAAGGATTTGGGAACTGAAGGTCCTCATGAGCGGAAGCGATTGAAGATCAAAGCAACCAATTATCTTATAATGTTCAGTTTTATTGTTGATTGTATTTTTATTATTATGAGTCGCTAAACCCCCCAATGCTAGGGGTGTCCTTGAAGTGACTCTGTAATAACCTTTTTCCTTTGAATAATGGATTTCACTGCTGTCTAATCATCGTTGTTATTCTATAATTTTATTTTGGCTTTGCTTATTTGACAAATAAGGGTCCAATTTACGGTTAACCTTAGGTTTGGAAAAATGATCGTTAACGCGTTTATACGATAATACTATAGTAGATATTGCCTAGGAATGAGGATACCATATAGTAACCGTAATGCTTTAGATGAAATGTATTGCTTGGTATTGTTCTTATACCGCCAAGGAATTGGGGCATAGGGAGAATACCAAAGGGTTTTCTGCTAAGGAATTAGAGTCAACTAATCTTTAAAATTGGTAACGATTGAATTGAGCAGTGACTTCTGAAAATTTAGGATTAAGGTTATTACAAGGCTTTTTCATACACCCGACCCTAGCATGCTTCTCGTAACTGTTTAAAACCTTTATTTTACTGTTTTTTCCTTCTGGCCTTTATAATTCTAAAGAAACAAATTAAAACCCCCTATAACTTTTTGTTCAATTGCATTATTATAAAACTTGTGTTCATTCACAGTCCGCGAGATCAATATTTGGGGAATTTCCCCTTATTACTACATCGGTAAAAATAGTACACTTGCTATGTTGCCGGTCACCCTTGTATCCCCATTCTAGATTAGATTTATGATTTTTCTTGACCTTTTCTTTTGTAGAGTGGCTTACTTACGACTGACCGTCGCAATATCCAAATCTGGGAAGGGTATTTCAAAGGTTTCCTCATCTACCTCTATGTATCTGAATGATGAAAGATGGCTAATAAACATGTCTTCCTCACCCTTGAAAATTATTACTTTGTCCTTAGTTATGAACTTCAGCTTTTGGTGAAGTGTAAGTGACTGTGCCTGCCGCATGGGTCAAGGGTCGTCCTAGAAGACAACTGTAGGAATGGTTGATATCCATTACTTGGAAAGTAACCATAAAGTTATGTGGCCCTACCATTATAGGTATGTCGATTTCTCTAATTACCATTATCTTTGATCCATTAAAAGCCCTAACGACCAATGAACTAGTTTTCATAAAAGTTCTCACAGAGGTTAGCTTCATGGGAATATCCTTTGGCATGAAATTTAGAGCAGAGCCTGTGCCCACCAGTACCCTCGAGAGGATAGTGTCTTGTAATTTGACTGATATTTGCAAGGCTTTATTGTGAGCTTTCCCTTCGGGAGGTAATTCAACACTGCTAAAACCCAGACAACTGCTTACGGTGATATTAGCGACTACCCCCATCAAATTGGTCTACCGTTATATATTTGGTGGCATGTGCTTTATTTAAGATCCTCATTAGGGATTCCCTATGCGCATCAAAATATATTAATAGAGATAGCATGGACATCTTGGAAGGCGTTTGACTTAGCTGGTCCACCACCTTGTAGTCACTCTTTCTAATGAGCCTCAAGAACTCTTCAACATCTTCTTGGGAGACAGTCTTCTTAAGGGATCCTTCCCGCAAACTTACCATCTCTTTCCCTTTTGAACTTTCAGGGACTTTTTATTTGTTGATTGTTCAAGGGAGACTACTCTTCCACTGCGGGTCATTCCTCCAATACCAGTTATGTTAGTAACGGTTGGTGCTAGTACTATAGGCTTTTCTCCCTCATATGTGATTGTGATATAGCTCCAAGGAGCACACTTAGTGCTTTCATAAGGGAATGGTGCAAGAACATAGAAGACAATAAGGCCTTCTAGCCTTGCTGGAACTGGAATTTGGAATGACACCGAAATTGGTATTTGAGTTGGTGTCTGAGCAGGCATTGAAACTGGTATCTGAAATGGTGTCACAACTTCCCTCCTTTGATAAGGAATTTCAAAATGTATTTGCCCCTTAGATTCTATGGCTGACACATTATTTTTCTTCCTTGAATATCTGATTTGGACCACGCCTTGGTCCATCAGTTGTTGGAGAATCCTTTTCATCTTTCCATAATTGTCAAGATTGAACAGGAAAACCTGACAATCGAAATGAAACTTTTCAAATGCCAGGTATCCAATTACTACTTCCCTTATCTTGGTCAAAGGTGTTTTTATCAGGTCTACTCTTTTGATTAGGATTTCATCTTCTATCCCTTTAATTGCATGGACATTTGCCCTAGCACGCCCCAGTAACAGATTATTTACATTTGTACTTTCAAGAGTGAAGGAGATAATCTTTTCATCTGCAAATTCTTATACTTTGAACTTGAGAGCCAAACACTTACAGAGGTATGACCCGCTGAAACAACATGATAGTCACATATAGCATTAGCATCATATCCTCGAGGAGGAGGCGCTAGTAGCTTAATTTCCAACAATGATTTTTGAATTAATAACGACAAAATATGGGTATACGATGTAGGTATGAGGTAGATATCCTTCCAAGGCCTCTTTTGTTCCCTTCATGGATACTTGTTTTGTTGTTGCTGATTTTATGGAGGCGGTGCCCTATACTGTTGGATTTGAGGCGTAGGACGTACCTGTGGCGGGTACTGATTAGGAGCAACTACAACCATATAAGGATTGTAGGGTATCTAAGCATACCTATCAGCAGTAATGGCATTGGTCTCACCCTTCTTTGAATTATTACTAGAGTACCTTTTGTTGCTATGTTGACTAGACAAAGATGACTTCCCAATCTTCCCACTTTTCAAGCCATTTTCTATCGTTTCCCTAATTATGGCTATGTCAGTAAATCCAGTTGATACCAAACAAATCATCTCTTTATAATATAGGCATAAACATATCCAACAGTTCACTTTCTAGCAATGGAGGTTGCACGCAAGAGGCTAGTTCCCCCAATCTCTAGGCATATTCTTGAAAGATTCATTGCCCTTTTGAGACATGTTTTTATAATTGTATATGATTATCATCCATGTCCATATTATACTTGTATTATTCGAGGAAGGCATTATCAAGGTCTTGATATGAACCCTCTTCAATTTCATATACCAATCCAAGGATGACCCACTAAGACTATCTTGGAAGGTGTGCATCATTAACTTCTCGTTTGCAACGTAAGCAACCATCTTTCAGACAAACATCCAGAGGTGATTTTTAGGATAGCTAACGCCTTGTACTTTCCAAAGTATGGTGCTTTATACTTAGGAGGTATGACCACATCGAGTACTATGCATATTTCCAAAGCATCGACTCCGAAGACATTGAATCCCTCAACAACCCTTAGCCTTTCTTCAATTATTTTATACTTGTCATCAATTCGTTGTACTTCAACAACAGCAGTCGGATTGCTTCATAGATCACCTATCTCAAATCTTCCTCCTCATATTGGAGGTTCTAGTATTCATAGTTTTCACGAGAAACATGTAATTGTGTAAGACAAGATACCCCATTGGGCATAGGCGGAGGAACGAATCCTCTGGGGGGATGAGTACTAGCTTTTTGTATAGCAACTTCATCCTCTTCACGTTCCATATCAGCAGCAAATCCCAAGTAAGGATTATTGTCTCTAAACTGAGGGGTAGGGTAGGAACATTCCTTCGGTTGCTAGTCTCGGTTTCTCTTGCTATCATATTGTAGATGACCTAAGTCAATTGGTCAATCTTCTCCTTAATCTCTTCCACATTTCCCTTGACAGTATCGACGTCTCCTATGAGAGCATCTTGATTTTGTCCTACTTTTTCCATGGCCTTCTTTTGATGAGCTCGGGTGTAAGGTCAAGAAGTCAGATTGTTATTCTTGATGATTCTGAGAGAAGATGATGGAAAAAATGATTTTGTCTCTTTAGTGTTTATGATGCATGATAATGTATGTATGAATACATGGGTATGAAAAAAAAATAGTTTTGTAGGAATCTTAACCACTCATCAATTATAAGCAAAGCCAAAAATAACAAAAATTTAAATATTTTATTAATTCCAAAGGGAAATACAAAGGACGCAACCCTATTCATTATTCATAAAAGAAACACCAAGGAAAAAGCCCCAATAACTTGTTCATAATTGGAGAAGAAAACAACTTAAAAACCATTACATAAAGGAAATCTAACAATGATGCCTAATTCAGGCCCTAAATTCTTCCACCATATGACGACATAATTTGAGGAAGTTAATGATTTTCTCCTTGGGTTTGAATATGTCTACCATGTATTCCGCCTCTCTCAGACACCGATGAACTTCATGAATTAGGTCATTGAACAATATAACCAGAGCCAGATACCTTTATCTGTAATACTCTTCCTTTTGTTAAAGGTCTAACATTATTGCATTATCCTCCTCAATGGTGCACTCCATTTGTTGGCTATACCCCACAATGTAGATGCCCCACTCCCTTAACTCCTCATAGGCTCCTTCAACAAGTTCCATCTTTCTTCTAAGTTCCAAAACTTCTTCAATAGTTTACCTCCATTCATACGGCCGTTAAGCAAGAAGTTCTTCCAAGACTCTCCTTGCAATATTGAGTCCATGGCTTGACTCTTGGTCTAACGGAGTGCATTGACCAAGCTTTGGACTTCAGCCTCCAAAGTTTGAATGTGTCCCTTCATACCATTCCATAAGTTCCCTCTGAGTAGAGTTTAACCATATATTTTTCCACTCGTCCCTTTGGTATCAAGCTCTATCTAACTCATCCTTGTAGGCTTTAAGACATGAACTCAAAACTTCAAGGTCGGCAAAAGCTTGTTCCTTCTTTTCCTCTTCCACCTTTGTTAACCATTCACTAATTCTGATCCATTCTAGTGCTTCATTAAGACTTCTATTTAATTGAGTTTTTTCACACATATTATGATAGAACTTCCCTTCTAAATCTTCTTTTTCTTTCCTCATTTGTAGGATGGTGTCCTTGATATTTTCTCCCTCTTCTATGGAGATCACAACTGGTGTAGGAACCCTTGATTCCATAGGATGACCCAAAAAGAATGGTAACTTTACTATTCTTACTCTTTCCCTCATCCATTGAGCATAGAGTATTATGGATTCCTCCGTAGGTCTTCAAGGCTACTATTTCCTTAGATTAGCTGCCTCAATGCATAAACAATTTTAAGGACAGCATGACTATTTATGGTCACATCTTGTAATATGAAACTCTCTAATAACTTGTCTTTGGGCTTATAGGTTAAAGGATTCCCCAATTTCCTCATAGCTAGGATGAGATTATAACTTATACACCCTCTTGACTCTATCAGTGGCACATTGAGAAAATCCCCACAACTTAAGATCACATCTTTACGGTGGAGGATCTGAGGGAACCAAAGGATATTTGTATCAGTACGGGAGCCCAAGTATTGGGCCCACTTGTACCTATTCATTCGTTAAATATCATTTATATCCCTTTCCAAATGAGAACCAAATCATTTATATAATAATGGAGCACAACACAATATTACCCATCATCTCTTGACATGCACTTGATGAAGAGTAAGGTAAACATCTGCAAGGAGGGACGATATAGGTTCTTCTTCCCTAATAGTTACTGCCAAGAACAAATTAATAGTCATAATGTCCATGAAATTCTTCTCACTAGGAAACAAGATCAACCCAAAGAAGAGGAGTACCATTATATTTCCCACTGCCTCCCAATTCTTATAAAGAGCAAAATCAGCAGCTTTATTCTCCCAAAAACCCTTTGAGAAACCCTTGAAATAATCTTGTACCCTTAAGCTGGCTTATAGGTCACCCTTATGAATATGGAAATAATTGGAATTTTCCTTAAATGAAGGGTGATGCCTTATTGCTTTGAACGGACCCTTTTTAATCTTATGAGACCCCAAGATCTTACGAAACTCTTCAAGGGTAGGGGCTATTTGGAAATTTTGAAACTGGAAGTACCTCAACTCAGGATCGTAGAATTGAACTAAGGCAACTAATCCTTCCTTTTTAGCAGGAGCATTAGCAAGGTCTAAAATCTCTCAATACTTAAGAATTATGGGTTTCCTTCTTTCTTGTGGCAAGCCTACAATATATGCCTTCAATCCCTCTATGTCAGATTCCCTTATTTTGGTTAGGAATGTTTTCTTCTTTCCAAATTCCTTTTTTTTTTCAACTTTACCCTTTTAGAAAAGTAGTTAAGTTTCCTGTGTGAAAATTGCAAAAATATTTTAATGAGGATGATGAATGAATACTTTTTTTAGGTCAGGATAAGGTGAGATGAAAGCATGACCTAGCTCAAATAGGCTAGATCTAAGTTTAGTCTACTCAATCCCCTCACATGTAAGATATACAATTTTTTGGTAGCATGATAATCCTAGAATTTACGGGCTATACCCTTGTTTTACCTTGAGAAGGAGCAAGCTTTCTTACGGTAATCCTTTAGGATCAGTCTCATCTAGGCGGGACCCTAGTAGCGACCCTTGTGGGTTAAATACACAAGGTCACCATAAGTTGATAGGGGATTCTAAAGGTTCCCAGATTCATGGAACACATTTAAATCATCAACTATGTTAAAGGCAGGCCTTACCATGAAGACAACTTTGGAGGGTCTCTTCTGAGTATAGCATCCATGCATTGGTGAAATGTTACATCTCCCCAAAAACATTTACGCTCTGCGTATTAACTTAGGCTTATCCTTCAAGGGATAAAAATGACCAACCAACAAAATAAGGTATACAAACTATGGAACTTTGATCCTTCAAACTTGGGAGTACGTAGACATAGGATTGTAAACTCTAACGAGTACAATTATAAAAAATATTTTTTGGTTTCTTTGTTTATTTGTAAATTAAATTAAATATTATTTTTGTAAATAATCTAATATATAAATAAATAAGCAAACATACCTTAGACAAGCAATCAATCCTAGAACTTAAGGAGGATCCTATTGGATACAATAGAGGTGAGAGGTGCCTAACACCTTCCTCCCACCTAACTGACTCAGTTAAGTGAGAGAAAGTTGTTAGGCACCCTTCACCTCTATTGTATCTAATAGGATTCTCCTTAAGTTCTGGAGTTGATTACTTGTCTAAGGTATGTTTACTTAATTATTTATATATTTTATTATTTACAAAAAAATATTTAATTTAATTTACAAATAAATAAAGAATCCAAAAAATATTTTTTATAATTGTACTTGTTAGAATTTACCACCTTATGCCTACGTACCCTCAAGTTTGGAGGATCAGAGTTTCGTAGTTCGTATCCCTTATTTTGTTGGTTAGTTGTTTTTATCCTTTGAAATATTCTCACGCATCAGCAACAGAGAAATGTTTGATTTTTAAAAAATATCTCAATGCACAAGGACAAAGGACTTAAATTTTTAGGTGAGTTGAAAGTCTTTTATCTTTTATACCTTATTTAATTTATAAAAATATCCCATTTAATTTATTGTTAAAATAATATAATATTATAATTATATTATATAAACCCCTAACCCTTATCCCTTATCCCAATTTTATTTATCCCAACACCTTAAGTTTCTATCCCCAAAAGTTATCCCAAAAATCCCAAGTTTTATCCCTAATTATCCCATGTTATTCCAGTTATCCCTAATATTTGCAAACAAACAATTATTAATTTATTTAGGCAAAATACCATTTTTCGTCCCTTAACTTTACCTCGGGGTCCATGTTGGTCCCTTATCTTTAAAAAGTGGCAAGTTGGTCCTTTAACTTTTAAAATGGTGTCATTTTAGTCCGCACCGTCAGTTGCCCTCAAACGTCTGTTTGTTTTGTATATCTGGCAGATGACATGGAAATCTTGTTCATGACGTGGCTTCCTTCTACCTCCTCCTTCCGTTGAAATCCCTAAAATAATCCCAAATCCTAAATCCCAATCCCAAATACCTAAGGTTTTTTTATTTGGCAAGCATGAAATTCAGATGGTGTTAATATCTTAGCCGGTTTCGAAGCTGCCATAAGTGATGGTGTTGATGTGATTTCAGTTTCTCTCGGTGCAAAGTCTCGTAATCTGTATGCAGATTCAATTTCTATAGGCTCTTTTCATGCAGTTGCCAATGGTATAGTAGTAGTTTCTTCTGCTGGAAACTCTGGACCTTATTTTGGAACTGTTTCTAATACTGCACCTTGGTTATTCACCGTTGCTGCTAGCACAATGGATCGAGACTTCACCAGTTATTTTATTTTAAATTTCTTAGTACTTAGAAGATTGTTTCATATGAACTCTTGTAGGAAACACTGCCGATTCGGAACACTTGATGTTGAAAAAGTGAAGGGTAAAATTGTGATATGCCTTGAAGATGAATATCTTAGAATATTTCATGTAGGTGCAGAAGCTTTTTCTGCAGGAGCAGTAGGAATGATTTTGGCTACTGAAATTGATAGCTTCTATGATTCTACTGCATACCCTCATATTTTACCTACTTCATAGCAAAAGCATATCAGAAACTCTGATAATTGCAGGAACCCTGTTGCTTACATAACAAAAGCAGTAACAGAAACTCTGATAATTCTTGCTCTGGTGATTGCTTCATTCTCATCAAGAGGACCTATCACCATTCTTTCATCAATCCTAAAAGTTTGTTACCTTGTTCTTGGTCATCAACTTTGGGATGGATGCGTACATTTAATTTCAATTAGCACAATTTTATTACTATATAAAACACAGACATAAATTGGTTATGCTTTTAACATAAAGTTCATGACAGGTCCATTTCATAATACATAAAGTTTATTACAGGTCCAGCTTTTAGGTTCATTTTATAATACCTATAAATTGGTTATGCTTTTAACATAAAGTTCATGACAGCAGGATACATAAACAACAACAGCAGCAGAATACATAAACTTGTAATACATTCCATAAAATAGACTTGTTCCACAACTGATATACATGTTCCAAAATAACAGCAGAATACATAAACTTGTTCATGACAATAGCAAAATACATAAACTTTTAATACAACTGATACACATGTTTCACAACAACAGCAAAATACATAAACATTGTAATACATTCCACAACTAGAGTTTTCTAGGTAACTGAATACACATGTTCCACAACTAGAGTTTCTTCTTTGGCGTGGTCCTCTTAGAGTATACCTTCTTGTTACTGGTCTTGTTGTCTTCCTTACAGGCAACGAGTGCAAGCTCTGTTTCACTTGGCTCTCTTGTGCCATCACCCGCAAATACTCCAGCACCATATGGAGAACCACCTCTAATGGAATCCAAATTGAACATTCCAGGTCCAAATGTATATCCAACAGGAACAAATAGCATTCCTTGATGAGCCAGTTGAGTGATTTCCGTCCAACTGTAATAAAATCGATGCTCATTAGACTTCAATGATTTCACTTCACTAAATTGATGCTTCCCTTTAAATAAATAAATTTTAAAAAAGCAAAAATTATAAGAAAAATCTGTCTATATTCCATCCTAATTTCACAGGGAATTTCAAAATGGCTCTATATCATATTCCCTAATTTCACAGGGAATTTCAAAATGCCTCTATAACCATCGTTTGATTTCATCCATACACAATAGTTAAAAATTCCATAGTTTGGCAATGTAGATGTGAATATGAACCATTAATAACATGCAACTCACGTGGACTCAAGAATACAACAGAGCTTCCTTTTCTCACATACTTACCTTTCATCTATTTAAGCAAATGAAAACCTGAGATTACTTTCTGAATAACCAGGAGAAAGTTCGCAATTGACTAAGAGAAAAAACATCACATATCACATATAAAACTTGCAGAGCTAATAATTTGGCCTACTGAGCATTTTCTGTGTTGCTAGTAAAGATGATTCATACACACTATTGATCTTGAAAATAAACATTTTATGTGATAACACTATGCAGTAGCAAATATTAAGCATGCACTTCCCTATACCAAACTTAAAAAAATAGTATACAGTATGAAAATTGTGTACCAGCCATGTTGAATCTATCTTATAAGAAACAAGAATATAAGAAACAAAAATATAAGAAACAATAAACAGTGTTGAACACAAGCCTCTGGATATAATTTGACCCACTAGAGACTCTACATCTATGAAGCATATGTAGAGGTTTAAGAGAAACCTTCGTTGCATCATTAAATCAAACACATTAAAAATAATTTCAAGTATCAAATTCTTAAGATAAACACACAAAAGAGAAACCTTGAATTTAGTGTTCAAGAAATGTTCAATTTAATGTTCAAGAAAGTACCGAGAAATTACCACATTGAGGATGAACATCAAGAAGGTACCGAGAAAATCTTGAATTTAGTGTTCAAGAAATGTTAATTTTCAACTCCAACATTACCTTCTTCCTCTGCAACACTCCTTTTTTCAACTCCAACATTATCTTCTTCCCCTACAGGATTTCCTTTTTCAACTCTAACAGTATGTTTATTCACTACAGCATCCTCATCAACCCTAGATCAGAAAACCCTAAATCAGAAAACTATCAATCCTTCGTGTCTTGAATCTTCGCATCTGCAAACCTTGAATCATCTTCAATGGTGGGTAATGGTGGGTTAGAATTGTTTTTCTGGGTAATGATGGGTAATGGAAACGTTAGAATTGTTTTTCTTTCTCTAAGACACTTCATATCCACGTCAGCAGCTCCACCTGGACAAACGTGGCAATTTTTTTAAAGTTTGACTAACGACAGCACACTGAAGGATAAACATGATACCATTTTAAAAGTTAAAGGACCAACTTGCCACTTTTTAAAGATAAAGGACCAACATGGACCCCGAGTTAAAGTTAAGGAACGAAAAATGTTATTTTGCCATTTATTTAATAAAGTATTATAAATTAATCCTTACAACCCTGGCAAAATATCATATATTCCTTATCCTTGTATCTTAAATAAACCTCAACTATTTAATAATCAAAGTAAATGATTTAAGAAAACAAACCCCCAAATATTTAATCATTCAAATCAGTAAATTATAATAAACTCATATTTATTAAAAAAATAAATTAGATAAATTAAGTAACTCAAATTTATTAATTATAGAAATAAATAAGTAAATCATTATAAACCCAAAAATTATAAATAAACCTGAATTTATTAATTATAGAAAATAAATAAACCCACATTTATTAGAATAAACCCCAAAACTATAACTTAATATCATAAAGTTAAACCTAAATATTTTAGTTAGATATTTTATTAATCCTTAAGTTAGTAATTTTAATCCTTAAATACTAATTAGAATATTAATATTTAAATTAATAAGAACATACTTAAAATTAATTTATTTCTTAATTATTTTATTATTAATGGTTTATTAAGTTCTAATACACATTATCCCTTGATTCCTAATTATTAAATCCATCCCCAAAATTAACATCTTAATTAATTAAATTAAACCTTAATTATTTTAATTAACCTAAACCCACTCCTAAATCAAAATTGAAATTAGTGTTTTAACTAAATGATTCACCCCTAAACTTAATTATTGTTTATCCCTAATTATAAATTAAGTTAAATAATTAAATAAATTAATTAGGTAAATCAAAGGGGTTGCAAATTAAGTTAAATGTAGTAAATGGGTTATGGTTGGTGTCGCAACTGTGAAAAATACTCGGCGGAAAAACAGAAGAGTCACCACCGTTCGTTATTTATCCCAAAGAGACGGAAAGGAAACGATCAGAGAAAACCTAACGAAAAGGGAAAAGACAAGGTCATCGCAATCAAATCTTGGTTTGGGAGTGTCGCTACTGCAAAAAAAGAAGGTCGGCAAAGATAGAAGAGTCGCCTTCGTTCGTTATTTATCCCAAAAGAGGGAAAGGAAAGATCAGAGAAAACCTGCGAAAAAGGGATAAGATCGGTCATCGCAACCAAATCTTAGGTTCGGGAGTCGGTTACGCAAGGGGAAGGTATGAGCACCCCTCACGTCCGTCGTACTCGACGGGATGCACGCTTGTTGTCTATCTAAAAGGGTGTTAAAACTATCTAGCTAAAGGTCTCAGGGACAAAAGAAAAAGAAGAGATGATCGGCAAAGCGTCGCCGCTCCGTGCCTACGTATTCCCGTCTGGTACGAGAAATCAGAGTCAACGTAGTTCGGCTAACTACGGATGGAAGGTGGGGAAAGGTTGCTCTCCGAGACATCGAGTCTCGTGCCTACGTACTTTCATCTGGTATGAAAGATCAAAGCAAATGTAGTTCGGGCTAACAAGAACACCATTTGGTTCAAAAGTTTTACCCGAGTAGGGTTAACAATTAGTTCTAGCAGTTGGTGTATGCAACTCGACCATTGGAGACTTAGGCGTTACCGTTTGCGATAGAACCGAGAGTTAACAAAACTCTCTTTATGAAAAAGGTTTTCCAAAGTTATAGGTCCCAAAGGAAAAAAAGAGTTTGATATTTGTTTTTGTGTTTTTTATGGAAGAAGTGTTTTGAGTTTTTGTTTGTAACTCATGTTGCACTAAAGACTATGACTTATGAGCGAATGTGTCGCATAGCATCCTAAGGATGTACACTAAACACTATAAGCAATTGAGAGGAAACCACTCAATCACCATTTCCCAAATACTTAAGGCTCGTAGCGTACAACAATCGTTAACCTTTATTAGATGTTTTATGAGTGTTTGAAGATGAGAAGAGAAAGGACACACTAAAGGGGGACTAACTCACCTAAAAGTTGTCATGCAAAGATGGTCCTAAGATTGAGGTAAAGGGAGCTACCTAATGTTATCATGCATGGTTAAGAACCTAATGTCTATCATAACCTCTCTTGAAGAAGAGAGATTAGAGATCCTAAGGGAAAGAAGACAAAAGAAGAAGAAAGAGCAAAAGAAACATGCAAATGCAAGGATGCACACATAAAATGCACAAGTCGAATGAAAGTTGGAGGAAAATAGTGTGGGGCAGTAGCCTCCACAAGCTCATCTCAACCAAGCATGCATATGAGAAATGCAAGAGAAGAAGTAGAAGGAGATGCACAAAAGCAATCACACAAAAATGTACCAAAAAGAAACACAAAGAAATCCTCATGGCTTCATCACTTTAGGTATACTTCAAGTACCTCCTAAGGAGGGACCAAGCCGCCTTAAATGAGACTCCAAGGTCATTGGACAGAAGGGAAGAGGATTAAAAAGAAAGCTCAAAATAAAAAGCAAATCACATCAAAAGGAAATGCAAGCACATACACAAGAGAATGTAAGCATACTACACATTGAAACCCTAGTTGGAAACTTCAAAAGCAACAACCAAATGAGCAAGCAAAAAACAATGTCATGACCTAAAAATGAGCAAGCATCATCCTTAACATGTTAGCAACATGAATCAAAAGGCATTTAAGGCTCAAAGGATCCATAAATGTTATCTCCAAGGCAAACTAGGTCAATGTGTATGTATGAACCTCCTTTGGAGGTAACTTGACTTGCAAGTTACCTCAAAATTAGGAAAATGATTCAAAAATTACCAAATAAAATGAACAAGGTACCTAAACAAGTTGGAAAACAGAGACCAAAAGATCAAAGTAATATTCTCTCAAAGCACCATCAAAAGAAAACAATCCTCAAGATGTACCACTTTGAAATGGGAGAATCGAGGGTCAAAAGAAAATCAACCAAATTCAACCCTAAAGTCAACAAAACAGGGGCAAAACGGTCCTCAAAAATCAATCAACTCATTATTGATATGAGGATTGATTTTCAGTCATTGGATCAAAAGGAATGAGGAGAAACAAATCAAGAAACAAAACATGTCAAGAAGAAATTCACTTGAAACACTTCCAATCCAATAATCCCATTTTAATTCAAAGTGAATCCAAAAAATAAAATAAAAATTTCCTAAAATGTCCTAAAAATATTTTTGTGGAATTTTTGGATCATTGGAAGCATTTTAAAATGATTTAATTCTAAATAGTCACAAAAATAAAATGAAAAGAAAAGAAAAAGAAAAAGAATAAAGGCTTGGTGTAGAAAGTAATCCAAAAGCGTGTATAAGCGTTGGGCTCAGTGTGTGGGGGTGTGGCTAGCAACAAAGCCCAATCCAAATAAAAACTACAGTCAATCCGTGAGGATGAATCCCAGCCACACAATCTAATTACCAGACCAATATCCAAGGGTTGAGGGGAGGACATGCGTGCCTCAACAAACAAATACAAACTATGATGAAATCCCAGCCCCTCATCTCAAGATCAAAGAAAGATCAAACGGTTATGGTGCACAGCAATGAAACACACTGTTTCATTAAAAGGGATCCAACAGGATCCTGGCCATCCAACACAATCTAAGTCAAAACATCCTAAGGCTAATGCGCTGCCACGTGGGCATTAGAAAAATAACACAATATGGAAAAGGATCATGACCGTTTGATGCAAGCCTAGTTAAAAGGTCTAGCCTAGATCTAATGGCTCTAACTGTGCCACGCCTACGCCTGAGTTCAAACAAGAAAAGAGAGGGAGAAATACAGACAGTGGCCGGAGAGAGCTCTGGTCGTCTTCAACCTCTAGCGTGAACAGTAACACTTCAAAAAATGTTCATGAAACTTGTAATTTCTCATACCAATCGATTCCTCATGTTGTGTAGGTCATGAATTCATAGTTTATTTTCAGTTTAAGTCCACAAATTAGCCAGATCGCAAACAACAAGTTGAAAGCTCAAATCACAAAAGTTCATAAACAGCAATAAATTGTATCCAGAAATGATCCACACAGCTCATAGGTCACAAAGATACACAAATGGCAAGCAATTGCATCACAAACAGAGAGATAAGTTGATTTGAAGGTTACCTAGTAGAGAGCTTCCACTAAGCCTTCAATTCTTGATGAAACTTGCTGAATTTGATCCAGAAACAATGCTTAATCCTTCCTAGAGCTGTTTGGAAGTTTAATTTGGCTTGAAATCAATTGAATCTGGAAATTCATATTTCACTTTTCTCTCACTTTTTCCAACTGCTTTCTCTCTCAATTTTCATCCAAAATCTGTTCTGAAGCAATGTA
This sequence comes from Lathyrus sativus, assembly GCA_963859935.3. NCBI lineage: Eukaryota > Viridiplantae > Streptophyta > Magnoliopsida > Fabales > Fabaceae > Lathyrus > Lathyrus sativus. The sequence continues at coordinate 71,918,690 of OZ012740.1, read as the reverse complement.
CACGACCATGAAGTTATATATGATGGATATTGATCACTTTGGAGCCCAATTGCAGTCCCTAAAAGCCCAATTGAAATCCAACTTTTCTTGGTTTGGAGCTTCATGAATGTGCACGAAAATGGAGCTTACACAGCTACAAATGGATTCATTCATGTTACTTGGGATGTAGGGAACCTCGATGGCTGGGATTGATTCCTTGTTTGATCTTAATGGTGGAGTTTGAATTGTCAATTTTCCACTTGAAATGGCCATTGAACTATGCATGAAAATGGCACCAAAACTAAAATTCAAAATTGGCATCTTGTTTGTTATGTTCTTGGAACTCAAAAAATGCATAAACATGCCTTAAAATGATTAGAAATCAATCAATTCCATTTTATGATTCTAAGCTTTCTTCATGAAAAAGTCTCACATCAAATCTTCAATCCAAGACAAATCCATGACTCCTTGATGTTTGGTAATGCAAATGACCCCATTTGGAGCAATTTTCATGCTGGAAAGATTTTCATTTGAAGTATGCAAAGTGGTGAAATGGACCTATAATGAAAATGACCTATAATCTTACTTTCCCAAAATACCATTGCCTTACAAGCTTCATAACTCAAGATCTACAAATCCAAATGAGGACTTCTAGGACTTTTTGTAAAGCTAATGTCATGAGGAACAACTTTAATGTTTGGGTCAAAGTGAGGAGAAACATCCTTCTAGGTCAAAAATGTCTTGGAAGTTGGTTGACTTTTGTTGACCAAAATCACATTCATTTGAGGACCTGTAACTTGCCAGCTTCATAACTTGAGTTCTAGAAATCAGATGAATGACTTCTAGTACTCAAAAGAAAGCTAAGAACATGCTCTACAAGTCTCATGTTGGAGTCAAGATGAAATGAAACTTTTATCTTGAGATATGTGGTCTTGAAGTTAGGTACTAAACAGGGGATTTTACACTGAGAACCCTAATTTAGTAACTCCTCACACCTTGAATTCTTCTTGATTTGATCTTGGAGTAACATCTCAAATGCATTAACAGAAAATTCCATGACCACCATGATTTAGAATTGAGTCTTAATCTCCTTCAAGTCCACAGTTGACTTAGGGCTGACCAGATGAAAACCCTAGATGCAACACTCTTGATTGCGGCTTCTTCCACATGCCACAACAACTTGGGAAAGCTCCACAATGGCTCTCAAAGCACTAAATGAGCTTCCTTAACATCCCATATCCATAATCACGAACTCACAAACCTCTGATGATCCTCTATTAGCCTCCAAGTTAGGAGATAATCCACACACACTCACCAACTCTCTCAAAGGGCACTGAAAACCTCTTGATGACTTTGATGAGTACTCCTGCTTGAGTAAACCTCTTGACTAGGCTTAAAACCCTTGGCAAACTTTCTCTTGCTAGGCATACCTATCTTGATCCCCTGTTAGATGCAACAATATGCAATGCAATATGCTAGAACAAGAAATGAAACATAAGCCAAGTAAAGAAAAGGTTGGGCAAATTTTGGAGTGCAACAGTTGTCCCTATTCAAACGACTTGGACCTGACTGGGTGAAAAGCGAACGGCTTTCAAACAATCAAGTTAAAAGACGGTTAAATACCAAAGAAACCCGAAAATTTGCCAAACGCAGAAATAAACTGCAAAAACATATTGGGGAGAAAAATATCCAGAAAACTGAACCCAGTTGCAACGGCAACAAACTAATGGATCACCTGACTTCAACGCCAGTCATCTGTGTAACGCCACAGACATCGAACCCGAAGGTCAGATCAACATGCACTTGACCCTTTCACATCGTCTAAGGATAGATAGGAAGAAAATCATACTCACATCGTCTAGAAGTAGACGAAAAGACACCATCCTAAAGGTTCACGTTGTCTAAAGATATACAGAAAGAAAAATCAACATACTCACATCGTCTAAGGATAGACGGAAAGACACCAACGTTCACATTGTCTAAGGATAGACAGCAAAAAAATATCCAATATGTTCACATTGTCTAAGGATAGGCAGAAAGAAAAATCACATACCCACATCGTCTAAAGGTAGACGGAAAGACACCAATGTTCACATTGTCTAAGGATAGACAGCAAGAGAATATCCAATATGTTCACATTGTCTAAGGATAGACAGAAAGAAAAATCACAATATGTTCACATTGTCTAAGGATAGACAGAAAGAAAAATCACATACTCACATCGTCTAAAGGTAGGCGGAAAAACACCAATGTTCACATTGTCTAAGGATAGACAGAAAGAGAAATCAATACTCACATCGTCTAAGGATAGACGGAAAGACACCATCCCAAAGGTTCACATTGTCTAAGGGTAGACAGAAAGAGAAACCACAAATCACGTCAATGAACTTTAAAAACCACTCAACAAAATACAAAATCCCTTCGTTCATAGGAATTGATGGAAAGAAAAATATCTTCAAAGGGCCACATCGTCAATAGGAATTGACAGAAAGAAAACCAACTTCAAAGAGCCACGTCGTCAATAGGAATCGACAACAAGGAAAACCAAACATTCTTCAAAGAGCACGACGTCAATATGAATTGACAGTGCGAAAAACCCTCTTGAAATGTCATCTCATCCAATAAATAGAAAGAAAATTAAATCGGAAAGATCACCTTGAAACCTCGCATCGTCTAAGGATAGACGGAGAGAAAATAATATCCTAAACTCACATCGTCTAAGGATAGACGGTGAGAAAACCATATCCGAAACTCACATCATCTAAAGATAGACGGTAAGAAAACTTGTTGGGGAAACACATCGTCTAAGGATAGAAGGAAAAAGAATATGCTCAGAGAAACACATCGTCTAAGGATAGACGGAGAGACAAGCTGTCATCATCATATGGCTGATGGATAAAGCATAACCGACGTATGATTTGAAACTCGAGTAAACCGTTGAGCTGTCTGAACAAAGCTGTTGAATAAAATGCCCCTGTACTGATTGTAAAGTGATTCAAGTTGCCAAGGAAGGCTGATAGGAAACTGGCTTATGCTTCGTATGCATATGTGTATGTTTGAATTTTTCTATGGTGTAATGCTCCATACAAAATGGAAATGCTACGCGTTTGAGGATGAAATGCAAAGATGATGCAAACATGATAACTACATGCAAAGATGCAAATGCAAGCTCAGGCTGTTGGGGAAAGCTGGATGCAAAAGAACCACCTCAGTAAAATAAATACTAAAGAGGTGAAGCCAACTCTGCTGGGGATAACCAGAAGTGCCAAGTATGATTGGACTCTACTAGGGATAGCTTATACGTGCCGATGATGATTGGGCTTTTGGTGGGGAAAACAGACGAAATCTTCCTGCATACCAATTGGATTTTGGAATGATGCGCCAACACGGACTGGGCTTCATGGTGGTTGCCAATAGGGATTGGGATTTTAGGTTATTTGTGATGGGTCAGGTATGACTGACGTTGGAAAATATCCTGTCTGAATTCACGGGTTTTGGTTGAAGGGTCAAGGGATAGTAGCACAACTTCCCGACATTCGTCTTGAACTTGAAGGTGGAACGAACCTGCTTGAGTAGCTTCGAGTAGCTCTGATGATACGGAGAGGAACAGTTCCTTTGCTTCTGATTTTGCCCCAGCCTATGGGATCTCTGCATGGATATTCCTCGAAAGGAAATCTGAAATTTCTGTACCCCGACGGTCTGATATGAGCTGGCTCGACATCCTGAACCTCGAAGAGGTGTTTCATATTAATTTCTCCTTGGGAAATAAATAGCTTATGTGCTTTTAGGATGGCCTGCCCTAACTTGCAATGACTTTGCCCTCGATTGGCTGATTTGTGGAGCAGTACCTCTGGCTACGAGAGATTTACCAAATCTCGACCTGACTGTCTCAGATTGACTGACATCTGGATGGCTGATTCCCATGATGTGATCATCTGACATAGCTTTCCCTGCTCAACGGAGTATTCAGGCTTTCTGCATTCTATCCTGATCAAACTTTCCACTATAGAAACTCTCCTGTTGTCAAGCTCTTACTCGCAAGTAAAAACAAATTATTCTGCATAAAAGATATATTAAATGCAATGCATATGACAGTTTTGAAATCCAATTCTATTCACTGGAAAAAAAGAGTTTATGACATATAATGAACGAATTAATTGTCAAAATTAAAACAACACTGTAAGAGGAATCTTTTTAGGAGTCAGTTTCGATGCGATCTTTACCGAAGTATGCTTTCGAACCAAACCTGTTTCAATTAGGACTTTTTCAGGTTGTAACGTGGGCAGATTCACGATTTGAAAGGAAAAGATAAAGGCTCAAAATTGATTTTTACCCATCCATTCTCCTTGATGTTCTCCAATCCTACGTTCAGTTAATTCGACATGAGCGCTCACCTCTTAAAGGTTGAATGACAAGAGTGATGGTTCAGGAAACCACACATTTTTGGAGTGACAGCCACTCGTTTTTCGTCTTTTAGTGCCTGGAGTCACACGACTTGCTTTGTTCGAGGATTTTTCTCTTGTAATCCTTTTCGCTTTTTCGCTTTTTTCGTTTTTCCCTAGTTTTTGCCTGGACTTACTCTTTTGAGTTTCTTTTGATTTTGAAGTCCAGCGGGATACCTTCATTTTTGCCTAAGTCTCTTGTTCTTAAGATTCGACTTAGCGGGCCTTTTCTTTTTTTTTTTTCTTCTTTTTTTTTTGAACAAATCGTGTGACACTGGCTTGTCTGACTTGTTAAGAGCTCATGACTGTTTCACTCATTGGTCGGTGATGAATAACCACTGCGGTTTTTTAGGCACGACCTCTAGAGGTGTGATTGATCCTTGAACGGACACTCCTTTTGCAATTTGGACGCTCGGTCAAATTAACTGACACCTATCCTGCCCCAGGTTAAGATTGAGGGTTTTTTCGTTTTCAGAAAGAAACTCCTACTACTAGGCTCAAAGGGGTTGACAAGGTATTATCTTCCATATATCTCTGGTGTTTAGGAATTTGAAACAATGTCTATACATCATCAGCAGGTTCTTATTCAAAAGCATACAATCGGAAGCTTACGCGTCTTTCGATTTCGTCATCCTCCCCGGATTCGGCTTAAACAAGTGTTTGACATCTGTAAAAAGCAATTAGTGAACACGAATGAATTTAATCAAAACATGCATATTCATTTCATTATCAATATCAATTGAAAACAAACAAGTTTTACAAATGAGATTTGCATATAGACAGGAAAGAAACTACAAATGCAAAGAAATAACAGAATAAAACGAAAATTTCTAGCTTTCGGGAACTGGGCTTTCACACTGATTGCTGAGGGATACCCCCCTTGAAGTCTTCAAACTCAAACAGACGAGCGATGTACGACCAACTTTCCTCCTGGAAAGGATATGCACCTTCTGTCCATCAACTGTTGTACTCTGGCTTGAAAAGCTTCGCAGTCTTCAGTTGAGTGTCCCACAGATCCTCCATGATATCCACATTGAGCATTGGGATCATACCCGAGAAGGTACGACTCTGGAAACGGATTGAGAGTCTTAGGCTCCACCAAAGAGTTCCAAATTAATTGCGGTAGCAGCTGACTGTACGACATAGGCACTGGGTGAAGAGGAACGCTCCTTCTTTTCAGATTGTTGTGAGGCCTAATCTGATTCTGGCGCTGGTAGTTTTTCCGTTGAGGATACTGATCAAAACATTCCTTACGTTCAGGCGCTTTCATTCTCAGACTTGGCCCAGGAGAAGGCAAATGTTATGGGCAAGGGGATTCTGACACTAAAGATTGTAGGATATACTCCTGACCTACTGCAGCTTCAAATGAGGGAAAAAGAATATCCATCCCTTTTGCATGATATGGAATAAATCTGCCTGACATATTCATGCCGCCCGACATGAATTCAATTGCCTTTGATTCAATCAGGTCCTGAACTTTATGCTTAAAAGATTTACAATTCGCGAAGTTATGCCCCGGTACCCCAGAGTGGAAGTCGCAATGGGCATTTACGTCAAAGGCTGGTGGTGGCTGCCCAGTCAATGGAGCCAAAGTTCGAGGTTCAACCAACTGAAGTTGGAGCAAGAATTGCACCAACTGAGCATAATCCATAGGGATCTGATCGAAGATGTTGTCTTGTGATTTTGTCTTTTGACCATACCTTCTAATCCTGGGATTGCCTTGAGGAACAGGAGGTAGCTGCTGACACGGGACTTTTGGAACCTCCGGTTGCGCAGAAGATTTCTGAAGCATATTACACTCTGGTATAGATTCCATAGACAAAAATGGAACAAGTACTTTGGCTACAGCTTCGAGCACTTGATCACCCTCTTTTCGAAGCACATCCTTATCACTTCCATGATCAAGCCCACCTGGGTTTCCAACTGATTGTTCTCCTCTTTGAGCATCTCCTGATTCAAACGCAATGCTTGCATGTCCTTCATGAACTGCCCCATCTGGCCTTGGACTTCCTTCAGCTCTGCTCGCACCTACTCCATAGCTCTGCGTTGATTTCTGTGACTTGCCTGATCGTATACCCTGCAACAAACTAGTGGAGTACAGGAAGTAAGATCATCAGTTATGAGGTACCTGTCATGCAGAATGCAAACACGCATGCAAGCAACAGGAAAATCATCATCACACGAATATATGAAAAACCAACATATGCATCAAACAGGAGTAAACGAGTACAAACAGAATGACCTCGACCAACAAGGCTGGTGATGGTCAGCAAACAATGATGAACAAAAAAACTACACATGGATTTAGCCCCCAACTGGGTCTTCAGTTTGATACTCTTCTAAACAACTGCTCTTGGTGAATTCTTCCATAACATGAACTGATACACCCACCTGGATAGATGAAGGAGAATCATTGATCTGAATACCCTGAGACGTTATGGAAAACCTGTTAGAATCTAGCAGAGTCTGAACTTGGCTTCTAAGCACCTTACAGTCTTTCGTTGAATGCCCCTGTGCCCCAGCATGGTACTCACAGCAGGCGTTGACATCAAAACCTGGCGGATATGGAGGAATCTATGGATTAATCTTTTTCAGTACTATCAACCCACCTCTGATCAAATCCAGCAACCACTGGTTGTACGATACGGGCAGCTGAGTAAAATGCTTCTTTGGCTTCCTTGGTCTTCGTTGGGCGTGCTGACGCGACTGCTGACGATACGACTGTTGACTTTGAATACTTCAAGCGTCTGAAAACTGAACCTAGGATATTGGAGATTCTGAGACAACATCACTTTCTCTTTCCCATTCCTCTTGGGAACTGGCAACTGATTCACTTTCATCAACTGAGATATAAGGAATGTCTCGAATCTTTCCATTCTTGAGTCCACTATCAATATGTTCTCCTGTTACCATTAAGTCAGCAAAGTTCGACATTCCACAACTGATCATCTTGTCAAAGTATTGGCCTTTCAAAGTACCCAAGAATATGTCAACCAACTCTCTGTCCTGAAGCGGGGGTTGAAAACGAGCTGCAAACTCTCTCCATCTCTGCACATATGCTCTGAAGGATTCATCGTCCGCCTGAGATAATTCTTGTAATTGCACGCGGCTGGGAGCCATGTCAAGATTGTAGTTGTACTGCTTCGCAAAGGCATTAGCTAAATCTGACCATGATCAAACGCAACTACTTTCCAACTGCATATCCCAACTCAACGATGCTCAACTCAAACTGTCCTGAAAACAGTGAATCATAAGCTTGTCATCATGGACGTGCGAAGTCATTCTTCTGCAGAACATTACTAGATGCTGCTTCGGACAACTATCCCCTTTAAATTTCTCAAATTTGGGTATCTTGAACTTCGGAGGTATCACAAGACCTGACACTAAGCACATGCTCGAAGCATTCAGATTGAGAGTATTCTGACTCATTAGGGTATCAAGCTTTTCATCCAACAGATGACATTTTCTTATAAATTCCGCAGTCAGTGGATTCTCAGCATTATCCTTTGGATTAACCCTTGGAGAATTTGGCGCAGAGAATGTGAAACTCTGATAATCTATGTCCTGGAGAGAAGATGAATCTTTGTCTCTGACAGAGATCTGCACAGGATGAGCTCGAGCAACATTGTTCACCGGAATCTTCTGAACATTGGCCTCTCCTCTTTTCATAGTTGTCATGGCTTCCATGAGCTGACCCAACTGATTCTTCATCAATTCAAACTGTGCCCTTGTAACAACAAAGTTCTGTTCCCCTGAGTCCATGATCCTTCCAGAAGCTGATTCAAGTCCAATGCGAACATCGAGAAACCAACTAGCGAAGCGGACAAAAGATGGGTGAGCTCCTTGTTCTGGCTGAGGATGCATATGCAAAAATGAAATGCAAATGCAAAACAATGCAAAGATGAAAAATGCTAATGCAACAAACAAGGGATCAAGATTGTTGTGCTCTTTGACTGAGAAGAACCAAAGCTATGCCTTAACAAGAACATAACACTGCTCTGATAGGAACCAACTGATACCAATTGTATTGATTCACACTGTAGAGAAAACCGGGTAATCTGAAGGCAAAGGTTTCCTGCATAACCCCAGTCCCACCCACAGGTATGAACCTAATCCACTGATATGGTACGACATCCTATGCGTTCATCAGCGTCACAGACTTTCAAAAAACGATGATACGTTCACCATTTCTGGTTTGGCATCATCATCTCCCGAAGCGGCCTCACTTAGCTGAATCACAAGTGATCGGTCCCTAGAGTCGACAACCCTCAAATCCAAAATCCCGTCAGATCCTAAGGATCAGAAAGGAAATCATCAAGAAGAATCTCGTCCGAGCGCAAATTTCATGGGGAACTGTGTCTGCTAAGCAAACAGGCCCCCCACTAGTCTCCACAACTAATGTTGCGTTTGTATTCAAGCCTGAGTTTTAGCTTATCTCTCAGTGGAACATTTCCCTCCCACAACAGCACAATAACAATGATACAATGCGGAAAGTAAAATGTGGAAGTAAATAAAAATACATAACATATGTACACACCCAAAACGAAAAACAAACAAGAGCTAGGATTGACTCGCATATGGGATATTCCTGTCCCCAGCAGAGTCGCCAGTTGTCGCTACTACGAAAAAAGAAGGCCGACAAAGACAGAAGAGTCGCCAACGTTCGTTATTTATCCCAAAAGAGGAAAAGGAAATGATCATAGAAAACCTGCGAAAAAGGGATAAGATCGGTCGTCGCAACCAAATCTTAGGTTCGGGAGTCGATTACGCAAGGGGAAGGTATGAACACCCTTCACGTCCGTCGTACTCGACGGAATCCACGCTTTTTGTCTATCTAAAAGGGTGTTAAAACTATCTAGCTAAAGGTCTCAGGGACAAAATAAAAAGAAGAGATGACTCAGCAAAGCGTCGCCGCTCCGTGCCTACGTATTCCCGTCTGGTATGAGAAATCAGAGTCAACGTAGTTCAGCAAACTACGTGTGGAAGGTGGGGAAAGGTTGCTCGCCGAGACATCGCGTCTCATTCCTACGTATTTTCATCTGGTATGAAAGATCAGAACAAATGTAGTTCGGGCTAACAAGAACACCGGTTGGTTCAAAAGTTTTACTCGAGTAGGGTTAACAATCAGTTCTAGCAGTTGGTGTATGCAGCTCGACCATTGGAGACTTAGGCGTTACCGTTTTCGATAGAACCGAGAGTTAACAAAACTCTCTTTATGAAAAAGGTTTTCCAAAGTTATAGGTCCCAAAGGACAAAAAGAGTTTGATATTTGTTTTTGTGTTTTTTATGGAAGAAGTGTTTTGAGTTTTTGTTTGTAACTCATGTTGCACTAAAGACTATGACTTATGAGCGAATGTGTCGCATAGCATCCTAAGGATGTACACTAAACACTATAAGAAATTGAGAGGAAGCAACTCAATCACCATTTCCCAAATACTTAAGGCTCGTAGCGTATAACAATCGTTAACCTTTATTAGATGTTTTATGAGTGTTTGAAGATGAGAAGAGAAAGGACACACTAAAGGGGGACTAACTCACCTAAAAGTTGTCATGGAAAGATGGTCCTAAGATTGAGGTAAAGGGAGCTACCTAATGTTATTATGCATGGTTAAGAACCTAATGTCTATCATAACCTCTCTTGAAGAATAGAGATTAGAGATCCTAAGGGAAAGAAGACAAAAGAAGAAGAAAGGGCAAAAGAAACATGCAAATGCAAGGATGCACACATAGAATGCACAAGTAAAATGAAAGTGGGAGGAAAATAGTGTGGGGCAATAGCCTCCACAAGCTCATCTAAACCAAGCATGCATATGAGAAATTCAAGAGAATAAGGAGAAGGAGATACACAAAAGCAATCACACAAAAATGTACCAAAAGGAAACACAAAGAAGTCCTCATGGCTTCATCACTTTAGGTATGCTTCAAGTACCTCCTAAGGAGAGACCAAGCCACATTAAATGAGACTCCAAGGTCATTGGACAGAAGGGAAGAGGATAGAAAAGAAATCTCAAAATCAAAAGCAAATCACATTAAAAGGAAATGCAAGCTCATACACAAGAGAATGTAAGTATACTACACATTTAAACCCTAGTTGGAAACTTCAAAAGCAACAACCAAATGAGCAAGCAAAAAACAATGTCATGACCTAAAAATGAGCAAGCATCATCCTTAACATGTTAGCAACATGAATCAAAAGGCATTGAAGGCTCAAAGGATCCATAAATGTCATCTCCAAGGCAAACTAGGTCAATGTGCATGTATGAACCTCCCTTGGAGGTAACTTGACTTGCAAGTTACCTCAAAATTAGGAAAATGATTCAAAAATTACCAAATACAATGCACAAGGTACCTAAACAATTTGGAAAACAGAGACCAAAAGATCAAAGTAATATTCCCTCAAAGCACCATCAAAAGAAAACAATCCTCAAGACGTACCACTTTGGAATGGGAGAATCGAGGGTCAAAAGAAAATCAACCAAAGTCAACCCTAAAGTCAACAAAATAGGGGCAAAATGGTCCTTAAAAATCAATCAACTCATTATTGATATGAGGATTGATTTTCAGTCATTGGATCAAAAGGAATGAGGAGAAACAAATCAAGAAACAAAACATGTCAAGAAGAAATTCACTTGAAACACTTCCAATTCAATAATCCCATTTTAATTCAAAATGAATCCAAAAAATAAAATAAAAATTTTCTAAAATTAAAGGACATCCTAAAATGTCCTAAAAATAGTTTTGTGGAATTTTTGGATCATTGGAAGTATTTTAAAATGATTTAATTCTAAACAGTCACAAAAATAAAATGAAAAGAAAATAAAAAGAATAAAGAATAAAGGCTTGGTGCAGAAAGTAAACCAAAAGTGTGTATAAGCATTGGGCTCAATGTGTAGGGGTGTGGCTAGCAACAAAGCCCAATCCAAATAAAAACTGCAACCAATCTGTGAGGATGAATTCCAGCCACACAATCTAATTGCCAGAACAATATCCAAGGGTTGAGGGGAGGACATGCGTGCCTCAACAAACAAATACAAACTGGGGTGAAATCCCAGCCCCTCATCTCAATATCAAACAAAGATCAAACGGTTATGGTGCACAGCAATGAAACACACTGTTTCATTAAAAGGGATCCAACAGGATCCTGGCCATCCAACACAATCTAAGTCAAAACATCCTAAGGCTAATGCGCTGCCACGTGAGCATCATAAAAATAACACAATATGGATTGATCCCTTGTTTGATCTTAATGGTGGAGTTTGAATTGTCAATTTTCCACTTGAAATGGCCATTGAACTATGCATGAAAATGGCACCAAAACTGAAATTCAAAATTGTCATCTTGTTTGTTATGTTCTTGGCACTAAAAAAATGCATAAACATGCCTTAAAATGATTAGAAATCAATTAATTCCATTTTATGATTTTAAGCTTTTTTCATGAAAAAGTCTCACATCAAATCTTCAATCCAAGACAAATCCATGACTCCTTAATGTTTGATAATGCAAATGACCCCATTTGGAGAAAGTTTCATGTTGGAAAGATTTTCATTTGAAGTATGCAAAGTGGTGAAATGGACCTATAATGAAAATGACCTATAATCTTACTTTCCCAAAATACCCTTGCCTTGCAAGCTTCATAACTCAAGCTATACAAATCCAAATGAGGACTTCTAGGACTTTTCGGAAAGCTAAGATCATGAGGAATAACTTTCATGTTTGGGTCAAAGTGAGGAGAAACATCCTTCTAGGTCAAAAATGTCTTGGAAGTTGGTTGACTTTTGTTGACCAAAATCACATTCATCTGAGGACCTGTAACTTGCCAGCTTCATAACTTGAGTTCTAGAAATCCGATGAATGACTTCTAGTACTCAAAAGAAATCTAAGGACATGCTCTACACGTCTCATGATGGAGTCAAGATGAGATGAAACTTGTATCTTGAGATATGTGGTCTTGAAGTTAGGCACTAAATAGGGGATTTTACACTGAGAACCCTAATTTAGTAACTCCTCACACCTTGAACTCTTCTTGATTTGATCTTGGAATAACATCTCAAATGCCTCAATAAAACATTCCATGACCACTATGATTTAGAATTGATTCTTAATCTCCTTCAAGTCCACAGTTGACTTAGGGCTGACCAGATGAAAACCCTAGATGCAACACTCTTGACTGTGGCTTCTTCCACATGCCACAACAACTTGGGCAAGCTCCACAATGGCTCTCAAAGCACTCAATGAGCTTCCTTAACATCCCATATCCATAATCATAAACTCAAAAACCTCTGATGATCCTCTATTAGCCTCCAAGTTAGGAGATAATCCACACACATTCACCAACTCTCTCAAAGGGCACTGACAACCTCTTGATGACTTTGATGAGTACTCATGCTTGAGTAAACCTCTTGACTAGACTTAAAACCCTTGGAAAAATTTCTCTTGCTAGGCATACCTATCTTGATCCCCTATTAGATGCAACAATGATATGAAATGCAATATGCTAGAACAAGAAATGAAACATAAGCCAAGTAAAGAAAAGGTTGGGCAAATTTTGGGGTGCAACAGGGAGTCGGTTACGCAAGGCGAAGGTATTAGCACCCCTCACGTCCGTTGTACTCAACGGGATCCAATTTTGTTGTCTATCTAAGGGTGTGTATATCTATCTAAGATACAGGCTCACAAGGACGAAAGAAAAGAAAAGAGGCTCGATAGAGCATCACCGCTCTATGCCTACATATTCCCTCGTGCAATGGGAAAGTCAGAGTCAACGTAGTTCGGAAAACTACGGGTGAAAGGTGGGGAAAGGTTGCTCGCCAAGACATCGCCGTCTTGTACCTACGTATCCTCATCTGGTATGAGAAATCAGAGCAAACGTAGTTCGGGCTGACACAACCACAGGTTGGTTAAGTGTTTTAAACCGAGTAGGGTTAAACCTTCATTCTAGCAGTTATGGATGATGCCTGTTTGTGGTAGAACCAAAGCTTAACAACACTCTTTTCTGAAAATGGTTTGGAATTAATCCCGAAGGATAAAAAGGTTTGACGTTTTGTTTGTGTTTTTTTATAACAAGAAGTGAATTGAGTTAGGTTTGTAACTCATGTTGCACTAGAGACTATGACTTGAGAACGAATGTGTCGCATATCGCCCCCAAACGGGACGTACACTAAACACTCTAGACAAGCGAGAGGAGACCCCTCACTCATCATTTCCAATGTGCTTAAGGCTCGTAGCGTACAACACTCGTTATCCTTTATTAAGTGTCTTAAGATGTTTGAAGATGAGAAGAGAAGACACAAACTCTAAGGGGAAACTAATCTACCCTAACGTTAGCATGCAAAATGATCCTAAAGTTGAAAAGGGAAATCTACCCTAATATTAGCATGCTTGGATTGAACACCTAATGTCTCTCATACTTCCATCCTAAACGGAGGAACTAGGAATCCTAAGGGATCATGGCAAAGAACCAAGAAAACACAAAGCAATTCAATCACAAATAGAAAGTGAAATGCAAACATGAAATGCAAAACAAAGCAAAGAGGGAGGAAAATAGTATAGGGCAGCAGCCACCACAAGCACGTCTCGACCTCTTGAAACTAAGCAAGAAGATGCAAAATAAAAGATAAATGCAATAAGGCAAGCAAACATGAAAATGCAAGCACAAAAGATGCGAAGATGAGATGAAATGGGAGAAGCGAGCTCCTACGACCATTACCACCGATCATCGAAGAAAATTGGGAGGAAAAAGGTGTTGGACATCAGCCACCACAAACGCATCTCAACCAAGCATTCTTCATACTCAAGCAAAACCAAAGATGAACATCACTTTGAACAACAACTATGAAAGTGTGCATTCAAGTGGAAATCGAACACGCGTGTCGAAGAAATCATGATTAAACAATCAAGAACAACGACATATATCCAAAGCATCTCACTCCTAATGCATCATATTGATCCATGAAGATTCGAAGTGATACGATACCAAAACAACCTTGAAAAACAACAAAACAGGCCTGCTGGCACAATGTTAATCGATTAACACCAGAGGTTAATCGATTAATAATTGAAAAATGTTTGAAAATTTGAATATTCGTGTTGGTTAATCGATTAACCAGTTTGAACTGCAACTGGTTAACCGATTAACATTGTACCAGCAACAGAAAACAGCAGCTCAAAAGCACTTTTCAGCAATTAATCACTTCTCCAATAATCCAGATGATCATACAATCAATTATGCACGAAATTAAACCATAAAACAGTAATCCAATCAACATGTAAACACATTAAAACAACAAGATCACAAATCATAAGGATCAAATCAACCAAAAGTCAATCAAAAATGAAGATCCACATCGAATATGCAAAGTAAGTTCGAAATAGTAACGGATCTAGAATTCCAACCTACAAAGCGGAGAATTGCTTTGGTAATTGTTGATTCAACTTTAGTTGAGCAGATCCGAGCTAGAAATCCGGAAATCCTTCAAGATCTAAATGAATTCTTGTAGTAGAAATGAAGATCCACCAAAGTTAAGCAAGAATTATCCAAAAAACCTCTTCTAGATCAACTTCAAAATTCAGATCCACAATAGCACGAAAATTGGATGGAGAAATGGAGATAATAAGGATGATGGATGAAGGTTTTAGCTCTATAATTCAATGATTCCAATGGAGAATCAAATGATTTGATGTGAGAAGAGCTTTAGTGAAGTTTGGGAATGGAAAAGTTGAGAGAAAATTCAAAGAGTGAGTGAATTCTGAAATGAAATGGAAATTATGAGGATTCCTTGTGTGAGGTTTGGAGCAAATCATTTAAATACCCCTTAGGTTTGGATCCAAATTTGGTTTGGAGTGTGGTTTGTGAAAATTGGAATGGGATTAGGAATGGGAATTTGGAGGGAATTGAAATTGATTTGAAACTTAACCAAAATTCAAAATGGTTCTAGATCCTTCTTCTGGTGTAAAATCGACTTCTCATGTAATCAAAATGGACCCCAAAGTGACTTCACTTGAAAATTCACGTGCAGAGCTGAAATTTGCACTGGTTAATCGATTAACCATAGGTTAATCGATTAACACCTTCAAAATTTCAAATTTGGCCTGATTTTGCTTTGGTTAATTGGTTAACCAATAGTGTTAACCGATTAACACCTTGAAAATTTGAATTTTGGCGCCTTTTGGAGGGAAAAGTACACACTTGTCCGTTTTCAACCGTTCTGAGTTCTGTTCAGCTTCTGAAACTTGCTCTTGACTATGATAGCTATGAGAATGTTTGAGATGGCTTGAGTGTTGCCTCCTGAACCAAAAATTATCTTGCAAAATAAAATAAAATCGGTCGTTCGATTCTAGGGCAAAATAAATGTCAGAGCGCCTGATTGCTCGTTGTTCAGTCTCACACAGAAAATGAATCTTGAGCCACATAAATACCTGGATCCCATGCCTCAAGAACAAATGCTATGATATGCGAAAAATGCAAAAATGCAGAGAAACAAAAGCCAGTTAAGGTTAAAACGGAAGGGCAAATTTTGGGGTGCTACTGTTGGGGGCGTGATTAGCAATAAAAATAAGGGGCCCATTAAACAAATAGGCCCAATCATGAAGACTGAGTCCGCGGGAGTGGGGGGGGGGGGGGGGGGGTCACAGTGCAGTCTCCTAATCCTGAGGCGTTGGATCAGTTGACTGGCCAGTCACCTTGATGATATGATAATTGTTGGATTGGACGACCTGTATAAGTCATCTATGTAAGAGCACAGATTGTGTCTTAGTAATATCTCTATGTTTTGATGATAACATTAATGATAATTTGTATACAAGAATTATACTCTCTAAATTTGTTCTAAACTGTTTTCTACAGGCACAAAAGATTTTAATCTTAAAGAGCAAATTTGATGTGAACAATGAATTCTGAATGGCTCAAGAGCATCTGAAGATTAGAAGAATCTGAAGTATAAGAGCTTAGTTATCAAGATTCTGAAGATACAACACGCTGCATGTTTTATCAAGAATCTGAATAAGAGAAGACTCTGTGTGAAGAGACTCTGAATGAGAGAAGACTCTGATCTGAGTGAAGACTCTGATCTAAGAGCATGTTACGCTTCAAGCACACAGCTGCACCAAGACTCTGATTCATCAACATCTGAAGAACATATTAGGCTCTGAAGTTTCCAGAAGGTTCTGAAGACTGAAGACTCTGATATTGATTGTTGATCTGAATTATTTGAAGAAGAATATTTTAATATATCCGTTGGAATATGCCAGCAAATCTTTCCTTAATTGGGATAGACAAAATTCTCTGCAAAGAAGATTATTCCTCTGGTACATTCCTGATATAGTTAAATCACAGCTCAGCAGACAATTGCTACACCCACATTTTGTGCGCCGTCTCTCTGCTGTAATAGTACAAAGGACAGTACTATTTTGATATTGGAAATATTTTCTCTAACGGTAAAATATTCTCTCCAATATTCAAGTGGCTATATAAAGGACATCATAGCTCATTCTTCAAGTGCTAATTCACAACAATATTGACAAGAACTCTCTCACGCTAAAAAGCTTTCATATTCTTCACTGTTCATACATTGTTCTAAACTTAGAGAAATAACACAGTTGTGTTTATAGCTTTCATAGAAGCAATTCTTACTCTTTCATTGTATTACATTAAGTTGTAAAGAAAGTTTTCCTTAAGAGGATCTAGGTTAGATCAGTAGCTCTTAAGAAGACTAAGAACAGTTGTTCTTAGGTGTGCTATTTGTAATCAGTTGATTTGAATAGTGGATTAAGTCCTTGTTGAGAAAGGCAAATCACTCTTGAAAAGGGTGGACTGGAGTAGTTGAGTTCAACGAACCAGGATAAAAATACTTGTGTTTTTATCGTTGATTATTTTTCTGTCATACTTATTCAACCCCCCCCTTCTAAGTATTTTCTCACCTTCAGTTGGCATCAGAGCTCGGTTCTGAGTGTGCATTCGCTTAACCGTGACAGATAAAGATCCAGTGAGAAAAATACTCTGTTATTTATTTGGTTGCTAATATGGGTGATATTCCTACATCAAGCAACAAATATGAAGGAGACAGAATCAGCACCAAACCTCCAATGTTTGATGGAGAAAAATTTGATTATTGGAAGGATAGACTTGAAAGTTTTTTCTTGGGGTATGATGCTGATCTCTGGGACTTAGTCATTGATGGGTATGAACATCCTACTAAGGATGGCAAAAAGATTGATAGAAAATCAATGACTGAGGAGCAGAAGAAAGAATTCAAGAATCATCACAAAGCCAGAACCATACTTCTGAATGCAATCTCTCATACAGAGTATGAAAAGATCACCAACAGAGAAACTGCTCATGATATGTTTGAGTCTCTCAAAATGACTCATGAGGGAAATTCTCAGGTGAAAGAGACAAAGGCTCTAGCGCTTATACAGAAGTATGAAGCGTTCAAAATGGAAGAATCTGAGAACATTGAGACTATGTTTTCCAGATTTCAGATTCTAACAGCTGGGTTGAAAGTTCTGGACAAGGGCTACTCAACATCTGATCATGTCAAGAAGATCATCAGAAGTCTTCCTACCAAATGGAGACCTATGGTGACTGCATTGAAGCTGGCCAAGGATCTGAACAAAATCTCACTAGAAGAACTCATCAGTTCTTTGAGAAGTCATGAGATTGAGCTGGAGGAAGATGAACCCCAGAAGAAAGATAAAGGTAAATCTTTAGCTTTTAAATCTAACAAATCTGTTAAAGCCTTGCAGGTTAATGAAGAAAGCTCTGAGGAATCTTCTTCTGAAGAAGAAGATGAACTTTCTATGCTGTCCAGAAGGATCAACAAACTCTGGAAACACAAAGGGAAGAAGTTCAACAACTTCAGAAGATCTGATCAAAAGAAAGAATCTTCTGGACACAGAAGATCTGGCAAGAAAGAGATCACTTGTTTTGAATGTAAAGAACCTGGACACTACAAGAGTGAATGTCCCAAACTTCAAAAGGAAAAACCCAAAAGGAAGTTTGACAAAAAGAAAAAGGTTCTGATGGCTACATGGGATGACTCAGATGAATCTGAATCATCTTCTGAATCTGAGGAAGAATGTGCAAATGTTGCGCTGATGGCCAACACAGATGATCAGGATGAAGGAACGTCATCATCTGAAGCTGAGTCAGAATCAGACTCTGACTCTGAAGAGGTATTTTCTGAACTCTCCAGAGCTGAACTTGTTGAAAGTTTATCTGACATGATGGAAAGCTACAGCAAGATTAAACTCAAATACAAGAAGCTGAAAAGCAATCTTGAATCTGAGATTAATCTTCTGAGAACAGAACTTGTTGAGCAGAAAGAGATAAATTTAAAACTCAAAAATGATTTAGAAACAACTCAACAAGAATCTGATACTGAAACAGAGTCCAGTGAAAATATTTTAGAAAAATATGACTCCAGTTTTAGAAGATTTCTCACTAAAAGCATAGACAGAAGCAAAATGGCTTCTATGATCTATGGTGTTAGTGGGAACAACAGAAGAGGCATTGGATGTGAATCCTCCTCTGGAAGCAATCCAAAGTCTGTTGATAAACTCTTCATCAAGAAGACTCCCTTGTATTCTCATTTCAAGTTTGGTCATCTGAATGATATTAAACATACAAGCTCTGAAAAGAGTACTTATGTGTTTAAGCCAAGGGTTAGCCAAAATAAACACTATGTTGAAAAACAGAAGTTTAGGCAAAACCGCAGAACATCTAACCCCAAAGGACCCAAAAAGATCTGGGTACCTAAAAGCAAAATAATACCTGTTGCAGATATCCTTAGCAGCAAAATCCAGACACCAATCATGGTACCTGGACTCTGGATGCTCGCGACATATGACGGGCGAAAGGTCTATGTTCCAAAGCCTGGAACTTAAATCTGGAGGGGACGTGAAATTTGGAGGGAACCAGAGGGGCAAGATCATTGGCTCTGGTACGATAGGTAATGGTAACCTACCCTCTATTTCTAATGTTTTGTTAGTAGAAGGATTGAAACATAATCTATTGTCCATAAGTCAATTAAGTGACAATGGTTATGATATCATCTTTAATCAAAAATGTTGCAAAGCTGTTTGTCAAAAGAATGGCTCAACCTTATTCAGTGGAAAGAGGAAAAACAACATTTACAAAATTAACCTTTCAGAACTTAAAGTTCAAAAAGTAAAATGCCTTTTATCTGTGAATGATGAGCAATGGGTCTGGCATAGAAGATTGGGACATATTAATATGAGACGTATATCTCAGATTAATAAACTCAATCTGGTCAGAGGACTCCCTAATCTGAAGTTCAATTCAGATGCTCTGTGTGGCGCATGTCAAAAGGGTAAATTTTCAAAATCCCATTTTAAACCAAAAAATGTTGTTTCCACCTCTAGACCATTGGAATTACTTCACATTGATCTGTTTGGACCAGTGAAAACTGCATCCATCAGAGGCAAGAAGTATGGGTTAGTCATTGTAGATGACTACAGCAGATGGACATGGGTAAAGTTTCTAAAACACAAGGATGAGTCTCATTCTGTGTTCATTGACTTCTGCAATCAAGTTCAGACTGAAAAAGAATGCAAAATTATTAAAGTCAGAAGTGATCATGGTGGCGAATTTGAAAACAAATATTTTGAAAAATATTTTTCTGAAAAGGGAATTGCACATGATTTCTCCTGTCCTAGAACTCCACAACAAAATGGAGTTGTAGAGAGGAAAAATAGAACATTGCAAGAAATGGCCAGAACCATGATCAACGAGACAAATCTGGCAAAACATTTTTGGGCAGAAGCAATAAATACAGCATGTTATATTCAGAACAGAGTGTCTGTAAGACCTCTTCTGGAAAAGACTCCCTATGAATTGTGGAGAAACAGAAAGCCCAACATTGCTTATTTTCATCCATTTGGATGTATTTGTTATATGCTTAACACTAAAGATCATCTAAACAAGTTTGATTCCAAAGCACAGAAGTGTTTCATGCTTGGTTATTCTGAACGCTCTAAAGGCTACAGAGTATTCAATACTGAAACACAGATTGTGGAAGAATCTATTCATGTTAGATTTGATGATAAGCTTGGCTCTGAAAAGCCAAAGCAAGTTGAAAGTTTTGCAGATAGAGAAGTTATTCTCACAGACTCTGAAGGCTCAGAGGCAAACAAGACTAAAGACAAAGACTCTGAAGAAAATCCAGATGCTACACCTTTAACTTCCCAACTTGACAATCTGCATATTTCTGAAAGACCAACAGTCAGAGGATCTTCTTCCAGAATGAAAGCTTCTCATCCAGAGGATGTGATAATTGGAAAGAAAGATGATCCAATAAGGACAAGAGCATTTCTCAGAACTTCTGAATCTTCCTTCTGTGGCTTAGTGTCAATTATAGAACCTTCATCTGTTGATGAGGCTCTGGAAGATAATGAATGGATTCTAGCTATGCAAGAGGAGCTGAATCAATTCACAAGGAATGAAGTCTGGGATCTGGTTCCAAGACCTAAAGGTTTCAATGTTATTGGAACAAAATGGGTTTTCAGAAATAAACTGAATGAAAAAGGAGAAGTTGAAAGGAACAAAGCAAGACTGGTTGCTCAAGGCTACAGTCAACAAGAAGGCATAGACTATACAGAAACATATGCTCCTGTTGCAAGGTTAGAGTCTATACGCTTGCTTATTTCATTTGCTGCACAACATAACATCACTCTTTATCAGATGGATGTTAAAAGTGCTTTTCTTAATGGAATTATAGAAGAAGAAGTGTATGTCCACCAACCTCCTGGTTTTGAAAATGAAAATTTTCCAGATCATGTTTACAAACTAAAAAAATCTCTTTATGGACTAAAACAAGCTCCCAGAGCTTGGTATGAGAGGTTGAGTAATTTTCTTCTGAAGAAGGATTTCATCAGAGGAAAAGTGGATACCACACTATTTTGTAAAACCATTAAGAAAGATTTGTTGATTTGTCAAATTTATGTAGATGATATTATTTTTGGATCAACAAATATTATGCTTGGAAAGGAGTTTGCTAAATGTATGCAGGAAGAATTTGAGATGAGCATGATGGGAGAACTGAAATTCTTTCTGGGAATTCAAGTAAATCAGACTCCAGAGTGCACCTACATACATCAGACGAAGTATGTTAAAGAGCTTCTGAAGAAGTTTAACATGCTGGATAGCAAAATGGCAAAGACTCCAATGCATCCTACAAGCACTCTAGGTAAGGAAGAGGTAAGTAAGAAGGTAGATCAGAAACTCTACAGAGGTATGATAGGATCTCTTCTTTATTTGACTGCTTCTAGACCAGACATTCTGTTTAGTGTTTGTTTATGTGCTAGATTCCAATCAGATCCTAGAGAATCACACTTAACTGCTGTTAAGAGGATTCTAAGGTATCTGAAAGGTACTGCTAATGTTGGTTTGTGTTACAGAAGATCTGACAAATATTCACTAGTTGGATTCTGTGATGCTGACTATGCTGGAGATAGAGTTGAGCGCAAAAGTACTTCTGGAAGCTGTCAGTTTCTTGGAAGTCATCTGATCTCATGGTACAGCAAGAAGCAACCAACAATTGCACTATCAACCACAGAGGCAGAATACATTGCTGCTGCTGGGTGTTCCACTCAGATGCTCTGGATGAAGAGTCAACTAGAAGATTATCAAATCTATGAGAGTAATCTTTCTATCTTCTGTGACAATACTTCAGCTATATGTTTATCCAAAAATCCTATTTTACACTCTAAGGCTAAACATATAGAGATTAAACATCACTTCATCAGAGACTATGTTCAGAAGGGTGTAATAAATTTAGCCTTTGTTGATACAGATCATCAATGGGCAGATATTTTCACAAAACCCCTTGCTGAAGATAGGTTTAAGTTTATTCTGAAAAATATTTGTATGGATTTTTGTCCAGAGTAATATTTCTCAGAGTCTACTTCTCAGATGCTAAGTGTTTAACACTCTGAAGTATTTCATCTGTTTTGCTTATTTAATTTATCTGTGATTTATTTTTGTGAAACTCTGTACTGACCATCTCAGAGGATCTGAAAGTTGAAAACGTTTCATTTCTTAAGAGTTACAGAATCACATGCAAAGCAAACACGTGTCACTCAGAATCTGAAAAGATGGAGTACACCTACTGACTATGACGTTTAAGGTATTGCTTTGAAAATCTCAATCTATCTTGAATTTCCCCCCAAATGTCATATCATAATTAAAAATGATTACTTTTCATTAAATGCAAACGTGCGTATGTGTCCTATGTATGTCTGTTGTGTTTCCCATGCGTGTCTTATTTTTCTATATAAACCACTCTCACAACACATTCACACTTTTCACATTCTCAACACATATGCGCTTTTGTCTGCTGTTCTCTCTCTTCTCAAACCCTAAACGAACCCAGAAACCGTCATCTCCTTCTTCTTCATCAACAATGGCATCCACATCAAAAGCAGTTACTACCAAAGATTCTACCACTATCATTGAACCAGTACGCACTCTTCTGACTCCTGTTGATTCTCTAGAAGTGTTATGTGAAAGTTTCGTGGATTTGGAAGACCTTGCTGATAATGGGTTTGATCTGATTCCTTCGATCAAAGAACAAGGTTGGAACGGTTACTTTGATAGGCTGATGGGTCCTGTGTATCCAAAGTTAGTGAAGGAGTTTTGGATCCATGCATTCGCTACTCCAAAGTTCGTTCATTCTTCTGTGCTGGGTAAGAAGATTGTTATCACTGAAAATCTGATCAGGAAACTCATAGGTTTCACAGCAACTGATGGAGTAACCTCTCTATCTTCTGCGCGTGAAGACCTGAAGGATGTTTGTCAAGAAATCTGCACTACTGGTGAACCTTGTAAGAAGGTTAAGTTTTTGAAACCCACTTACAAGATTTGGGCTAAGATTTTCTTGAACACCATTTTTCACAGACCCTCCTCAAACTCATCTGACTATGTTAATGCTGAACAACTTTACTTCATGTACTGTTTGCATCAAAACATTCAGATTGATCTTCCTTATCTGTTGTTCAATCATCTGGTATCTCATGTCAAGGAAACAAGGGAAACAGCAAGAGATAAAACTGGAAAAGTCAGATCATGGATTCCTATGGGAAGACTGATTTCAGATATTCTGGTGGAAAACAAACTTGTGGCGCATCTGCAAGAGGCTGGGCTGACAGAAGATCTGGACTTTATCATTGGCTCTGAGATAAATGGCTTAACTCTGAGAAGGATGAAATTGGTTGAAGATTTATCTGAGAAACCAAGGAAAACTAACTCTGAAGAAGTTAGGGGGAGAAGGATTCCTGTTGAGGACTTTCCTCTATTTACCTCAGATGAACCCAGAGAGCTAATAGCTGAGTATGTTGCGTGCTGCATCAGAGATGGTGTTGAGATCCCTGCAAATCTTGTGCAGAAGGAAGGCCAAGTTCTTCCTGATCAGACAAGGGAAAGAAGACGCAAGAGAAAAGCTGATAAAGAAGGTCATCAGAAGAAAAGAAAGCATTCAGATGCTGAGAAAAAGAAGAAAAGAAAGAAGCTGAAGAAGGTTCAACAAAATCCTCCTGCAGCAACTTTTGAAGAGATAAGAGATACTCTGAAACAGGTATTTAACACTGATTCTAATCCTGTTCATCATTCTGCTACCACACCATCTGACTCACCCCTCATATTTAAAAGATCTAGACCATCTGAGACTCATACACCACAACCAACAATCATTCAAACACCACAATCCAAACAAACTCAACAAACAACACCACAACCTCAAAACCCCATCCCAGAATCTACAATTCCAGAGGATGTTCACCCTGAACACTCTGACCAACCTGAAAATCCCATTGATCCTAATGAGATTTTAGATATCACACCCTTAAACCGTTCTATCATTTTATCTTCAACTTCTGAAAAATCTAACCAATCTGATACATCATCTGATGATGAATCATCTGGTTTTATTAATGAATGTTTGAATGATCTCAAACAACCTCGTACTGAGAGTGTTTGGAAACAACTTTTTAAATCTCCCACCTCTGATCATCCACCTTCTCCACAAAATTCCCCCACTCAAACTCTCAATCCACAACATCTTGAAATCCAATCCACTCCACAACCAACATCTGAACCTCAACCAACATCTGAACCACAACCATCATCTGAACCAACCAACCAACAAACTTCTGAACCACAAATTAACCAACAAACATCTGAACCTCAAACATCTGAACATCCATCTCCACAACCTCAACCTTCTAAACAAACACCACAAACACAACCAACCCAACCCAGAATCCCTGATGAAGCAGAATTGGGATCAAGTGTTTATACTATGTTAAGAAATTTTGACAAGGATAATGTCTCAGACTTTGCTGACATTATGGATGTGTGCATGACCACTATGGATAAAGAGGCTGCTAGTGCTGTCTGGAAGAAATATCTTTACAGACTGAATAGGGAGGCTTTGAAAATCAGGACTCAATGTCTTAGATTATCAAAAGTAAGGTTTGCTGCTTATCAGAAAAGGATTAAGAAAAACCCTCCTCCTATTCTTCTTCTAGAAGCTCCTCCACCTCCAGAAATTCCTGCACCCAATGTCACTCAGATTGTTTCAGAATCCACTGTTCCAGAATCTTCTATTTCAGTATCTACAGATCTTCAGAAGGATGTCAAGGAATTAAAGGACTTCATGGTTGATCAAAAGAAGACAAATGAAGAAATGAAAACTTGGATGGCTAAGCAAGATGAGAATTCAGAGAGGATTACAGCACTGCTGCAACTCATCGCTTCTCAACAAGCCTCATCTGCCAAACCTTCTTAATGTTTTTGCACAAGTTTTTCATGCTTTGTTTTGTTTTTGATTGTCTTCTGATATGTTTTGTTTGCTTCTATCTGAATCTGGATGTTATCTTAATGAAAATGATCTTTTGCTTATCTGGATATGTGTTTCTTCTGCATCTTTACTGTCTTTTAAAAATCTTTTTGATTATGACAAAAAGGGGGAGAAACAAAATAGAATCTGATTGTTCAAATCTATAAGCAATTATCTGAACTAAGTCAGACATGTTACTAACATTCTTTGAATCTAATCAGAATCTGACAAATTTATCTAACCAGACTCTGACAAATTTCATTGAAGTTTTTCCTGAGATCTATCTTTTCAGAACCTGATCAAAAATAGCTAAATCTGAGTAAACCAGACTCTGATATCTAAAGACCAGACTCTGATATCTATCCTTGAGTACTATGATCTGAAAGATAACTCAAGACAGGAAATGGCAAGATAAACAACCAAGTGTTCTGAAGTTGTTCATCTGGCATCAAGCTTTGGCATCAAGCTTTGACTCTAGAAGTCAAACTTATATCAACCAGGATTTGTCAACCAGGCTTCAATCAGGATGTTAATCAGGCTCTGAACCCAAAATGCAATCAGGCTCTGAATCTGAAATGAAATCAGGCTCTGAATCTGAAATATACTCAACCAGAAAGGGAAGTATCTAATTCCATTAGAGTATTCATTTCAGGGGGAGATTGTTAATCTCAGGGGGAGTAATTTCAATTCATTTTTATTGAACAAATTGCTCATGTTTTGTCATCATCAAAAAGGGGGAGATTGTAAGAGCACAGATTGTGTCTTAGTAATATCTCTATGTTTTGATGATAACATTAATGATAATTTGTATACAAGAATTATACTCTCTAAATTTGTTCTAAACTGTTTTCTACAGGCACAAAAGATTTTAATCTTAAAGAGCAAATTTGATGTGAACAATGAATTCTGAATGGCTCAAGAGCATCTGAAGATTAGAAGAATCTGAAGTATAAGAGCTTAGTTATCAAGATTCTGAAGATACAACACGCTGCATGTTTTATCAAGAATCTGAATAAGAGAAGACTCTGTGTGAAGAGACTCTGAATGAGAGAAGACTCTGATCTGAGTGAAGACTCTGATCTAAGAGCATGTTACGCTTCAAGCACACAGCTGCACCAAGACTCTGATTCATCAACATCTGAAGAACATATTAGGCTCTGAAGTTTCCAGAAGGTTCTGAAGACTGAAGACTCTGATATTGATTGTTGATCTGAATTATTTGAAGAAGAATATTTTAATATATCCGTTGGAATATGCCAGCAAATCTTTCCTTAATTGGGATAGACAAAATTCTCTGCAAAGAAGATTATTCCTCTGGTACATTCCTGATATAGTTAAATCACAGCTCAGCAGACAATTGCTACACCCACATTTTGTGCGCCGTCTCTCTGCTGTAATAGTACAAAGGACAGTACTATTTTGATATTGGAAATATTTTCTCTAACGGTAAAATATTCTCTCCAATATTCAAGTGGCTATATAAAGGACATCATAGCTCATTCTTCAAGTGCTAATTCACAACAATATTGACAAGAACTCTCTCACGCTAAAAAGCTTTCATATTCTTCACTGTTCATACATTGTTCTAAACTTAGAGAAATAACACAGTTGTGTTTATAGCTTTCATAGAAGCAATTCTTACTCTTTCATTGTATTACATTAAGTTGTAAAGAAAGTTTTCCTTAAGAGGATCTAGGTTAGATCAGTAGCTCTTAAGAAGACTAAGAACAGTTGTTCTTAGGTGTGCTATTTGTAATCAGTTGATTTGAATAGTGGATTAAGTCCTTGTTGAGAAAGGCAAATCACTCTTGAAAAGGGTGGACTGGAGTAGTTGAGTTCAACGAACCAGGATAAAAATACTTGTGTTTTTATCGTTGATTATTTTTCTGTCATACTTATTCAACCCCCCCCTTCTAAGTATTTTCTCACCTTCAATCTAAATGTAAGGACTAGATTGCGCTGTCTATTGAAGAGCACGGTATGCTTGGCCATGTTAGAAGAGTCAATGATTGACTTATTTAAAGGCCACAAGCAAGGCCATGTGGGGGCCATCCACGCCCTCATTTCTTCTTTCCATTTTCTCTCTTTATTCTTTCCACACTCTCCATCTCTCTTCAATTCTCTCCATTCTCTATACAATTCTCACCCTACAACCACCATGATATGGCCTCTGGCCACCCTAAAACCTCCCTCCAAAATCCATTTATTGGTTGAAGTTCAACCGAAAACTTCATACACCCACCCAAAAACTCATCAATCCAACAAACCCTAACCCCTCTATGATGAACCATAGGGTTCAACCTATGAACCCTAACCCTAACTATGAACCCTATGGTTCTCGAAGAACCCTAATTCACGCCCAAAAATAACCTAAACAACCAAAATAAAATAAAAAAGCAGACAAACCAGATTCACAACAAACGCACAAAGATTGTGAATCAAAATGCTAAGTACATTTACCTTCTCTGTCGTATATTCTTCCCTTCTTTCTCTTTTTGGTCTTTTGCTTGGTTTTTGATTCTCTAATCCTCTACTAATCTCTTTCTTTTTCTTTACAGGTGGCTTAAGCTCAAGGAATTAGGGTTCTAATGATGAACCTTAATCCTTCAAGTATTGGGAGCTTTAGTGAGGTTTTTTTGAAGAAATCGTAGCAACAAAGATTTCTAGTCTTAGGGTTCTCCCTCTCTACTTCTGAATTCTTTTCTTTTATAGTTAGAATTTAGGTTAGAATTTAATTGTAAAATCTTTATTTTAGGAAGTTTTTGTAATTGATTGATCCTTTTAATTTTTAGATTTAGGTTCAAAATTAGAATTAGGGTTTTGTTGTGTTGAAACACCTTTGTATTCAACTTGTATCAGATTATCGAAAAATTTATTTCTATAAATAAGTTTGATTCTAGATCCAATCCACTTTCATTGTGCACCGTTTTAGGGTTTCTAAAGAAACAAATTTGGATTCTTATTTTGGTCAACGATTTTGACCACAAAATAAAACTGAATAACAATAATAATAAAATAATTAACCCATTTAAGCTAATAATAATCTTAATAATAAATTCTGACAAATTTTTTTAAAGATAGGAGCCGCCCACCATAATTTAAATAATATACAAATCCCAATACAATACTTAATACCTAAGTTAATACTCAATATAATGCCCTATATATATATATATATATATATATATATATATATATATATATATATATATATATATATATATATATATATATATATATATATATATATATATATATATATATATATATATATATATATATATATATATATATATATATATATATATATATATATATATATATATATATATATATATATATATATATATATATATATATATATATATATATATATATATATATATATATATATATATATATATATATATATATATATATATATATATATATATATATATATATATATATATATATATATATATATATATATATATATATATATATATATATATATATATATATATATATATATATATATATATATATATATATATATATATATATATATATATATATATATATATATATATATATATATATATATATATATATATATATATATATATATATATATATATATATATATATATATATATATATATATATATATATATATATATATATATATATATATATATATATATATATATATATATATATATATATATATATATATATATATATAAAATAATAATCATATATTATAAAAAAAATCCAAATTAATTATAATTCATTAGTTAATTATAAAAACAAACTCCTTATAGAATTATCAATAGCCCTAATATAGAATAATTAGTAATAATAACTAAAATAAAATAATCTTAATAAATTAAAAAAATAATATTAAAAGCCCAAAAATAACTAAATTAAAATAATTTTAATAACACCCCCTCATATATAAGAATAGATTACTTTCTTTTTAGAATGAGCCCACTACAAATCTAATAATCAGGTAAAGAATTTGGTAGGGACTAATCCTTAACCCTTAACAAATAGAAAACTCTAATTTATTATGCCAAAAAAAAAAGTAACTAAGGTAAAAAGTCAAAATGATCTCCCTTTGACTTTTTAGGTCATTGGGGTAACCAGATGACTGCTAACTATTGGTCAAAATTTAGGGCACAACAGACACATTCACTAAAAATCTTGAAAGTTTGCATCATTTTCCAAATCTCTTACATCCTTTTGCTTCTTACTTGGTCACATATATACTATTCATACATGCATCATTCTTTTTAAGTAATTTTTTAGAAAAATCATAAATGGAACCGGTCCAAAGAGTGTTCATCATCTTTAACCTTCATCCTATGCATACCCACAAACAAAGTACACATAATTATTCATTGTTTTGGTTCCATCTAGATTTAGTGTTGATAACATCCAATTTAGGTTGGTGAATTGTAAATTGGGTTTAGATCTTTGAGGGTTTCAAATAAGAAAATCAAAGTGTATTTTTCCTTCAAGACCAATTGGGGTTTGAAGGTTTTGGATAAGATTATGCAATTTGGATTCGATCAAGTGAAGGCTTTGAAGAACGAAGGATTCTTGCAAAGGAGTAACATGAGATGGTGAATCAAATTGGTAAATCTTGGGTTACAACAATTCACAATTTAGATTCGATCGAGTGAAGGCTTTGAAGAACGGGGGTTCTTGCAAGGAGTAGTGTGAGAAACTAAACAAAATTGGTATTGTTGGGTACTTGGTCAAGCTCAGATCAAGGGAAGATAAAGTATTATAATCAAAATCAAACATAAGGTTTGTAGGGTTGCATTTCTACATGTCTCTTGTAAATTACATTTGCAAAGTAAGTTTAGTTTTCACTATCTCAATCCGAATTCGAATTGAGGGAAGACGTATCCATAGCCAGTCCGATTGCAGAACTGCGTAAACAAATTTTTGTGTACTCTCTCTATCTCTTTTATGTTTCACTTGCAAATAATTGAATTCTTCAATTGTGTGATCAATACGTTTGCTTAAATTTTTTGATAACCTTTGAAAAAGGTTTTGTTGAGTTGATCACAATCTATTTGATTGTGGTTGGATTTTCAAATCAACAAAATCATACATAACTCTAAACAAAATTGATTATACATAAGGTGTTTGACAATTTGTCTCAATTAAGTTTTTGTGTTTGTTATCGTTAGAAATAGCTTTGCTTGCTGAGTCGAATTCAAGTGATTGTGATTAAAGCATATTTATTGAATTGTTTATCATTATCATCGATTGATTTTCATATACGCATATCTGAGCTTTTTGATAGCGATTTAGTTTAAAAGATTCAATCCGGGTCACTTCTGTTAACCATTGATTTTCTAAAACAGTTTTGCAAAGCAATTTTTTAAAACTTGGGATCTATTCACCCCCTCTAGATCAATCTCTTTCTTCTAACACTATGTTCCTCTTCTCAAAACCCTAAAGCACCTATAAGTCACACTACAACATGTATAACTCACACTACAACACCTGAAACTCAAGCATATGTTGAACAAAACATTGGATTAAGAAGGTTTTTAGGATAGATCCTGAAACCTTAGCAACATTATTGAATGATGAAGAATTTGGAGAGAATGTCATACTAGATATTTAGATAACTTGTATTGACATAAATATTGCCAAACAACCTACTCTTGTCAAACCATGGTAAAGTAGTGTCAGAATATTCATTTAATGCAATATCCAAAATACCTACGTCTACTGCATTCAAATAACCAAAAGTTGTTAAGGAACTTACTTATAAGATAATTAACAGTGATCTTGTAAGTTGGGTTATGGTAATTAGTATGTTATACTTAGGATCTTCAATTGTCCATTTTACTAACACTATGATATTATAACAATTTAAAATCGTGATACCAAAAAGGAAAAAGGTTAATGATGTTTCACTTCAAAAAAGAAATAGTGATAGAATTATGACACTCAAAACACGATACATAGTGAGGCCTAAAAAGCATGGTGAAGATCCATTTATGATTCCTGAAGAAGAATACCAGATTGGTGTTATGGCTATGAGAATGAAAAATTCTGATGACATTTATAAGGGCATGTCTCAATGATTTCTTGTCATGAATTGTACTTTCTTTTGGTTTTGACTATATTTATACTTTAAGGATTATGTATCATAATGAATTATGTACTGCGATGATTATGTTACATCATGTAACTCTTTTGTGACACTGGTTATATGAACTAAAATCTAACAATCCATTTTCTGTCATTAAACTAACTTTAGTTTGGTACTGTAACAAACTAGAGGGCTATTGAAATTACTATAAGAATTCTGGTACTGTAACTATAGTATGAATTCTAGTATCTTTCATGAAATGAAACAATCAATGTTATCTTGAATTTTTGCAAAAAATTATGGTTTATATTGTCATAAATTTTAAATGATTTTATCACAACATATTATTTTATACTGTCATAACAGGGTTGTGTTGTATGTATTTGCAAAGTTATCAAATGATTAAGCCAAACTAAGTTTAAAATATGTCTAAAATTAAAGTGTTACTATGAAAAATTTAATTCAAAGAAAGGCAAATATCAATCCCAAATTAGGCCAACCTATGTCATATTTAAGTCAAAATAAGACAACACATTGACTACACTTAATGCATAGTCCTGTCAAAACATGTCTAACCATAATAATTGTCTAACCAAAATCAATATTCCATTCAAAATCACTGTCAATACATAGATTTGAATGATGTGCAGTTTCAACATAACATCAACATCTAGATTCACTCATTAACATTCTAATTCAAAAGTTCCTTCAACATTTACATTTCATTATAAAGTAGACATTAAACATAAAATAAGTTACAAAACATAACATTTTTAATTTTCCAACAAATGCCTTTGAATTCAGTTTTTTCTTCAAATTCTTGTTCTTCTTCTTTGAAACTTCATATAACTCCTTCAAAACTACCCTCAACTTTCAACTCATTCATATTGCTCTCATCTTCATTTTCATCTATTGCTCTCTTGTCTTCATCCCATATAACAAAATCACATGTGTCATCAACCTGCCAACTAGACATATTCAAAAAAGCCTTCCTTTATTAGATCCCTTCTTGCATTGATACGAAACCTTATGACCATGACACCCAAAAAAAATACCCAGGTCAAGTTTTTACAAATGAGTAAGACATGGAAACGAATTTGGTTGAATATGTCTTAGAAGATGACATTGAAATGAAGATGGTTGGACTTCTGTGTTTCTGCGTGCAAAATGAAAGAAAATTTGGAAAAGAGAGAGCAACTTATGGTAAAATAATTGGGGAAGATGAACTTTTAATAGCTTTAACAAAAGAAAAACAAATATGTTTTAAGAAACATATTTCATGTTGTAAATTAATTTCATCCAATTAAATCCACTATATCAATCACTTAAACTGCCAACCTCATAAAATGATTGTTAGCTGCCAAGCCATGTCATATTCACTTAGAGCCATTTAACGGGGGAGAGGGAAAAATGTGGATAAAAAAATAATATTAAAATGACCTTTAATTGAAAAAAAATTGAAAGATTAAAAAAAAATTTAATATATTTAGAAGAACTGCAAATATATTTAACCCATGCACTAAAAGTAAGAAGAGTAAAAGAAATTTGTATTATTAATAGTAAAATGAAATTTCATATATCATTCTAGTTAGTTTTTAGTGGATTTTACTATATTTGTATGTGTATTCGAATGTACAATTTATTTAAGTAAGTTTTGGAAATGAAATTGAAGTTCTATAAAAATAGAGAAGGATCTCTCTATAGGTAGAAAACAGAAAAGATATCAAATAACTACAATATTATATACATGTTACATCACTCTTTTATTTTTTTAAATTTCTTTTGAGTTCACAAACTTCCCTTAACCGTTTAAATTAAAACTTTGGTAGAAAATTACTTTATCAATTTTGTCACCTCTTTTCTTCAAAGAAATAAAAACTCCAACCCTTATCATAGAATATCAGTTAATAGTTGGTATTGTTAGATTGAACATTATAATATGAGTTTGAACAAGAAATCTCACAACAAAATGGTTATTATCACTTTGCATATAGACTAATTTTTTATAAACAAAAGAGGAAATCTTAAAATTTGCGCTAATTTCTATTTTAACATTATTTGTTGTACTTTCAATTGAAAATATAGTTTCCATTTATCTCAACTTATATACTCTATCATTTTTATTTTTGATTTTTTTTTATGTCTAAGAAGTCCATCATAAAAGCGGCCTACTTATTATTATTATTAAAAATTTATATTTAGTGGTTGAATTAGAGATCGAAAAAATTTAAAAATTGATGATTAAAATGTTTAGAAATCAATAAAGCGACTATAAAATAATTTAAGGACTAAATTTAATGATTGAGTTTAGAGACTTTTTTTAATTGATTAAAGAACTTAAAATATAATAAAAAATTTCTCCCCCATGTGATAATCAAACCAAGGCCCTTTGAATGAGAGGTAGTGTTTAATGATTGGACCATGTCATTTTTATTGTTAGATTCATCGTTTGAAATTATATATATTATTAATAAAATACAAAATTTAAATATAATTTAAAAAATTTCTTAAACTAATTGTTATTAAATTTATATATTTTTTAATAAATAAATTTGTATCAACCAATTTTTTTATATAAATAAATATTTTGTTTGTTAAAATAATAAACTTGTAAAATTTTAACTAAAAAATAAAAATTGGGAAAGAATTCAAACACTAAAAAAATAAAGGTGAAATTGAGAGAGAAATAACTTAATAAAGAAAAAAAAATTATTAGTGATCAAAATTTCGGTGGTTGAATTTTGTTCTAAATTAATTTTATATATTAATGTTTTTTTGAGATTAAATATTACGGTCGGAAAATTTCAATCACTTATTCAGTGGTTAACTTTATTTTGTGATTGATTTAGTGACTTTTAAAATTTTACTAACATGGTATCTAGTTTCGATGGCTAGAGTGACCCGGATTTTTTAAACACTTATTTAGTCACTAAAAGCGAATTCTTTTAATAGTGTACTATGTGTGATGGAAATGTATGAGGATCTTGATTAAAAGGATGAACATGGTGGAGAAATAAATGATGTATGCTTTTTATAAATGATATAGTTCTACTCGGAGAGTTGAGAAATGTAAGTTTAGTAAACGGATAATATTTCTAATCTAAAAGTGAAAGTTGGAGAGTATATCATACCACATGTTATTGTTGGAAAGTCCATGAGATCTGGGAGCACCAATGGAACAAATGCTTCAGGAACACAAGAGAGGGAGACGCAACATCTTAACCCAATACCTTAAGGTGTTAGGTAAATGGGTATTCTCTCTTATAAATCCAACATTCCACTCATTCATAGGCAATGTGGGACTTTGACTACTTACACTTGCACCCAACATTCTCCCGCACAATGAGTCTCTCATACCCTATAACAGGATTCAACACCAGATCCAAATCCCGCTCTCCGACAAAGTTGAACCATAACTTTGATACCACTTTTGAGGAGTACAGGAGAGTAAAGAGCACAAATGTGACCAATGCTCTAGGACCACAAGAGAGAGCAACGTCATATCTCAACCCAAAACCTTAAGGTTTTTGGTTGACATGTGGTGTCTCCCTCTCTTGTGATCCTGGAGCATTAGTCTCATTGATGCTTCCGACTATCCTGAACTCCATGATTTATATATCTTGGATTCATAGTTCAAAACAATGGATAAATAGAATGAGACGTAAATCATATAATTAAAACTTCGTGATTGAAATGGAGGAGGGCTTCAGGGATATTTGTAAGACTATAAATGTTGTACAGGACATAATAAAAAATCAATACGAAAATAAAATAAGTGTAGCAAAGATGAGAAAACTCAGTTGAGTATATATCACTATTCAACTTTTATATATATATATATATATATATATATATATATATATATATATATATATATATATATATATATATATATATATATATATATATATATATATATATATATATATATATATATATATATATATATATATATATATATATATATATATATATATATATATATATATATATATATATATATATATATATATATATATATATATATATATATATATATATATATATATATATATATATATATATATATATATATATATATATATATATATATATATATACTACGACAACACAAAATATATATCAAAGATGAGAAAAAATAAGAATAGAGAATTAAAAATTAAAGGCAGTCCTCAAGTTGCTGTGCAGTCAAAGACAATATCTTGTAGCACTAACTTTTCAAGACAATGAAGACATGATAGTGTGGAGATTGATCCCTTTTGAATGGCCAAACTCAAAGATTCGAGAAATTAAAGAATTAAAATTAAGGAATATTTCATAGCTATGTTTTCTTATTGTTTGCCCATTTCACGTCCAAAAGCTCTATAATATATGCTTCTAATTAAACGAGTGGTTCTAATTTAACATTTGAATCAAACTTAGTTGTATTTAAACGGATCACACAAAATTGATTAGATAAAACTTTTAACTAATTAAATTTTAAAAAATAAGAAAATTACTCTTTTTTTTTAGTTCTATTAAAATGGCATGACATTCCTTTTAGTTTTAAAATATACATTAATTTATCTTATAATTTATTAAAATGACCAAAATGACGCAGACACTCATATAATTTTTAGTGACAACAAAAAAATATAGGTATAGATGATATTTATTTATGATTGTTTGTCTGTCACTAAAATATCTGTTAACATTTATAAACTCATGGGAAATTAGTACATGTTTTAAAACTAAAGAAAATGTTAGCCTCATATTAACATTTATAAACTCGTGGGAGATTAGTGCATGTTTTTTAATACTAAAGAAAATGTTAGCCTCATATTAACAAATCTTAGGGAATGTAACTTCTCCACACAAAAAAAATCTATCTATTATAATTCAAGTTTTGAATTGAACTAACAAAAACATATCTCATTCGACTCTCAATTATTATTTTTACAAACCACGAAGTTAATTAATTGAATCAATTTTGTTTTTTAATAGAAAATTATGAGCCATATATTAAAAATAAAAGAATTGAGAGTTAAAGGGAATACGAATAAAGCTAAGAGCATCAGAAATACTTAGGAACTATAATACAATCCTGGCTAAAAGTTAGAAAGGAAACCAAATATAAAATTAAGAAAACACCTAAACTGTCTCAAAACATAAACACAAGTCGACCCAAAACGTTGGCAAGACTATCTTGAATCTTTTAACACACTGACATCTGGAGAGAACAAACTAAAAGAAGGCATGCATCTCCATTTGCACAAAACAAAAAGAGGACAGCTGGCCACCCAACACACCCTTAGCTACTTGAGTGAGTTCCACTCACGACCAACAGAAAAATGAAGAAACCATAAACATGGGTTTGAATCCACTTTCACACCAAGTTAGTTATCGAAGACATCCAGTGACTAACTGTTAAGCTTCCCTGCAAAAAATGACTTTGTTAAGCAATTTTCCAATATTTCAGACCACAAAATTTCATATCGAAATAAGGCCTAAATGTTAGAACACAGATTGGTTCTTAATAATATCTCTATGTTTTGATGATAACTATTATGAAATTTTGTATTAAAGAATTATATACTCTAAAATTTGTTTGAGAATGTTTGTTGCAGATGTTAAAGTGAATATTACTCCAGAAGCAAATTAGATCTGAACATAAGAAATATGCAAGGCTCTGAAGCGTCAGAAGTATATCTTAGAAGATTCTGAACGCTGCCTCTAGAAGTTTCTGAGCGCTGCCTCCAGAAGAATCTGAAGCAGGAGCTGCAGAAGAATCTGAAGCAGAAGCCTGAAGCATCTGAAGCAATGAGGAATTCTGTATGAAGAGTTTCAAGCACAGTTACTTCAGAAGACTCTGATAGTACTAACGCTGCCAGTACTGAAGATCTGATCCAAAACTCTACTCTGAACATATACACGCTAAAAGCACACTTGCTGCAAAGACTCTGATTCAGCAAACTCTGATGAATATTAGAAGGCTCTGATATGCCAAAGCTCTAATACTTTGCTAAAACTTATTGAAGAAGAATTCAAAGATTATGTCCGTTGGAATGACCAAACGACTCTTTCCTTCTTTATGCTAGACACTAGAACACAGACAATATTTTTCTGTGCATTCTTCTTCTAGGAAAGGTCATATGATGTGAAGACAAAAAGGCTCAGACCTTTTTGGTACACTGTTCTCAACGTGAAAAGACTTCATGGACCTCTGTGCCTATAAAAGCAAGACTCCATTCATCTTCCTCAGTTGACGAAATACTTGAAAGAATTCATTACAAGCTCTCATACAACTTATACATACTTGCTGAATTTATTTCATTGTTCTTCATCTTAAGTGAAAAATCACAGTTGTGATAAAGCTTTATTAGAAGCATTTTTAACACTTGTACTATTATTACATTTGATTGTAAGAGAACCTTAAGAAGATCCAGTTAGGATCAGTAGTTCTTGAGAAGACTTTGAACAGTTGTTCTTAGTGCTTACTATTGTAATCAGTTGATTAAATAGTGCATTAAGTCCTTGTTTGAGAAAGGCAAATCACTCTAGATAGGTTGGACTGGAGTAGTTGAGTTCAACGAACCAGGATTAAAATCCTTGAGTTTTTATTTCTAAGTTTTATCTTCATACTTATTCAACCCCCCCTTCTAAGTATTTTCTCACCTTCAGTTGGCATCAGAGCTCCGGTTCTGTGTGTGTTACCACTTCACAGTGACAGAAAAGATCCAGTGAGAAAAACTTTGATATATAAATTTGGTTGTTATTATGGCTGATGCTTCAACATCCAACAGATATGAAGAAAGAGACAAAATCAGTACAAAACCCCCTATGTTTGATGGGGAGAAATTTGATTATTGGAAAGACAGGATTGCAAGTTTTTTCCTTGGTTATGATGCTGATTTGTGGGACTTGGTCATAGATGGGTATGTTCATCCCACTGATGGGAATGGCAAGAAAGTAGACAGAAAATCTATGACAGAAGCCCAAAAGAAGGAGTTTAGAAATCACCACAATGCTAGAACAATATTGTTAAATGCAATATCTCACACTGAGTATGAAAAGATCACAAATAGAGAAACCGCATTTGACATGTTTGAGTCTTTGAAAATGACTCATGAAGGAAACCTTCAAGTAAAAGAGACCAAGGCTCTGGCGTTAATACAGAAGTATGAAGCGTTCAAGATGGAAGAATTTGAGTCCATAGAAGCTATGTTCTCTAGATTCCAGATTCTTACAACTGGGCTAAAAGTTATGGACAAAGGCTACTCAACTGCTGATCATATGAAGAAAATCATCAGAAGCTTGCCCATCAGATGGAGACCTATGGTCACTGCTCTGAAGCTTGCCAAGGATCTGAACAAGATCACTCTGGAGGAGCTAATCAACTCACTAAGGAGTCATGAAATTGAACTTGAGGAAGATGATCCTCAAAAGAAAAGTAAGTCTATTGCCTTAAAATCTAACAAATCTGTGAAAGCTTTGCAGGTGTTAGAGGAAAGCTCTGAAGAATCTTCTTCTGAAGAAAAAGATGAACTATCCTTGATGTCCAGAAGAATCAACAGACTCTGAAAGCATAAGCAAAGGAAGTTCAAGAACTTCAAAAGACCAGATCAGCGTAAGGAGTCCTCTGGACCAAAAAGATCTGGAAAGAAGGAAGTTGTCTGCTTTGAATGCAAAGAACCTGGCCATTACAAGAGTGAATGTCCAAAGCTTCTTAAAGAAAAGCCAAAGAAGAAGTTTGACAAAAAGAAGAAGGTTCTAATGGCAACTTGGGACGACTCTGATGAATCTGGATCCTCATCAGAATCTGAAGATGAATGCGCCAACATGGCTCTGATGGCAGGCATTGAAGATCAGAATGAAGAATCATCTGGATCTAAGTCTGATTCTGAATTTGACTCAGAAGAGGTACTTTCTGATCTCACTAGGGAAGAGCTTATAAAAGTCTTATCTGAAGTCCTGAAAAATTATAATCAGATTAAGCTCAAATGTAAGAAGCTTAAGTGCAATCTTGGCTCTGAGAATAATCTGTTAAGATCAGAAATTGCTGAGCTAAAAGAAAACAATTTAAAAATGAAAGTTGATTTTGAAATAGCTCAACAAAACTCTGAATCTGAAAGTAAGTCTAAATGCAAAAACATTTTAGAAGAATATGACTTTAGCTTTCAGAAATTTCTTACTAAAAGCATAGACAGAAGTAAGATGGCTTCTATGATCTATGGGGTTAGCAGAAATAACAGGAAAGGAATTGGATATGAATCCTTCTCTGGAAAGGATTTAAATCCAATGTCTGTTGATAAACTTGTTATCAAGAAAACTCCCTTGTACTCTCATTTTAAGTTTGGTCATCTGAATGACATTAAACACACACGTTCTGATCAGAACGTTCCTGTGCTTAAGCCAAAAGTAAGTCAGAACAATATTGTTGTAAAAAGACAGAAGTTCAGACCAACTTCCAAGGCAGCTAACCAAAAAGGACCCAAAAAGATCTGGGTACCTAAGGATAAGATTATCCCTGTTGCAAATGTTTTTAGCAGAAAAGTCAAGACGCCAGTCATGGTACCTGGACTCTGGCTGCTCATGTCACATGACGGGAGAAAGGTTTGTTAGAACACAGATTGGTTCTTAATAATAACTCTTTGTTTTGATGATAACTGTTAGGAAATTTTATATTTAAGAATTATATACTCTAAAATTTGTTTGAGTGTTTTACTGCAGATTGAAATGAAATTAACTCTCTAGAAGCAAATTTGTTTTATTCACAAGAAATTATCCTGACTCTGAAGCGCCAGATGCATCTTACAGAAGAATCTGATTGCTCTTTATAGAAGATCCTGAGCGTAGTCTCTAGAAGGATCTGAAGCAAGAAGCTCCAGAACATTCTGAGTCAAAAGCATCTGAAGTTAATCAGAAGCATCTGAAGCAAAGAAGAATATTATTTGAAGAGTTTCTCAAAGCATAATTCTACAGAAGTTTCTGAAAGTACCAACGCTGCCAAGTACTGAAGTTTTGTGTCAAATATGCTCTGATGATCAACACGCTGAAAGCACACATGCTGCAGAAGACTCTGATACAACAAAGTTCTGAATATCATTAGAAGACTCTGATCCATTCAGACTCTGATGAACTTGCTGAAAACTGAAGAAGAAATTTTCAAGAATATATCCGTTGGAGTATATCAACGTCTCTTTCCTCATTTGTGCTAGACACACTTACACAGACAAAAAGGATTTTTCTGTGCTATCTACTTCTAGGAAAGGTCACTTGATGTGAAGACAAAAAGGCTCAGACCTTTTTGGGACTCTCTTTTCAACGCTCAGCATCCTTGGATCAGCTGCCTATAAAAGGAGAACTCCACCACATTCTTCAGTTACACAATTTGCTGAAAAGAAATCATATTATTCTAAGCTCTCACTATTTCATATTCTTCTTAGAATTTCTTGTACTTAAACTTAAGAGAAAAATCACTGTTGTGATAAAAGCTTTATAGAAGCATTAATACTCTTGTATTTAATTTACATTGATTGTAAAGGTTTTTCCTTAAGAGGATTCAGTTGGAATCAGTAGCTCTTGAGAAGACTAAGAACAGTTGTTCTTAGGTGTTGCTATTGTAATCAGTTTGATTTAATAGTGGATTAAGTCTTTGTTGAGAAAGGCAAATCACTCTAGGAAGGGTGGACTGGAGTAGTTGTTTAAACGAACCAGGATAAAAATAATTGTGTGATTATTTTTTAAGTCTTAATCTTTCATACTTATTCAACCCCCCTTCTAAGTATTATCTCACCTTCAGTTGGCATCAGAGCTCCAGTTCTGAGTGTGCTACCACTTAACAGTGTTAGTAAAGATCCAGAGAGAAATACTTTGATATATATTTATTTGTTACCATGGTTGATAATTCAATGTCAAATATTAACAATAAATATGAAGAGAGGGATAGGATCAGCACCAAACCCCCAATGTTTGATGGGGAGAAATTTGACTACTGAAAAGACAGAATTGAGAGTTTTTTCCTAGGATATGATGCTGATCTTTGGGATCTAGTCATAGATGGATATGTCCATCCCACAGATGGGAATGGCAAAAAGATTGACAGAAAATCTATGACAGATGCTCAGAAGAAAGATTTCAGAAATCACCACAAAGCCAGGACTATACTATTGAATGCAATTTCACATACAGAGTATGAGAAAATTACAAACAGGGAGACTGCTTTTGATATGTTTGAATCCCTAAAAATGACTCATGAGGGAAATTCTCAAGTTAAGGAGACAAAAGCTCTGGCTCTGATCCAGAAGTATGAGGCCTTCAAAATGGAAGACTCTGAATCTGTTGAAGCCATGTTCTCTAGATTTCAGATACTCACTGCTGGGCTGAAAGTTCTGGACAAGGGATACTCTACATCAGATCATGTAAAGAAAATCATCAGAAGTCTGCCTACCAGATGGAGACCAATGGTGACTGCCTTGAAGATGGCTAAAGATCTGAACAAGATCTCTCTAGAAGAACTCATCAGCTCACTGAGGAGCCATGAGATTGAGCTTGAGGAAGATGAACCTCAGAAGAAAGAAAAAGGTAAATATGTTGTATTAAAATCTAACAAAACTGCTAAAGCTTTGCAGGTCATTCAAGAAAGCTCTGAAGAATCTTCTTCTGAAGAAGAAGATGAGTTATCCATGCTATCCAGAAGGATTAACAGACTCTGGAAGCACAAGGGAAAGAAGTTCAACAACTTCAGAAGATCTGATAATAGAAAGGAATCTTATGGACACAGAAGATCTGCCAAGAAAGAAGTTGTGTGCTATGAGTGCAAAGAACCTGGGCACTACAAGAATGATTGTCCCAAACTTCAGAAAGAAAAACCCAAGAAGAAGTTTAACAAAAAGAAGAAGGTTCTGATGGCAACATGGGATGACTCAGATGAATCTGAATCATCTTCTGAATCAGAAGAAGAATGTGCCAATGTTGCACTGATGGCCAGCACAGAGGATCAAGAGGAAGGTACCTCAGGATATGAATCAGAATCTGAATCTGATGATGACGCAGAAGAGGTAATGGCTAAACTTACCAAAGAAGAACTCATAAAAGTTTTAACAGAAGTTCTTAAAAGTTATAACAATATCAAAATCAAATACAAGAAGCTGAAAAGCAATCTTGAATCTGAGATTGATCTTCTGAAGATAGAACTTGTTGAGCAAAAAGAAATTAATCTGAAAATCAAAAATGACTTTGAAATAACTCAACAAGAATCTGAATCTGAGACTAAGTCATGTGAAAACATTTTAGAAAAATATGACTCTAGCTTTTAGAGATTTCTCACTAAAAGCATAGACAGAAGCAAGATGGCTTCCATGATCTATGGTGTTAGTGGAAACAACAGAAGAGGTATTGGATATGAATCTTCATCTGGAAGCAATCCAAAACCTGTTGACAAACTTTTCATCAAGAAGACACCTCTGTATTCTCAATTCAAATTTGGTCACTTGAATGACATTAAACACACAAGCTCTGAGAAGAATACTTATGTGTTTAAACCCAAGGCAAGTCAGAATAAACATTATGTTGAAAAACAGAAGTTTAGACAAACCTACAAACCAACTAACCCCAAAGGACCCAAGAAGATCTGGGTACCTAAAAACAAAATAATTCCTGTTGCAGATGTTCTTAGCAGCAAGGTCAGGACACCAATCATGGTACCTAGACTCTGGATGCTCACGACACATGACAGGAGAAAAGTCTATGTTCCAAAGCCTGGAACTTAGATCTGGAGGTGACGTGAAGTTTGGAGGG
Source organism: Lathyrus sativus (assembly GCA_963859935.3). Classification (NCBI taxonomy): domain Eukaryota; kingdom Viridiplantae; phylum Streptophyta; class Magnoliopsida; order Fabales; family Fabaceae; genus Lathyrus; species Lathyrus sativus. Next base: position 71,875,539 of record OZ012740.1, on the reverse strand, counting down.
AACCAGAAGGGCAAAATCATTGGATCTGGCACTATTGGAAATGGTAAACTTCCCTCTATTACTAATGTTTTACTTGTTGAAGGGTTAAAGCATAACTTATTGTCCATAAGTCAATTAAGTGACAATGGTTATGATATTACCTTTAATCAAAAATGTTGTAAAGCTATTAGTCAGAAGGATGGCTCTATCCTATTTAGTAGTAAGAGGAAAAACAACATTTATAAAATAAATCTTTCAGAACTTAAAGTTCAAAATGTTAAATGTCTCTTGTCTGTTAATGAAGAGCAATGGGTCTGGCATAGAAGATTGGGCCATATTAATATGAGACGTATATCTCAGATTAATAAAATTAATCTTGTCAGAGGACTCCCTAATCTGAAGTTCACTTCAGATGCTCTTTGTGAAGCATGCCAGAAAGGGAAGTTTTCAAAAACATCTTTCAAATCAAAAAATGTTGTTTCTACTTCTAAACCACTAGAACTACTTCATATTGATCTGTTTGGACCAGTGAAAACTGCATCCATCAGAGGCAAGAAGTATGGATTAGTCATTGTTGATGACTTTAGCAGATGGACATGGGTAAAGTTCTTAAAACACAAGGATGAGTCACATTCTGTGTTCTTTGACTTCTGCAAGCAAGTCCAGAATGAAAAGAATTTCAAAATTATAAAAGTCAGAAGTGATCATGGTGGTGAATTTGAAAATAAATATTTTGAAAAATATTTTTCTGAAAATGGCATTGCTCATGATTTTTCCTGTCCTAGAACTCCACAACAGAATGGGGTTGTAGAGAGGAAAAACATAACTTTGCAAGAAATGGCCAGAACCATGATCAATGAGACAAATCTGGCAAAACATTTTTGGGCAGAAGCAATCAATACAGCCTGTTATATTCAGAACAGAGTGTCTGTTAGACCTCTTCTGAAGAAGACTCCTTATGAACTGTGGAAGAACAGAAAGCCCAACATTTCTTATTTTCATCCTTTTGGATGTATTTGCTATATGTTAAACACTAAGGAAAATCTGAGCAAGTTTGATTCCAAAGTGTCGCGGTGAAAATCGGATACCAAACTATTGATTAGTTTGAATCTTTAATTCATTTTGAAACCGAACTTTGATTTGTCCAAAGGAAGGGATAAAGATCGAAATTCCCACAATGCAATGCAAATGCAAGCTAGATTGTTTTAGGTTCGGGGGTTGGTTAAACTTAGGGAAGGTACTAGCATCCTAAGTTTCTGTAGTACTCTACAGGAACCTCTTATTTTATGTTTGTTTATTGCTAAGTATTTATCTGCTTAAGGGATTAGAGACCCTAGTGGTTTATATCTAAGTATACTCGATAAGGTATCGCACCTTGTGCCTACATATCCTTACGGGAGTGGAATCAGAGTATGTTGTAGTTCACCCTAAAGGGTTAAAGGAGCTCTTTGACTGTGGTCAAAGTTCCTACAGGTTTAGGGTAGTTGATTTGATTGGGTTTAGGAGAAGAGATGAGTCTTCATGTTAAGGGAGAGATAACCGCCACAAATGTAAAGAGAAGGGTTGTAGGAAATGGTCTTTGCATCATCTTAAGAAAAGGTCTTACATACTCGGATGGTCGCCAAGTATGCCTTTATCACTCTTAAGGCAAAGTCCCTACATGTTTGATTGTATTGTTGTGGGGTGGAGATTATATCTCACTTAAGATGATTAACATCTATTCTCTAAATGTGTTTGAAAAAAGTTGTATTGTTTTGATTGTGTTGTTTCTATGTTGTAAGGATAAAGACAAGGTCCTTCCTATGGGGTAGGATCTATCCTAAAAGATCGACTTGAAGAATCAAGGATCTAAGGGAATATGATGCATATGATGTGCAACTACACACAAGTGTTGACTCATGTGTAGGTTTTTCCTTTGGACGGAATGCGATGTATGGATATAAATTGATAATGTAAATGAATTGCGGTAATGTAAATTGCAGAAAGATAAACCATACACGAACGCATGAAAGCGCTGAGTGAGTGTGTGTGCATTGTGAATAAGATAAAGCAGATAAAGACAAATAATGTATACGCATGAAAGCGCTGAATGTAAGTGCATGTGTCGTGGGTGCACGATTGATTGTATTACGATGTTGATTGATTTTAACTGTTCGACTTGTTTTGGTTTGGATAAAAAGTTGATTTGATTTAATGAGGAAAAAGTTGAGTTGATTTAATGAGGTTGATTGATCTTAGTTGGATTATTTAGGAGAAGATATTTTTTGTGAGATTGATTTGAGAAAAGTTGTATTTGATTTTTAGACGAGGCGATTTACAGGAGAAGTTAGATTAATTTTAAATCCTAAGGGTTTTTTATGTATCACAATGATTTACTTTATTATAAAAAAAAGAGTGATTATTTAGATTGAATTATATTAATTGTGAAAGGTTATTTTATTAATTATCACTAAATAGATTTTATTATTAAAAGTGAATAAATATTTTATTAAAATGTTGCTAGAACAAAAGGGGTAATCATTTAATTATCAAGATATTTAAAAAGAAAAAAGTTTTATTATCTTGTTATTAAGATAAAAGATTATAAATTATTAAATAGGTTAATTAGAAAAAGGTGAGGCTAATTATTATTATTATTTTTTTTATAAAATAAAGAGAAATTGATTACCGGGTTATTATTAATAAAAAGTAAAAGGATTTAATTGATTTAATTCTAATTATTCTAGAAGTTGTTTTTTAAGTGTGAAATAATTTTAGAGAAAAAACATATATTGTTGTTTATTTAGAAAATAAATTAAAAAAAATTAATTACGGTTGATTTGGAAAAAGAACTGTTAGTTTGATTTTTAAAGAAAGGATTAAGGTGTTTAGTTATACCGTGAATAAGAACTAATTAAATGATTAGTTAGGGTGATTAAGCGTGTGGTGAGGGTGTAGTGTCTGTGTGTGTATGGTGATTAGTGAATTACAATAATCACAAAACAAAAAAAAACCAGAGAAAACCCTAAATTGGTTCCTCTTCTCCCTCGAGCTCGCCGTTCTCACTCTCTTCTTCTCATCCTTTCTCTCGATTTTTCTCACCATGTCTCCACGATTCCTCCGATTCTCCCCTTTCTTTCGAACCTGAAACACAATAAACAAATCAACAAGTTCAAAGCTTTTGCAAGATAATGAGAGGTTACCGAAGATTGGTGAAGCGGTGGTTGGAGGCGGAGGCGTCGATGGATTTCGCGGTGATGGATGCGAGGGTTTGGTCCGTCAAATCTGCGGCGGATGATTGAGAGAGATAGGTTTCCTCACTTTTTAGGGTTTTGATTTAGGATTTCGTATGGGGTTTTTTTCTCTGTGTTATTGACTTCGTCCCCTTTTCCTTCTCCCTTCATCTCTTTATATAGGTCCTGGGTTTGAGAATGATTTTGAATGCTGATTGATTGACTTTAAAAAACTTTCCATTTGTGTCGATTGAGTTAAATGTTATTGATGGGAGATCAATTTTTGCGATTTGATTTGAGGGATCCTTAGTTGATGCTGAGGAATATGAATAGGATCTTTTTTGACATAGGGGATATTCTTTGATCGATTACTAATCCATGAATTGTGATCTTGGCAGGTGCGGAAAGCAATCTTATTTTGGGCCAGGGAAGGAACGCGCAATCCAATAGCGAATTCTTGTTTCTGAGTTCAGAGCCCAGTGCAAGCTACTTCTTCATTGCATCGAGGTTTTGAACTGCGAGGACAAGTTCTTCGTGTTCCACAATTCCTACGAATTTTGTTATCTGTTATGAACCTCTATCATGCTAGCTTGACAGGTTGTTATTTCAAATTGTGCCGCACCATTCGAAGTTGGCGTTTGGAAATTGGTTGTGTTGGACAGGTGCCCGAGGGCTCTGCGATACATTCTTGTGATAATATCCAACATATCACTCATATGATTGTTCAAGCTGTTCACGACTTAAGCAACAGATCCTTCAGTTGAAGCATAAGCAAATACCTGTGTAGAAGGTAAACTCTTACTGGTAGCTGATTTTGCTGAAGAATTATGTGGGATTGCCGCGGTTAATTCTGAGTTTGAACTTAATTTCCATGTTCTGCAGTAACTTGGGGTGGTAGAGCTGCCATTGGTAGCACTTCTAGTAAGGTATATTTCTAATGGTGGTTTGAACTCAACTACGCAAACTCTGCTGAATCAACCATGAATAATTGGGACATTGTGAGGGGGGATTGCTGCTCCGTAATTGGTGAGACGAATCTTGGTTTGTTATCTTTGTAACTCTGTGGTGAGACGAATCTTGATTACTTGTTATGATTAATTCGGAACTTGCTTTTTTTTTGTTTTGAAGGCACTTGACATCTTGGCTTCTTTTACGGGGATGCGGTTCAGAAGCGGATGCCTCTTCTCATGCCATGCTGCTACGAGAATGAATGAATGGGACTGAGCAAACTGGAGCGAGGTTGTCGAGGCGCACCCTACATGAATTGCCATTACCTCTATTATTTCTGTAACGCTGATTTTAGAAGTATGAAGTTGGTTATGATACGATTCACCGCTAACATCGTTATCATCTGTGACAGGTATTGGCCGGTATTTCAACGGTTCAAAGTGTTAGCGTCTCTCCGAGAGCTTCGTGAGATTCACAGCGAGTTCAAGGTCGATATTGAGGTCGCGGTTCGAAGCCATGGAACTGACTTGTTTGCAGAACTGTTTGATGGAGGGGCCTCGATGCCTAGGGAAATTATCAATGCGCCTATCTCCTCTGTATCATCACTTATAGAAATACCTCATTGTGATATTTTGATGTTTGTTGGCTGTTAGTCCAATTTAATAACCGTTTTGCCTTCACAAATAGCACATGACGTTGTAATCTCTGAAAGGGAATGGATGCTTGATTTAAGACTGTGGATTTAGTGGGGTCAACCAGCTTCACGTTGTTTGATTCACACCAGTTTGCAATTAGTGCCTTTACAGTGTAGCTAGGTATTTAGATTGGTGTGAGCCAGACTCTGATGGGTCTTTGTAACATTGATTGTAAGCTCATGCGGTAGTGCTTAAGTTTATTGCTTGAAAACAATATATCCCTTGTAATAATGAAAAACGTATTTGTGAAAATAGACTTTCATGCTTTCCTGTTTAGTCTTTGAATGGTAGAAGCTCAAGTATGAATTGTGTTTATGATTGATGAATTTGGGCTGCCATTGAATTATTGATCGATCAAGAAACAACGAGTTCTTCTCTGGTTTCTTCAAAATCATAAACTTTCAATTGTAATCTTTGGATAATAAAAAGAATGCTTGCCAATCAATTGTATGCGGTTAGCTTTCGAAAGCGTAAAAAACGTGTAGTAGTAGTTATCCATTTTTCAGTTGTCAATTGGGTGATGCCAGCTTCCACGTTGCCTTAGCTTTCCACACAGACCACTCATGCACTTGTTTTGGATTTTGATCTCATCGCATGAAACTTATAACCTGATCTTGAATTTTATAGAGATAACGAGCCAACGTCCTGAGGAGTATGGGACCTGAACCAAACTTTAGAAAGGATTTTCTAAACTCATCTCATATTCTCTGAGGTCAAGCAAAACATCCCAAAGATCCAGACAATTCTCGAATAGACATCTTTGGGACCAGATAGGTGTGACTCCTTAGAGAAAATCTGTTTTGTACTAGCTTCACAAAATAAAACAAATAAAACGGTGGACCAAGGTTAGCTATGTGTGGATGATTGATCATGAGAACGAACGCTATCTCCACTCGATATTACTGCGTCTGCACAAGAATTGGTTAGTCACATAAATATAAATATTAAAATAAAGTCGAAAAACAATAGAAAACGAAAGGGTATCTTATGGTCAAAAATTAGGGTGCAACACAAAGCACAGAAGTGTTTCATGCTTGGATATTCTGAACGCTCTAAAGGCTACAGAGTATACAACACTGAGACACAGATTGTGGAAGAATCCATTCATGTCAGATTTGATGATAAGCTTGGCTTTGAAAAGCCAAAGCAGGTTGATAACTCTGCAGATAGGGAAGTAGTCTTTATTGACTCTGAAGTTCCAGAAGCAGACAAAATTCAAGTGAAGGAACCAGAAGCAACTCCAGATGCTACTCCCTTAACTTCTCAGATGAATAATCTAAACATTTCTGAAGAGTCAACTATCAGAGGATCATCATCCAGAATTAAAGCTTCTCATCCAGAGGATGTCATTATTGGAAAGAAGGATGATCCCATCAGAACAAGATCCTTTCTAAGATCATCTGAAGCATCACTATTTGGACTAGTGTCAGAAATTGAACCATCTTCTGTAGAAGAAGCTCTGCAAGACAATGATTGGATTATTTCCATGCAAGAAGAGCTAAATCAATTCAGCAGAAATGATGTATGGGATCTAGTTCAAAGACCTCAAGGATCCAATATAATTGGTACAAAATGGGTCTTCAGAAATAAGCTAAATGAGAAAGGAGAAGTTGAGAGGAATAAGGCAAGACTGGTTACTCAAGGGTACAGTCAGCAAAAGGGTATTGATTACACTGAGACATATGCTACAGTGGCAACGTTAGAATCTATACGCCTTCTTATTTCCTTTGCTGCACAAAATAACATCACTCTGTATCAGATGGATGTTAAAAGTGTCTTTCTTAATGGTATTATAGAAGAAGAAGTTTATGTCCACCAACCTCCTGGTTTTGAAAATGAAAAATTTCCAGATCATGTTTTCAAATTAAAGAAATCTCTATATGGATTAAAACAAGCTCCCAGAGCTTGGTATGAGAGATTGAGTAATTTTCTTCTGGAGAAGAATTTCATCAGAGGCAAAGTGGATACAACACTATTCTGTAAAACAATTAAGAAAGATCTTCTAATTTGCCAAATTTATGTAGATGATATTATTTTTGGATCAACAAACATTATGCTTGGAAAGGATTTTGCTACATGTATGCAGGTAGAATTTGAAATGAGCATGACGGGAGAACTCAGATTCTTTCTAGGAATCCAAGTTAATCAAACTCCAGAGTGCACCTACATACATCAGACAAAGTATGTTAAAGAACTTCTGAAGAAATTCAACATGTCTGACAGCAAGCTGGCAAAGACTCCAATGCATCCTACTAGCTCACTTGGAAAAGAAGAGGTAAGTAAGAAAGTAGACCAGAAGCTCTACAGAGGTATGATTGGCTCTCTTCTTTATCTTACTGCTTCTAGACCTGACATATTGTTCAGTGTTTGTCTGTGTGCTAGATTCCAATCAGATCCTAGAGAATCACACTTGACAGCTGTCAAGAGGATTCTAAGGTATCTGAAAGGTACTTCTAATGTGGGTTTGTGTTACAGAAAATCTGATGATTTCAAATTAGTTGGATTCTGTGATGCTGACTACGTTGGAGACAGAGTGGAAAGAAAAATTACTTCTGGAAGTTGTCAATTTCTAGGAAGAAATTTAATCTCCTGGTACAGCAAGAAGCAACCCACAATTGCACTTTCAACCACAGAGGCTGAATACATTGTTGCTGCTGGATGTAGTACGCAGATGCTCTGGATGAAGAGTCAACTAGAAGATTATCAAATTTTTTAGAGTAACATTTCTATCTTTTGTGATAATACTTCTGCTATATGTTTGTCCAAGAATCCCATTTTATATTCTAAGGCAAAACATATAGAAATTAAGCATCATTTCATCAGAGACTATGTTCAGAAGGGAATCATAAATTTAGCCTTTGTTGATACAGATCATCAATGGGCAGATATTTTTACAAAACCCCTTGTTGAAGATAGATTCAATTTTATTCTGAAAAATATTGGTATGGAGTTTTGTCTAGAATGATATTTATCAGAAGCAAATTGTTGCAGATGCAAAAATGCTTAAATGCTCTGAAGTATTTCTTCTGTTTGTTTATTCTATTCTAATCAATATTTCTAATGTGAAACTCTGAACTAACCATCTTAAGAAGATCTGAACGTTGGCTAACGTTTCAGTTCTTAAGAGAATTCAGAACAGCATGCAAGTAAACACGTGTCACACAAAATCTGAAGAGGTGGCGTGTACATAACTGAAGAGACGTTTGAGGTGAAGTTTGAATAGTAAGAATCTTGGTTTTCCCCCCAAATTGTCAGAAGAATTTAATGTTTTGAGATGATTTTTATTCTCTTCATTTAATGCTTGCTCAAACGTGCGTTTTTCTGACTGTTGATGTGCCTAAGTGTTTTAGTATAAATACTTGTCTTGTATTCACTTTCACACTTTTCACTCTCTCAGAATTTACATGCGTTTTCACCTCCTATTTTCTATGCATAAAAACCCAAAACCTAAGTGTTTGAAAAAGCATTCTTCAATGGTGTCTTCTTCATCAACAACTGCTCAGTTCCAATCTACTATGGCTGATGTGACTTCAAAAAACTTGGGTGTTGCTCCATATTCTCCTCCCAAAAGAACACTTCTAACGCCTGTTGATAAACTAGAAGTTCTGTGTGAATCTATGGTTGAGTTTGATTCTCTGGAAGATAATGGGTTTGAATTTCGTTCCATAATTAGAGCTCAAGGATGGGTTAAGTACTTTGATAGGCTGTTTGGACCAGTTTACCCTCTCCTTGTGAAAGAATTCTGGATTCATGCATCAGTTTATCCCAAGTTCATCTTATCTTCTGTGCTGGGAAAAGAGATTATCATCACAGAGGATCTAATAAGAAGACTGATAGGTTATGAAGAAACAGATGGTGTTTCCCACTTGCCAGCTGGGCGTGTGGACATGGATGAGGTTTATGAGGAAGTTATGACTGCTGGTCAAGCTTCTAACAAATTCAAAGATCTGAAGCCTGATTACAAGATCTGGGCCAAGATCTTCATGGGATGCATCCACCACAGGAAATCAACCAATTCTCCTGACTATGTCAATAATGAACAGATTTATTTCATGTATTGCCTTAGTCAGAGCACCAAGGTAGATCTTCCATACATTCTGTTTATGCATCTGTGGAATTATATCAATGCATCTAGAGAATCTGTGAAAGAGAAAGGCCAGAAGATCAGGACTTGGATCCCCTTTGGAAGGTTGATCTCAGATCTTCTTATTGAGAATGGTTTAGTGACTGCTCTGTACGCTGCTGGGGTTACAGAGGAATTAGAGTTTATTATGGGAAAGCCTTTGAACGCTAAAAGTCTTCTGAGACTCAAAATTGTTGATGAACTCACTACTGCTCCAAAGAGACTGAATATGTCTGAATTGAATAAGAGGGTTCTTGTAGCTGACTTTCCTCTATTCTTTGCTGAAGAACCCAGACATATAGTGCTCATGTATATAGAAGAATGCAAGAAGGAAGGAATACCTGTTCCAGCTAATGTGTTTCAGCTAGTCAAACAACCACTACCAGATGCAGGAGAAGAAGAAGTACCACTTCAGAGGAAAAGGACTCAGCCTGTAGAAGAATCTAAACCTGTCCAGAAGAAGGTCAAGATTACTGAGAAGCCCAAGAAGCTCTTGAAGAGAAAAGATTCTGAAGAAGCTGCCTCTGTACCTGCCAAGAGGATTAAAGTAAAAGGTACTAAAACATCTGTAACTTCTGCAAATCTTGTTATTAATGATTCAAATATTAAGTCTGTTCCAAAACCTCTTGTTACTCAAACCACTTCTGTTACTGCCCCCATTTCTGTTTCACCTCAAAAACAAACAACTGTTTCTGTATCAAAACCATCTCAACCCAAAATACATATCAAACACTTTGTTCCACGACAACAACCTACAGACCCACAACCATCAGAACAACAACCATCTGTAAAACAAACATCTGTTCAACAACAAACCTCAGAACATCCAGAAAACCAACCAAAAGAAGTTCAACCAGAAAAACCCTCTGACAATCCACCATCAAATAATCCACCTTCTGAATCTATTGCACTTGTTACTTATGAACCTTCAAAAGTAACTTCTGCTCCTGTTTCATCAGAACCACCATCCAAACAATCTGATATTCCTTCAGAACCTACTCACATCCCTGAGACAGAAGTTCTTGATGTCACTCCATTAAAAACAGTGTTTCAAGTATCTTCTACCTCTTGTACACCTACAACATCCTCCAACTCATCAGAATCAGAAATCCACCCAGATTTTCTAATTTCTCCATCTGACAAATACCCTGAACCTGAACCTGAATCCACCATACCTTCTAAAACTCCCATTCCAGATCCTATGCCTCCACCTGCACCATCATCTGAGATTTTAATTCCCAATTCCAATCCAACTTCATCTGGTATATCTTGTGCCCAAGTTTCTTCTCTTTATCATAATCTATCTTATGGTTTCAAACTGAAAGATTTTTATGATAGAGTTGAACCTTCTGAACCCCTCAACCCTCTGAAACCAAAACTCAGACAGGCTCTTCCATTTGTGATTCTATCATATATTCAATCTATGAACAATGTAGGATCCTTAGCCACAATTTCTGGAACCTCTAGTAAAGCTGTTGTTTCAGCTCTGCAACTTGCATCTGACAACACAGTTGCATCTGCTGAACCACCAACATCTGCTTTTCAACCATACTCAAATGAACCTTTTGATGATGTTTGCCCGCGCACAAGACCAAAACCTCATTTGCTTAATGCTTTAAACAGATCCCTACCTCAAAAACCAGAAATTCCTTTCATTCCATATTATCCCCCTCCTCTGATTTCCATCCAAAAATCACTGCTACCACCATCTCCCAAACCTAAACATATAACTCTGGAAACCTTGCTTAAACCACAGCCCAGACTTAATATTGATCATTTATTTCAAACTTTTTTGCAAGAAATACAGATGTCTTTAGGTACAGTTCAGATGAAATGCTCTGAAACTATGGATGCAAATGAATCTGACATCATCTGGAAAGGATTCATCAATAGATTCAACACTGTAGCTTCAAATCTGAAGAACGTCTGTTCTGATGATGCAAAGCTCAGAGCTGAAAGGACTCTATTCTAGACTGTCAACAAAACTGAACCTCTGCTTCGTTTAGATGCTCCTCCACCTCCAACAGAATCTACTGCTAATGCATTGACTATGACTCTGGTAGAACCCTCTTCAGGATCTACAGAAACAATGGCAATTGACTCTGTTCAGGCTGTAGAACCTCCACCTTCTTCATCTGAGATAAAGACAGAACATCCAGACTTTGAAGACAAGATTGCTGCTCTGGAGGCTGGACAGTCAAAGATAAAATCCTGGATGGCTAAGCAAGATAAGAAGTCTGAGGATATGACAGAATGAATGTCAAAGCAAGATGAGAAAAATGAAACTATGACTAAGTGGATGTCCAAGCAAGAGCAATCATCCTCTGAGATTAGAGATCGATTAAAGATGCTTTTGTCCAAACACTCTTAGATTTTTTTATTCTACTGTTTTCGCATCCGTTGTTTGCATCTGAATTTTATTGTTATATCTTCTGATGTTTATCTATGTACTTTTGCTCTGCTATTTTTTGAATGAATCAATTTTCTCCATTAAATTATCTTATTTATTGTTCCTTTTATTTGTCCTTTTTTTTAAAAGTTTTTACTTTTTGCTTATGACAAAAAAGGGGGAGAAAATATAGATCTGAACTGTTTAATATAACTTCACCAGAATGAATCTTCAGACATATCTATTCTATCTAACATTTAACTTGACTATTTCAGAACATTTGATAAGAACACTCTATAAAAGAAACTCTGAGTCTCTCAGATCATTTGTCTTTTATCAAACTCTGAATCTTATATCTGCAAGACATTCTGACCCTAAAATGTTATAAGAACAACAAGATCTAACTCTAAAGATTACTCAAGACAAAAGGGAAGTTTCTATTCCTTTTTCATATTTAACTCAGGGGGAGATTCATCATCTCAGGGGGAGTTATAATTCTTTATGTTCAGTTAAATAAAATTTCTGATACTTTTTGTCATCATCAAAAATGGGGAGATTGTTAGAACACAGATTGGTTCTTAATAATAACTCTTTGTTTTGATGATAACTGTTAGGACATTTTATATTTAAGAATTATATACTCTAAAATTTGTTTGAGAGTTTTACTGCAGATTGAAATGAAATTAACTCTCTAGAAGCAAATTTGTTTTATACACAAGAAATTATCCTGACTCTGAAGCGCCAGATGCATCTTACAGAAGAATCTGATTGCTCTTTACAGAAGATCCTGAGCGTAGTCTCCAGAAGGATCTGAAGCAAGAAGCTCCAGAACATTCTGAGTCAGAAGCATCTGAAGTTAATCAGAAGCATCTGAAGCAAAGAAGAATATTATTTGAAGAGTTTCTCAAAGCATAATTCTACAGAAGTTTCTGAAAGTACCAACGCTGCCAAGTACTGAAGTTCTGTGTCAAATATGCTCTGATGATCAACACGCTGAAAGCACACATGCTGCAGAAGACTCTGATACAACAAAGTTCTGAATATCATTAGAAGACTCTGATCCATTCAGACTCTGATGAACTTGCTGAAAACTGAAGAAGAAATTTTCAAGAATATATCCGTTGGAGTATATCAACGTCTCTTTCCTCATTTGTGCTAGACACACTTACACAGACAAAAAGGATTTTTCTGTGTTATCTACTTCTAGGAAAGGTCACTTGATGTGAAGACAAAAAGGCTCAGACCTTTTTGGGACTCTCTTTTCAACGCTCAGCATCCTTGGATCAGCTGCCTATAAAAGGAGAACTCCACCACATTCTTCAGTTACACAATTTGCTGAAAAGAAATCATATTATTCTAAGCTCTCACTATTTCATATTCTTCTTAGAATTTCTTGTACTTAAACTTAAGAGAAAAATCACTGTTGTGATAAAAGCTTTATAGAAGCATTAATACTCTTGTATTTAATTTACATTGATTGTAAAGGTTTTTCCTTAAGAGGATTCAGTTGGAATCAGTAGCTCTTGAGAAGACTAAGAACAGTTGTTCTTAGGTGTTGCTATTGTAATCAGTTTGATTTAATAGTGGATTAAGTCCTTGTTGAGAAAGGCAAATCACTCTAGGAAGGGTGGACTGGAGTAGTTGTTTAAACGAACCAGGATAAAAATAATTGTGTGATTATTTTTTAAGTCTTAATCTTTCATACTTATTCAACCCCCTTCTAAGTATTATCTCACCTTCAAGGTTTATGTTCCAAAGCCTGGAACTTAAATCTGGAGGAGAAGTGAAGTTTGGAGGGAATCAGAAGGGCAAGATCATTGGCTCTGGTACTATTGGTAATGGTAACCTTCCCTCTATATCTAATGTTCTTCTTGTAGAAGGATTAAAGCATAATCTATTGTCCATAAGTCAATTAAGTGATGATGGTTATGATATAATCTTTAATCAACAATGTTGTAAAGCTGTTAGTCAGAAGGATGGCTCAATCCTATTCAATGGAAAGAGGAAGAACAACATTTACAAAATAAATCTTTCAGAACTTAAAGTTCAGAATGTTAAATGCATCTTGTCTATTAATGATGAGCAATGGGTCTGCCATAGAAGATTGATGCATATTAATATGAGACGTATATCTCAGATTAATAAACTCAATCTGGTCAGAGGACTTCCTAAGCTGAAGTTCAACTCAGATGCTCTTTGTGAAGCATGTCAAAAAGGAAAGTTTTCAAAATCTTCCTTTAAATCTAAAAATGTTGTTTCAACCTCAAGACCATTAGAATTACTTCACATTGATCTGTTTGGACCAGTGAAAACTGCATCCATCAGAGACAAGAAGTATGGATTAGTCATTGTTGATGACTACAGCAGATGGACATGGGTAAAGTTCCTAAAACACAAGGATGAGTCACATTCTGTGTTCTTTGACTTATGTAAACAAGTCCAGAATGAAAAAGATTTCAAAATTATGAAAGTCAGAAGTGATCATGGTGGCGAATTTGAAAAAAAATATTTTGAAAAATATTTTAATGAAAATGGCATTGCTCATGATTTCTCCTGCCCTAGAACTCCACAACAGAATGGAGTTGTAGAGAGGAAAAATAGAACTTTGCAAGAAATGGCCAGAACCATGATCAACGAGACTAATCTGGCAAAGCATTTTTGGGCAGAAGCAATAAACACAGCTTGTTATATTCAGAACAGAGTGCCTGTAAGACCTCTTCTGGAAAAGACTCTCTATGAACTGTGGAGGAACAGAAAGCCCAACATTTCTTATTTTCATCCTTTTGGATGTATATGTTATATGTTGAATACTAAAGAGAATCTAAACAAGTTTGATTCTAAAGCACAAAAGTGTTTCATGCTTGGGTATTCTGAACGCTCTAAAGGCTACAGAGTATACAATACTGAAACACAAATTGTGGAAGAATCTATTCATGTTAGATTTGATGATAAGCTTGGCATTGAAAATCCAAAGCAGTTTGAAAGTTCTGCAGATAGAGAAGTAATTCTCACAGACTCTGAAGGCTCAGAGGCAGACAAAGCTCAAGTGAAGGAACCTGAAGCAACGCCAGATGCAATTCCTTTAGCTTCTCAGATGAACAATTTAAACATTTATAAAGAATCAACTGTTAGAGGATCATCTTCCAGAATCAAAGCCTCTCATCCAGAGGATGTGATCATTGGAAAGAAGGATGACCCTATCAGAACAAGATCCTTCCTCAGATCATCTGAAGCATCATTATTTGGGTTGGTGTTAGTAATTGAACCAACTTCTGTGGATAAAGCTCTGCAAGACAATGACTGGATTATTGCCATGCAAGAAGAGCTAAATCAATTCACAAGAAATGATGTGTGGGATTTAGTTCCAAGACCAAAAGGATTCAACATAATTGGAACTAAATGGGTCTTCAGAAACAAACTTAATGAGAAAGGAGAAGTTGAAAGAAATAAGGCAAGGCTTGTTGCTCAAGGTTATAGTCAGCAAGAAGGAATTGATTATACAGAGACTTATGCTCCTGTAGCAAGGTTAGAGTGTATTCGTTTACTCATTTCTTTTGCTGCATAGTATAACATCACTCTATATCAGATGGATGTTAAAAGTTCCTTTCTAAATGGTATTATAGAAGAAGAAGTTTATGTTCACCAACCTCCTGGTTTTGAGAGTGAAAAATTTCCAGAACATGTTTTCAAACTAAAGAAATCTCTTTATGGTTTAAAATAAGCTCCCAGAGCTTGGTATGAGAGGTTAAGCAATTTTCTTCTGGAGAAAATTTTCATCAGAGGCAAAGTGGACACTGTTGCACCCCAAATTTTGACCCCTTAGATCCTCATCATAATTGTAGCATCATACTCACTTGATTAACTAACCTTAACCCATTTCAAGTTTATCTTTGTCAAGATGCAGATGAATCAGGGTTCCGTACCGTTAAAAATCGAGGCTTCAATGGTTTGATCAATCAATGTATTGGATTGATTCAACTATAAACAAGATCAAGAATACTACATTGGATCAAGTATGAATCCAATTCGAGGTTGTCACCCAGGAATTAAGAACAGTGCAGTTCAAGATACCCGATTAGGGTTTTCGATCAGGAAAAGTCAACTGTAGTTTGACTTTTAAATTAAAAGGTGTTCCAATGGTGGGATCATGGTCCATGAAGTTTCTATGGCTTAGTAAAGTCTACTCAAGAAGTTTCAAGGCCTCAAAATACCCGAAACATCAACAGTCGACTCGGTAGCCACCGATCGATCGTTCGGTTGACCAAAAAGTCAACTCTTCACTCATGAGGAATTTGACCTCAAGATGGGAATAAAAAATGGTCCTAATGACATATTACACCTACCCATGAAGTTTCATGACCATTGGATCAAGGTTTAGGGAGTAATCGCAAAAGTTGGGAAATTAAGGTTTTGAAAAGGGCAAAGCCATAACTCCTTAACCACACAAGGGTTTTTGACCTAGTTTCAAGGGGAATGAGTTCCTAACACAAGCATAAATATTTTAGTACCTAATTGGGGCTTTCTAAAAAGTACAAGTGTGTTCCATAACTCTTCCTGGTTAGAGAGAACCGAGGTCCACAAGTTGGCAAAAACTCACATTGGCAAAACCAGGTCAACATGAGTTTTTTTGATTCCAAAACCTCTCCAAATTGATGCTAATCAAAGACTAAGCCTCATTTATGATGTTTACATTGTTAATAAACATGTTTAACTTCAATTCCCACGAAAATGGACCAAATATCAAAAGAAATCATTATTTAATGCAAGTTGTAAAAGTGAATAGTGAAGAAAGAGAAAAAAGGTGGCTACCTTTGTCAAATCATCAACTTTAATTCAACAAGTCACCTTCTATCCTATCAAGCATGATGAAAAAAATCTATGGGGCATGGATAATATCTTATTAGAGTGTCTTAAAGACAAAGATGAAGATTGCATTGGAAAACTCAAAGATTTTCATGATGGAAGGTTAAAATTGGCAATTTGCTTCACTTTTGCCCATACCTTGATCCAAGGCCTTTGGCTATAAATAGAACTCACTTCTTACATCAAAAACACACAAGTTCCATGATAGAAACCAGCTAGAACTTTCTTCCTTACACAATCACAAGTTCTGACAAAATCTCATTAAATTTCCAAAATCCCTCAAAATTTGCTTTTGAAAAACACCTTTCAAAACCATTTCCAAACTCCTTCCAACTCAAGAAACACTTCAAACACATAAAGTATGATGTATTGAAGCTATCTAAGTCACTTCCACACTTATGTAACAAGATCTTGGAAGAGCTCTCAAGATCTCTGGTTTTCTTATTGCTTAAGCTTGCTTTGAGAGGTAAACCTAAAACTCATAAATGTGAACTTTCCACTTGCATTCCACATGTTACCATGACTGTTTTTTTTACCATGATGATCTTGAAAATTTTCAACTTGTAACTTGATTTTTCTTGTGAGATTGATCTTGTATTATTCTTAAAATTTTGTTAACATGTTTAAATAATCAAATTTGTTTGATTCATTGTCTTACCATGTGCATTTTATTCCTTTTATCATTTAGATTTTCATGTTTTGTTCATCCAAACTTCAAAAAATCATAAGTCATCCATTTTTCATCATTTTGAACCCATTCTTTTTGCATTGTGTTTGTATTGATGCCTAATTTCATATGATATTTTTTAATTCCATGTTTGTTCATATTTTCATGCCTTTTGGTTGCTTGTAAGTTGCCTTTGTATTGAGATCGTTATCTCGCGTATGCAGATGAATTTCTTTTTCACCGTGATTATTTGTGTTATGATATTCACTCATTCTCATTTATAATATGTTAGTTAACATGTTAGGGTACTCTCCCTTGGTTGTCACCATTATTTCATATTGTTTTCCTCCTAAATTATGAGGTTAAACTAATTTGCTTGTATTTGATTGTCATCGATACATGTGGTTGTTACCTTCAATCTTTGTTAAGATATACCTTTAATCTTTGTTAATATATGCTTTCATCTTTGTTAAGATACATGATCTTTGGTTGTAACCATGCCCCTTTTGTTTAAAGTATTTATTACTTTGTTAATTATTTCTTCCCCAAGTGATGGAACTTTTTTAGTTCTCATCCAAGTTGCCTTATCTCCTCCCTTCCAAAGGAAAGTCTCTCTATTGACCCTTGGGTCATAGATAGCTCAATACCCTCATTGGCCCCGAAAGAGCCTTAACCCCCTTTTTGGTCTGGATAGAACCAATAGGATATAAACTCATAGGTATGGATAGAACCTTCCCCTCTTTTGGTCTGGAAAGAACCAATTGATTCCTTAGTTTGAGCCCGAACTACGACCGCTCTGATTTCTCATTGGACAATGAGAATACGTAGGCACAAAATGCGATATCTTGACGAGCAACCTTCCCCCTCACTAGGAGTGTTTACAACTAGAACCCTAGGATAGAGTTGTTAACTCTATGTAAGGATCATGGATATGATCACTTACTTCCCCCTTTGAGTGTTACAACATAGACATAGAGAGTTTTGTGAAACTCTACACAAACATTATTATGTTTGTTCCCCTTTGAACCTTGATCGCAATCAAGCGTTCTTCAACCCTAGTGAGGTGAACTGCGATTGCTCTGATTCTATCCTAGTTAGGATACGTAGGCAGAGGACGCGATGTCTTTGCGAGCAAACTTAGAAACAATCTTAGGTCTTCATCTATCATAACCTTCACCTTTTTACCCAATATCCCAACCCTTAGCAAACATTTAGCAAACTTAGCATGCAAACAAACAAAAGGTTCCTGTAGAGTACTACAGATGTTTAGGATGTGAAATACCTACCCTATGCATAACCAACCCCCGATCCCTGAATCTCTTAGCGTTATTGTAACATCGCGCAAAAGGTTCTTTCTTTCTTTAGACCTTTCCTTTGGATAAATTAAAGTCCGGTTGTAAAAGAATTAAGGTTCAAGTTAATTCAATAGCTTGATATCCGATTTTCACCGCAACAGAAATGGCGACTTCACTGGGGAACAAACTTGAGGGTTTAGCTTATTTTGTTTAATTGTATGCTATATTTGTGAATATTTGCTTAACATGTATATTTGTCAATATATTTGTTTATGTGTTGGGTATTGGGTACTTTGAGTGGTGAGACGGTCCTACACCCGGACTTGAGTGCACTTATGATAGGATGGTGGTATTCAAGAAGGCTTATAGGGAGTTGATTCCCGACCAAGTTAACTTGAGAAACCACCGCTCAGTGTAGGCACTCTTGAAAGTTTAGTGTTGTTGATCGAGTATTCGTGAAAACAATGCTACTTTCGACGAAGGAGCCCATGACACTGTGGACTTTAGTTACCTTTTTACCCCACTTTGGCCTTATTAGGACGTAGTGCGATGACTATAAGGAAGTATTTCCGAAATAGTTGATACGCGATACTACACTCAGATGAGACTCTCTTGAGAATATTATCGATTACCAAGTAATTTGGGAAGTCGATAATATCCGAAAGATGGGTTGATGACTCTGGGAACTTTGTAGAACCCGTTCGGCAGGTACAAATTAACCCATAGTACAAATCCTTGGGTATAGGTAGACCTTTGACTCTTTGCTCTTGAGCCTAGGAGGTCTTTGTGTATGCATTGTATTTGTGAATACTTGCCTTTGTGTTATGTGTGCATCATCACATCATATCACCATAAACATATCATGTCGCAACTAGTTTTATAAAACTCAGTCGATCTCTGGTTTTTAAAATAAAAAAAAAAAGTTGTAACTTTTTCCAATGATAAATGAAATGGGGTTTTTAACCTAATCAAACTTCTGAGTTTTGTAAAACCAGTTGCGTTTTTGCACTTGCATCAACATTTTACATATCATACTTCGTTGCATTGGTTTTTTTGTGTTCATTTTGTGTTCCGTTGACATCATAAGGGGGATATCTAGCACAAATAGGCAACAATGGAAGGACTTTTGAAAGCTCAGGAAATGCTGAAAGAGGACATCAGAATTCTCAAGTGTCAGATGAATTGGGTACTTGAGACATTGCAGAATATGATGAAGAAAGAGGGTCACTCTGACCATGTTGTGTCCAGAGAAACGAGGGATGCATTATCTTCGATGATTCCTCCGACTCAAGGACATTCTCGGTATCAACGAACAAATAACCATCAATCACGTCAGTACGCCCAACATTCAGTGTTTGTTCCTCCTCAAGCTTCTCAAAGCCGAAAATTGAACAAGAAGGATCATGTCAGGAAAGATAAGACTTGCGGTAGACAAACTCCGGTACCGTTAAGCAAACTTTACCCGCTACTGATTCAGAACTCACTAGTGACTCCACGATTATCCAATCCGGTGCCAGGACCATGGCATAATGCGAACTTAAACTGTGAATTTCACAAAGGAGCCGAAGGACACAATTTAGATGCATGTATAGCATTGGGTTATCTTGTACAAGAGCTAATCATTGACAAACACTTGATCCTCGAGGAAGACCACCCAGAAGTAGAATGTGGATATCATACTGGGACAACAGGGCACCTAGTTGAAGAGTGTGAAGGTTTTAAACTGAGACTGCAAGAGTTGCTGAAACCTCGGGAGGATAAATCAAATGACAGTGCTGCGATTCCTAAATCCAAAGGCAAAGGACCCGTGAGACCCCTCATAATTCTATATCACAAGGAGAAAGTGGTGGTTGAAGGTGTTTCCCCACATGGGCCTAAAATTTGAATTTTAATTCCCTAAGGCTGGCAGCTGTAGACTGTTTCAGCATGTGTTGTAACTTCTTTGCATTTGAATTGCCCGTAAGCTGTTGTTTATTTGAATTTGGCAATATTAAAGAAATGTTTGTGCATCTTTTGAGTAAGTCCATTCGTTTCACTCTTTCTTTTTCCTTTCATTGTTATGAAATACGAAAAATGCAAAATTTTCTTTTCTTTACTAAACTGTTGTTTAAAGCAAAGATTGGGGAGGATGATGAAAATTATATCCATAACTGCTGTTGATATGCTTTCAATTTAACTTTGCCGATGATGTAAGGCATTGTTTCAATCCCTAAACACTGGAGAAATAAGGAATATAATCCCTCGTTAACCCCTTCGAGCCTAGAAGTAGGAGTTTTTCCTTCTTTACAAAAACAAAACCTTAAATCTCGAACCTGGGGCGGGTAGTTCTCGGTTAACTCGAAGATATGTGCATACAAGACACTTTTCATATAAAGGTGGTGCACTCAGGTTTTCCTTCGTGCACAACAAGAAAGTGTCGAAGATGCTTTTCAGCATAAAAGACGATGATGGTTTACCATATCCATTAAATTAGGTAGTCACCTCCTTTCCCAAAAGAAAAAAAAGGAAAAGTGAAAAAAAAGCCCGCTAAGTCGAAACCTATGAAGGATACTTAGGCAAAAATGGGGCATCCCATTGACTGTATATTCGAACAAAGCAGTTCAGACAAAAGTCAGGGATAACAAAAGAGAGGAATTCTGTAAGAGTTATCACTCTTAAAAATCCTCAAATAGCAAAAAGCTATCAAATACTGTAAGGGAGTTGTGACTACCTTAGGTTTGTAAGCCATCACCAACTATCATCAGTCCAATTTTTAAGCCTGTAAGAACCTGAATATATAGTTTGAGTTAACTGAGTGTAGGATTGGAGTTCATCATGGAGAGTGGGTGGGACAAATAACTTTTGTGCCTTTATCCTTTGTTTCATGAACCATGAACCAAGCCACGATACAACCCTTAAAAGACCTAATTGAGTTAAGGTTGTTTTGAAAGCATATTACAGCAAGGTTGGATAACCTGACTCTTAATGATCTTTGATTGTATGTGTTCATCACTTTATCCATCATTTGTAAAATGATTGGATCACTTTCACTTTGATCACTTGATCACTCCGCCGTGTGTGTTTTATTAAAAAAAATGTTTTCAAAAGATTGCATGAATTTTACATTGAAAATTGCCAATTTTTAATGAACAACATTGTGTGCAAAACAATCCAATGTCAAAGGAATCCCAACAAAAGCTTCCAGCTAGGGAAATTGACTTGATAAAAAAGGCTCAGCCTGGGGCAATCAATTTGAAGGATTTGTTAATCATTTGTTACAACGTTCAGCTAATCAAAGCTAACCAGGTCAAGATCAGATGAAGCTCTCAATGAACAGTTTAGTCTGGGGCAAACCTTTTGCAGTTACCAGCTAGCAGGGGCAAGTTTGTTCCCCAGTCGTTACTTCCACAGTCCGAGACTTTGTTGTGCAAGCACCGTTAAACAGGGGCAATCACGTCGAGATTTGTAAATCTCTCTCTATAAGAGTTTAAAGACATTGAAGCATCTTTATGCTAGTTCTCTCGATGGTTTCTTCCCACAGACCATGTAATCTGGGGCAGAAAAGGTTAAAGACTGTTTGTCGCAATAGCTGTTGCTCATTGAAAGAGGATTGTTATACTATCAATGGGGCAGAAAGATTTTGGTCTCATGATACCCTTTGTCAGCTCTCTGATTAAGTTGTTACTTCGGTTGATCTTGGAACTTCCCTTGGTGATTTTCCTTCAACAAAGAATTCAAACTCATGATGGCAATCCAAGTGAAGTCATGATGTTGTGTCCTAAGTAGATTACTCTCTCCCAGAGATGGTTGTAACTTTGAAGTGGAATTGTTGTTCTTCATGATCATCCCTTTGATGTCCAATTTTGGTTGGGTCTCCGTGTCGAGATGCTTATTTCATCTCCAGTTTTGTTTTGTCTAATTTGTCAGCATAAACATAAGCATGGCATAAAGCATATGCATAACATCCGTGCATTTTTTCTATCTCTGGTTGTCACTTGTTCCTGTTTCACTTTGATTCCCTCCTCGGTGAATGGGTATGTTGTCTCTCTCCAATAGAGTTGTCAGCCCTTAAGCATAAAATGTCCATCCTTTATCAATTCCCCACAGAGTTTAATCCTCGTGGATGATGGTTGCTTCAGTTATCTTTTTCCATGATTGGATAAGATGGGTCCCCATTCGAGTTCATTTCTCAATGGTTGGAGTCTTGTTTGAAAGTTTCTTTCTAGCTTGATCCTAGATTGAACTTCGGTCCCTGTCGGTCGCCGAACCTACCTAGATGTGCATTTATTTTGCACTATCTATCAAGAAGAACATCTTACTTGGTAATACAGATAAGTGGCAATCTTTGACAAGAAGCTTATCGTCTTCAGCGATAAATGGCAGTCTCTTCGGAGAAGTTTAATCGTATTCACAGATAAGTGGCAATCTTTGACAAGAAGCTTATCGTCTTCAGCGATAAATGGCAACCTCTTCGGAGAAGTTTAACCGTATTCACAGGTGAGTGGAAGTCTCTTGGGAGAAGCTTAACCTTCATCAACGATAAATGGCAGTCTCTTCGGAGAAGTTTAATCGTCTTCAACAGGTGAGTGGCAGTCTCTGTAGAGAAGCTTAACCTTCATCAACGATAAATGGCAGTCTCTTCGGAGAAGTTTAATCGTCTTCAGTGGTGAGTGGCAATCTCTTATGAGAAGCTTAACCTTCATCAGCGATAAATGACAATCTCTTCGGAGAAGTTTAATCGTCTTCAGTGGTGAGTGGCAATCTCTTAGGAGAAGCTTAACCATATTCAACGATAAATGGCATCTCTTCGGAGAAGTTTAATTGTCTTCAGCGGTAAGTGGCAGTCTCTGTAGAGAAGCTTAACCTACACCAGTGATAAATGGTAGTCACATTTGAGAAGTTTATCTTAAGGATGTCAACGCACGGTTGTGACCTGCATTGTTTGAAAATCCAGTGGATACTGATATAAGTAATTTGGTGGTGACCAATCATATTTCAAGAAAGGCCCGTTGGTAATTGGCATTATGAAAATCAATGGACAATAAATACTGACAATTTGGTTGTATATCATTCCAAAATAAGTTACGATGGTTGCCATCCCAAGCTCAGGTTGTGTACCTTTGGAGATGTATTGTTTGATTCCAAGCACAGGTTTCGTACCTTTGGAAGAAGTTTGTTTCTATCCCGAGCACAGGTTGTGTACCTTTGGAGATAGATGTTTGTTTTCATCCCAAGCTCAGGTTGTGTACCTTTGGAGATGTATTGTTTGATTCCGAGCACAGGTTTCGTACCTTTGGAAGAAGTTTGTTTCTATCCCGAGCACAGGTTGTGTACCTTTGGAGATAGATGTTTGTTTTCATCCCAAGCTCAGGTTGTGTACCTTTGGAGATGTATTGTTTGATTCCAAGCACAGGTTTCGTACCTTTGGAAGAAGTTTGTTTCTATCCCGAGCACAGGTTGTGTACCTTTGGAGATAGATGTTTGTTTTCATCCCAAGCTCAGGTTTCGTACCTTTGGAGATGTATTATTTGATTCCAAGCACAGGTTTCGTACCTTTGGAAGCAGTTTGTTTCTATCCCGAGCACAAGTTGTGTATCTTTGGAGATAGATGTTTGTTTTCATCCCAAGCTCAGGTTTCGTACCTTTGGAGATGTATTGTTGGATTCCAAGCACAGGTTTCGTACCTTTGGAAGAAGTTTGTTTCTATCCCGAGCACAGGTTGTGTACCTTTGGAGATAGATGTTTGTTTTCATCCCAAGCTCAGGTTGTGTACCTTTGGAGATGTATTATTTGATTCCAAGCACAGGTTTTATACCTTTGGAAGATGTATTGTTGGATTCCAAGCACAGGTTTTATACCTTTGGGAAGATGTATTGTTGGATTCCAAGCATAGGTTTTGTACCTTTGGGAGATTGTTTCTTGCCATCCCGAGCACAGGTTGTGTACCTTTGGAGATGTATGCTTTGGATCCTGAGTTCAGAAGTTCCCAGAAACTAAGGTGGTTGTGTTTGCATGAAGTGTTCTATATCCTAATGTATTGAGGATGTTCAGCTTTCATATCCTAATGTATTGAGGATGTTCAGTTTTCAATCCTAATGTGTTGAGGGTTGTATCTCTTTTCGGTCCTAATGTATTGAGGGTCGTGTCTCTAACTATATCCTAACGTGTTAAGGGTATTAGTTTTCAATCCTAATGTGTTGAGGGTTGTATCTCTTTTCGATCCTAATGTATTGAGGGTCGTGTCTCTGCTATATCCTAACGTGTTGAGGGTATTAGTTTTCAATCCTAATGTGTTGAGGGTTGTATCTCTTTTCGAACCTAATGTATTGAGGGTCGTGTCTCTAACTATATCCTAACGTGTTGAGGGTATTAGTTTTCAATCCTAATGTGTTGAGGGTTGTATCTCTTTTCGAACCTAATGTATTAAGGGTCGTGTCTCTAACTATATCCTAACGTTTTGAGGGTATTAGTTTTTGATCCTAAGGTTTTGAGGGTCTTCGTCCAATCCTAATGTGTTGAGGGTTGTGTCTCTACTATATCCTAATATTTTGAGGGTATTAGTTTTTTATCCTAAAGTTTTGAGGGTTTTCGTCCAATCCTAATGTGTTGAGGGTTGTGTCTCTACTATATCCTAACGTTTTGAGGGTATTAGTTTTTGATCCTAAGGTTTTGAGGGTCTTCGTCCAATCCTAATGTGTTGAGGGTTGTGTCTCTACTATATCCTAACGTTTTGAGGGTATTAGTTTTTGATCCTAAGGTTTTGAGGGTCTTCGTCCAATCCTAATGTGTTGAGGGTTGTGTCTCTACTATATCCTAATATTTTGAGGGTATTAGTTTTTTATCCTAAAGTTTTGAGGGTTTTCGTCCAATCCTAATGTGTTGAGGGTTGTGTCTCTACTATATCCTAATGTTTTGAGGGTATTAGTTTTTGGTCCTAAAGTTTTGAGGGTCTGCGTCCAATCCTAAGGTGTTAAGGGTTGTGTCTCCGTTGTATCCTAACGCTTTAAGGATATTAGCTTTTGTTCATAAGGTTTTGAGATATATATTTGTGCTTCCTGTTTGAAGATTTGGTCGTCACCAAACCCTTTGAAAGCCCAATGGTTACTGACATCTTTTAAAGTCCAATTGTTATCAGTATCATCTAATCTGGTCGTTACCAACTATCATTCAAAAGCCTAGTAGTGGCTAGCATTGTTAAAAGCCCAATTATTATTAGTATCCTTCGAGTTGGTCGTTACCAATCTTTTCCAAAGCCCAGTGGTCACTGGCATCTTTCAAACCCAATTGTTATTGGTATCATCTAATCTGGTCGTTACCAACTATCATTCGAAAGCCTAGTAGCTACTAGCTTTGTTCAAAACCAATTGATATTGATATCGTCTGATTTGTTCGCTACCAAACATCATTCTAAAAACCCAGTGGTTACTGGCATCCTTCGGATCCAATTATTATTGGTATTGGATTTGGTCGTTACCAACTTTATCTGTTAAATCCAATTGTATTGGTATCCTTTGATTTGGTCGTCACCAATAATCTTCAAAGTCCAATTGTTATTGACGTTGTCTAAACTCGATTGTTATCGTCACTTCGATTTGGTTGTCACCAAACCCTTTGAAAATCCAATGGTTATTGATCTTCTTTGATTTTGGTCGTTACCAATCTCCCCAGTTAAGTCTAGTGGTTACTAGCATTATCATAACCAATCGTATTTGGAACACTGATTTGGTAGTCACCAGTTCTTTCTAAGTCCAATGGTTACTGGCATTGCTTGAAAACTAATCGATATTAGTACCGTGAGGTTTGGTTGTTACCAATTTCCCCAGCTGAAGTCCTGTTTTGTCCGAAATTCCCAACTGTGATTGGAACTTTGGTTTGGTTGTCACCATCACCCCCAGGAAGTCTAGTGGTAACTAGCACTATTGGAAACTGTCTGTTGTTCTGGTCATCACCAGTACCCCTTTTGAAGCTTTTGCTTTCCCCAGTCGAGTCTCGGAGGACTAGTGGATACTAGATTCCCCGGTGCGTCTGGTCTTGTTCCTAACCTTTTCCTGAAGATCCCGTTTGAACTCTTCGTTATAGGAAATTTCTCATCTGGTTATCCCCAGTGAGACTTGTGTCTCCATTCTGTCTTTTCCCTGTTGAAGTTGTGCTTCCCCAGTGGATTTATTCCCCATTGGGTTTCTTCCCCAGTGTGGTTTGCGTTTCTTTTCTTTCGTTTCCCCAGTGAAGAATTGTTATCTTCCCCAGTGGACTTCCTCATCTGGTTATCCCCAGTGAGATTCGTTTCTCCTTTCCCCAATGAAGATGTGTCTTCCCTGGTGGAATTTGTGTCCCCTGTGTGAAAGATTTCCTTGATAAGCATCTTTAGTCATGTCTGAACTATCTTGCTTACTTGGTCTTGAATCTTTTCCCAATGTGTTGGGTCCCTCGTGAGTGGTTACTCGTCGTATTGCCGTTCTTTTAAATTTGCTCGTGTGTCTGCATTTGTCTTGCATTCAAGCATCATAAAACACCATTTAGAACTCATTGCATTTCAGTATTGGTCCTTTTACATACCATCGGATCTAAGGGACAAAATTTTTGGTTTGCTATATTTAAATACCTTTCACTACGATTCTATGAGGATTGTCATCTCTCATTGCCATCTAGTGAAGATATTTAAATAGGGGCAACTGTTGCACCCCAAATTTTGACCCCTTAGATCCTCATCATAATTGTAGCATCATACTCACTTGATTAACTAACCTTAACCCATTTCAAGTTTATCTTTGTCAAGATGCAGATGAATCAGGGTTCCGTACCGTTAAAAATCGAGGCTTCAATGGTTTGATCAATCAATGTATTGGATTGATTCAACTATAAACAAGATCAAGAATACTACATTGGATCAAGTATGAATCCAATTCGAGGTTGTCACCCAGGAATTAAGAACAGTGCAGTTCAAGATACCCGATTAGGGTTTTCGATCAGGAAAAGTCAACTGTAGTTTGACTTTTAAATTAAAAGGTGTTCCAATGGTGGGATCATGGTCCATGAAGTTTCTATGGCTTAGTAAAGTCTACTCAAGAAGTTTCAAGGCCTCAAAATACCCGAAACATCAACAGTCGACTCGGTAGCCACCGATCGATCGTTCGGTTGACCAAAAAGTCAACTCTTCACTCATGAGGAATTTGACCTCAAGATGGGAATAAAAAATGGTCCTAATGACATATTACACCTACCCATGAAGTTTCATGACCATTGGATCAAGGTTTAGGGAGTAATCGCAAAAGTTGGGAAATTAAGGTTTTGAAAAGGGCAAAGCCATAACTCCTTAACCACACAAGGGTTTTTGACCTAGTTTCAAGGGGAATGAGTTCCTAACACAAGCATAAATATTTTAGTACCTAATTGGGGCTTTCTAAAAAGTACAAGTGTGTTCCATAACTCTTCCTGGTTAGAGAGAACCGAGGTCCACAAGTTGGCAAAAACTCACATTGGCAAAACCAGGTCAACATGAGTTTTTTTGATTCCAAAACCTCTCCAAATTGATGCTAATCAAAGACTAAGCCTCATTTATGATGTTTACAT
This sequence comes from Lathyrus sativus, assembly GCA_963859935.3. Lineage (NCBI taxonomy): Eukaryota > Viridiplantae > Streptophyta > Magnoliopsida > Fabales > Fabaceae > Lathyrus > Lathyrus sativus. Next base: position 71,847,819 of record OZ012740.1, on the reverse strand, counting down.
TGTTAATAAACATGTTTAACTTCAATTCCCACGAAAATGGACCAAATATCAAAAGAAATCATTATTTAATGCAAGTTGTAAAAGTGAATAGTGAAGAAAGAGAAAAAAGGTGGCTACCTTTGTCAAATCATCAACTTTAATTCAACAAGTCACCTTCTATCCTATCAAGCATGATGAAAAAAATCTATGGGGCATGGATAATATCTTATTAGAGTGTCTTAAAGACAAAGATGAAGATTGCATTGGAAAACTCAAAGATTTTCATGATGGAAGGTTAAAATTGGCAATTTGCTTCACTTTTGCCCATACCTTGATCCAAGGCCTTTGGCTATAAATAGAACTCACTTCTTACATCAAAAACACACAAGTTCCATGATAGAAACCAGCTAGAACTTTCTTCCTTACACAATCACAAGTTCTGACAAAATCTCATTAAATTTCCAAAATCCCTCAAAATTTGCTTTTGAAAAACACCTTTCAAAACCATTTCCAAACTCCTTCCAACTCAAGAAACACTTCAAACACATAAAGTATGATGTATTGAAGCTATCTAAGTCACTTCCACACTTATGTAACAAGATCTTGGAAGAGCTCTCAAGATCTCTGGTTTTCTTATTGCTTAAGCTTGCTTTGAGAGGTAAACCTAAAACTCATAAATGTGAACTTTCCACTTGCATTCCACATGTTACCATGACTGTTTTTTTTACCATGATGATCTTGAAAATTTTCAACTTGTAACTTGATTTTTCTTGTGAGATTGATCTTGTATTATTCTTAAAATTTTGTTAACATGTTTAAATAATCAAATTTGTTTGATTCATTGTCTTACCATGTGCATTTTATTCCTTTTATCATTTAGATTTTCATGTTTTGTTCATCCAAACTTCAAAAAATCATAAGTCATCCATTTTTCATCATTTTGAACCCATTCTTTTTGCATTGTGTTTGTATTGATGCCTAATTTCATATGATATTTTTTAATTCCATGTTTGTTCATATTTTCATGCCTTTTGGTTGCTTGTAAGTTGCCTTTGTATTGAGATCGTTATCTCGCGTATGCAGATGAATTTCTTTTTCACCGTGATTATTTGTGTTATGATATTCACTCATTCTCATTTATAATATGTTAGTTAACATGTTAGGGTACTCTCCCTTGGTTGTCACCATTATTTCATATTGTTTTCCTCCTAAATTATGAGGTTAAACTAATTTGCTTGTATTTGATTGTCATCGATACATGTGGTTGTTACCTTCAATCTTTGTTAAGATATACCTTTAATCTTTGTTAATATATGCTTTCATCTTTGTTAAGATACATGATCTTTGGTTGTAACCATGCCCCTTTTGTTTAAAGTATTTATTACTTTGTTAATTATTTCTTCCCCAAGTGATGGAACTTTTTTAGTTCTCATCCAAGTTGCCTTATCTCCTCCCTTCCAAAGGAAAGTCTCTCTATTGACCCTTGGGTCATAGATAGCTCAATACCCTCATTGGCCCCGAAAGAGCCTTAACCCCCTTTTTGGTCTGGATAGAACCAATAGGATATAAACTCATAGGTATGGATAGAACCTTCCCCTCTTTTGGTCTGGAAAGAACCAATTGATTCCTTAGTTTGAGCCCGAACTACGACCGCTCTGATTTCTCATTGGACAATGAGAATACGTAGGCACAAAATGCGATATCTTGACGAGCAACCTTCCCCCTCACTAGGAGTGTTTACAACTAGAACCCTAGGATAGAGTTGTTAACTCTATGTAAGGATCATGGATATGATCACTTACTTCCCCCTTTGAGTGTTACAACATAGACATAGAGAGTTTTGTGAAACTCTACACAAACATTATTATGTTTGTTCCCCTTTGAACCTTGATCGCAATCAAGCGTTCTTCAACCCTAGTGAGGTGAACTGCGATTGCTCTGATTCTATCCTAGTTAGGATACGTAGGCAGAGGACGCGATGTCTTTGCGAGCAAACTTAGAAACAATCTTAGGTCTTCATCTATCATAACCTTCACCTTTTTACCCAATATCCCAACCCTTAGCAAACATTTAGCAAACTTAGCATGCAAACAAACAAAAGGTTCCTGTAGAGTACTACAGATGTTTAGGATGTGAAATACCTACCCTATGCATAACCAACCCCCGATCCCTGAATCTCTTAGCGTTATTGTAACATCGCGCAAAAGGTTCTTTCTTTCTTTAGACCTTTCCTTTGGATAAATTAAAGTCCGGTTGTAAAAGAATTAAGGTTCAAGTTAATTCAATAGCTTGATATCCGATTTTCACCGCAACAGACACAACACTCTTTTGTAAAACATTTAAGAAAGATCTTCTAATTTGTCAAATATATGTGGATGATATTATATTTGGATCTACCAATGTTATGCTGGGAAAGGAGTTTGCCCAATGTATGCAGGCAAAATTTGAAATGATCATGATGGGAGAATTGAGATTCTTTCTGGGAATTCAAGTCAACCAAACTCCAGCACTTACATTCATCAGACCAAATATGTTAAAGAGCTTCTGAAGAAGTTTAACATGACTGATAGTAAGATGGCAAAGACTTTCATGCATCCAACTAGTACACTAGGTAAGGAAGAGGTAAGTAAGAAAGTAGATCAGAAACTCTATAGAGGTATGATAGGATCTCTTGTCTACTTAACTGCTTCTAGACCTGACATTTTGTTCAGTGTATGCTTGTGTGCAAGATTCCAATCAGATCCTAGAGAATCATACTTAACAGCTGTTAAGAGGATTCTAAGGTATCTGAAAGGTACTTCTAATGTGGGTTTGTGTTACAGAAAATCTGATGATTTCAAATTAGTTGGATTCTGTGATGCTGATTACGCTGGAGACAGAGTGGAAATAAAAAGTACTTATGGAAGTTGTCAATTTCTAGGAAGAAATCTAATCTCTTGGTACAGCAAGAAGCAACCCACAATTGCACTTTCAACTACAGAGGCAGAATATATTGATGCTGCTGGATGTAGCACGCAGATGCTCTGGATGAAAAGTCAGCTAGAAGACTATCAGATTTTTGAAAGTAATATTTCTATATTCTGTGATAATACTTCTGCTATATGTTTGTCTAAAAACCCCATTTTACACTCTAAGGCAAAACATATAGAAATTAAACATCATTTCATCAGAGACTATGTTCAGAAGGGAATTATAAACTTAGCCTTTGTTGATACAGATCATCAATGGGCAGATATTTTCACAAAACCCCTTGTTGAAGATAGGTTCAAATTTATTCTAAAAAATATTGGTATGGATTTTTGTCCAGAATGATATTTATCAGAAGCAAATTTCTCAGATGCAAAATGTTTAAAACTCTGAAGTATTTCATCTGTTATTTATTTGATTTATTCAATTATTATTATTTGTGTGTATCTGAACTAATCAATCTTAGAGGATCTGAACGTTGGCTAACGTTTCATTTCTCAAGAGAATTCAGAAGCACATGCAAGCAAACACGTGTCACTCTGAATCTGAAAAGATAGCGTGTACACTACTGAAGAGACGTTTGAGGTATGGTTTGAATAGTGGAAATCTTGATTTTCCCCCCAATTTGTTAGAATCAATTAATGTTTAAAATGATTTTGATTCTCTTTCATTAATTGTCATTTAATGCTATGTGAGAACGTGCTATGTGTGTCTGTTGATTGCCCTAATTGCTTTCTCTATAAATACCATATTTCACACCAATTTCACACTTTTCACATCACAAACAAGTTTATGCATTTTTGTCTTCTCTTCTCTCTTCACAAAAACCCTAAACCTTCGTCTAAATCATCTTCATCCTCTTCAATGGCAACTTCATCTTCTACAACAGCTCAATTTCAATCAACTATGGTTACAGTTACTTCTGCAAATATGGGTGTGACTCCATTCACAGTACCTAAGAGGACATTGTTAACTCCTGTAGACAAACTTGAAGTTCTATGTGAATCAATGGTGGAATTTGATTCCTTAGCTGAAAATGGATTTGAATTTCGTTTTATAATTGATACACAAGGCTGGGTTAAATATTTTGACAGATTGTTTGGACCAGTTTACCCTCATCTGGTGAAGGAATTCTGGATACATGCTTCTGTTTATCCAAAATTCATTTTATCTTCTGTTTTGGGAAAGGAGATCATTATAACTGAAGATCTCATCAGGAAACTCATAGGGTATGAGGAGACTGATGGAGTATGTCATCTGCCATCTGGGCGTGTGGACATGGAGGAAGTTTATGAAGAATTCATCACTTCTGGACAGGCCTCTAATAAATTTAAGGATCTGAAGCCTGACTACAAAATCTGGGCAAAGATTTTTCTGGGATGCATCCATCACAGAAAATCTACCAATTCTCCAGATTATGTGAACAATGAACAACTCTACTTCATGTACTGTTTGAGTCAGAGTACAAAGGTAGATCTTCCTTATATTCTCTTTATGCATCTGTGGAACCATATCAATGCCTAAAGAGAATCTGTAAAGGATAAGGGACAGAAGATCAGGACATGGATCCCCTTTGGAAGGTTGATTTCAGACATTCTGACAGAGAATGGTCTGGTGACTGCTCTGTATGAGGCTGGAGTTAAGGATGAACTTGAATCCATTATTGGAAAACCTCTGAATGCTAAGAGTCTTCAGAGACTAAAAATTGTAGAGGAACTCACAGCTGCACCCAAGAAGTTGAATATTTCTGAAATTAGTCAGAAGAGAATTCCTGTTGATAATTTTCCACTGTTTGGTGCTGAAGAACCAAGGGATATCATTGTGAGGTATATTGATTCATGCAAAGCAGATGGAACGCCCATTCCTACAGATATTCTGAAAAGAGCAAGAGAACCAATGCCAGATGTATACAATGAGAACACGAGGAAAAGAAGTTAATCAGAGGCAGAAGAAGTTGCTGCTCAGAAAAAGCCAAAAGTTGCTGACAAGCCACAGAAGCAGATCAAGAGAAAAGCTTCTGGAGAAGTTCCCTCTGTTCCCACCAAGCGTATCAAGACTAAAGGTACTAAAATATATGTATCTTCTTTCTCTAAAATTGTTATAAATGAATCAATATTTAGTTCTATTCCAAAACCCCCTCCTACTCAAAAACAATCTATTCCTGCTCCATCTCAAAAATATGAACCATCAAAAATTCCTTCCCCACAAAAATCATCTGATCCAATTTCCACTACACCACTAAAAACTTTTGTTACTCCACCATCTGAACCAACAACAACAACACCAGCAAACCAAATTCCAACACCTATCACAAAACCAACAGAACAACCTACACCACAACAACAACCAGAAAAACAATAATCAGATACATCTGAACCTATACAATCTGATCCAGTTGCATCTGATCCTGTTGCATCTGAACAAGTTATTTCTGAACCACCTATCTCTGAACCACTTGTATCTGAACCTCCATCAAAAACTTCTGAAAATCAATCAGAACCAACCAATCCTCCTGAAACAAATATACCTGAGACAGAGGTTCTAAACGTTACACCTCTCAAGACTGTATTTGAAGTGTCTTCTACGTCTTGTACACCAACCACATCCTCAAACTCATCTGAATCTGATATCCATCCAGATTTCATTTCACCTCCCTCTCTCAGAGTATTTGAAGCTAACCAACCAGAACCACCTATTTATTCTGAAATTCTCATTCCCAATCCCATCCCAACACCTAAGCCAAGGACATCTGAGTGTGTATCCTTTGCCTCGTGTAAACCATTTCCCTCTGACAAACTTCCCTCTGGTTTCAAATTCAAAAATTTCTATAACAGAATTGAACCATCTGACTCTATCACCCCTTTTAAACCTAAGCTTTCCATCATTCTACCATCTGTTCTCCAAACATATATAAAAGAACTGCCAAACATGGTCTCATCAGAACCTCTTTTATCTGATAAATTTGCGTTCATTCCTTACACTTCTACCACATTTGATGTTGTTTCCTATGCATCAAATGCAAAACCATTTTTGCTGAATGCCTTAATCAGATCAAAATCTATCACTTCATCTGACTCTCCATCCATTCCCTTCTATCCTCGTCCTCTGATCATCATTCCAGAACTTACCATTCCATGTTCACCTCAACCCAAGCCATTCACCTTGGAAACCTTTCAGAAACCAAAACCTAGGCTGAATGTTGATAATTTATTTACAAGTTTTCTGAAAGAAATAAAGATGCATTTAGAATCTGTTCAGAAGAGATGTCTATCAACAATGGATGCAAATAAATCTGATGCAATCTGGAATAGCTTCATCAACAGATTCAATACTTAGCCTCGACTCTGAAGAATGTATGTTCTGATGATGCGAAGCTCAGATTTGCTGAGACTGCTAGAAGCTTGATTTGGACTGTTAAAAGAACTGAACCATTGCTTCTTGAAGATGTTCCTTCATCCTCTGAAGTATATGATACAGAAGTAGTTGTTGAATCTGCTTCTGAAGAAAACCCTCTGACTATGACTCTTGTGGAACATCCCTCTGGATCTGTTGCTCCTGACTCTGTATCTCCTATGGAAATTGACTCTGTTCCTGCTTCAGACTCTGCCCCACCTTCTTCATCTGAGGTCAAGAATGAGTATCTAGATCTTGAAGATAAGATTGCAGTTATGGAAGCTGGTCAATCTGAGATTAAGTCGTGGATGGCCAAGCAAGATCAGAAGTCTGAAGACATGGCTCAATGGATGTCCAAAACAAGATCAGAAGAATGAAAACATGGTTAAGTGGATGTCAAAGCAAGAACAATCCTCATCTGAGATCACTAACCTGCTGAAGATGATTCTGTCCAAACAAACTTAGTTTATTTTTTTCTGCATCTGATGTTTGTGCACATGTACTTGTTTTTTATCTGATGTTTTGTATCTTTTGCTCTAAATGAATGAATGACTCAGTGTTTTCTCTACATGCTTTACCTTTTCTGTATTTCCTTTTATTTGTCTTTTAAAGTTTTTACTTTTTGATTATGACAAAAAAAGGGGGAGAAAATGGATCTGACTATTCAAATAAACTCTACCTAAATGAAACTTCAGACATGTCAATTCTAACTAACGTAAACTCTTAGTGTTTCAGAACATTTGATAACTCTGACATATTCGTTAAAAGAAACTCTGACATAACTCTAAGACTCCCAGATAATATTTTACATATCAGACTCTGACTCTGAAACATGCAAGATCTAATGATTGGAACATTCTAGCTCTGATTCTGAAAAGAATACTCATGCAAAAAGGAAAGTTTCTATTCCTTCTTAGTATTCAATTCAGGGGGAGATTCATCATCTCAGAGGGAGTTATAATTATTTTCTTTTCTATTGAACAAAATTTCTGATGTTTTTGTCATCATCAAAAAGGGGGAGATTGTTAGAACACAGATTGGTTCTTAATAATATCTCTATGTTTTGATGATAACTATTATGAAATTTTGTATTAAAGAATTATATACTCTAAAATTTGTTTGAGAATGTTTGTTGCAGATGTTAAAGTGAATATTACTCCAGAAGCAAATTAGATCTGAACATAAGAAATATGCAAGGCTCTGAAGCGTCAGAAGCATATCTTAGAAGATTCTGAACGCTGCCTCCAGAAGAATCTGAAGCAGGAGCTGCAGAAGAATCTAAAGCAGAAGCTACAGAAGAATCTGAAGCAGAAGCCTGAAGCATCTGAAGCAATGAGGAATTCTGTATGAAGAGTTTCAAGCACAGTTACTTCAGAAGACTCTGATAGTACTAACGCTGCCAGTACTGAGGATCTGATCCAAAACTCTGCTCTGAACATATACACGCTAAAAGCACACTTGATGCAAAGACTCTGATTCAGCAAACTCTGATGAATATTAAGTCTACTTTTGGCCGGTCCCCAAGGCCCGGTAGGGGGGCAAGTCTCAATACTAAGGAAAGCAGAGTAAGCAAAAGAAGTCCAAATTGTTACTCGTGACTCTCTTTGAGAAAACAATAAAGACCAAGAGATTCAACTTACGATCATCCGCGTCTCATGCCTTCTCTTTATATTTCAGTTACAAACAAACCGCTTTATAAAAGGAAACATAGCGCGCCATTTCCATCTGTCCCATCGGAACCGGAGAACAACTGTAATATATATATATATATATATATATATATATATATATATATATATATATATATATATATATATATATATATATATATATATATATATATATATATATATATATATATATATATATATTGATTTCTTTGATCCGTGTGAGGTGGAAACACTAAATAAAGAGAACGAAACATAAGTGTTTTGTTATACTTGTCCTTTTTGTTAATTACTTTCCATAGCACATGTGAGGATGGAACAATTGACTTCAAACTTAGGAACACCACATATATTTGATAAGATAAGATATAAATAATGAGCTGGGGCCAGATAAATACCAACCAAAACAAGTATGGAATACAGAAAATTCCAAAAGAGATAAACAAATTAGGGATGTGATGAGTCAAATATTCAGCTATGTAAAGTTCAAAGACCATATATTCTGCAATCTTTAATATTGTTGTCACTTTTAGACTAGCACAATAAGCCAATTAAGACGTTCAAAGCATTTGATTAATGTTTCTTTTATCAAATGCTGGATGTGACTTGATTCTACCTTTGCAAATTTGTACATATCCCACCACAAGCTCTTGAGACCGATCTTTCATCAAACTAATTATTGCAACTGTCACGTAAGTAATTTTGGTATATCACCATTTCTTAAGAATTTTTTACTCAAATTAATAAAACATCCGTGCTCCTGATACGACATTAAATATATTTAAATTTATATGTAAATTTTGTATATTATAAAAAATATTTATATATATTTTAAAAATAATTATTTTTTTAAAAATGAACAATAGTTATTAAAATAAAATTATATTAAAATACAAAAAGAAAAAACAGACTTGTGAGATGAAAAGAAAGACTCCTGAGATAAAGATAAAAAAAAATTTGATACGATAATGATGTGTGAAATAAATAAATTATTTGATGCAAAATAAAATGTATTTAAATACAAATTTAAAAATTTAAAATAATATACTTAAATGTAAAATAAACGGTAATCATATAAATTAAATTGTATTAAATAATTATTTAAAAAGAAAAAAAAAGGAATAATGAGATAGAGAAAGAAAAAAAATTAATATTTAAAAATAATAATTTTGTCTCTCAAATTAAGATAATGATTGATTAAAATAAAATAAATATTGTGTTCACAGTGACTCGTAAGATAAATAAAATTTTAATTTTATTAAAATTAAAATAGATTATTAGTATTTTTAGTGATAATAAATAAATAGAGAAAAAAATTAAAATGAAAGTAAGAAAGTGTGGAAAAAAATGTGAGAGAAATTTGAAATTTAAATGAAGAGAGAAAATGTGTGTATGTAATATTTAATTGATGGAAGTTGATGAATGAATCTCACTTGTCATGATGTAATAAGAGATGAGATTGAAAAAAAAAAAATATTAGTTGATTACTAAAATACAATTTTATTAGTGTAAATAATTTGTAATAAAAAAAATTTGAGAGTTCATGCAATTGAATTGTTACATATATATATATATATATATATATATATATATATATATATATATATATATATATATATATATATATATATATATATATATATATATATATATATATATATATATATATATATATATATATATATATATATATATATATATATATATATATATATATATATATATATATATATATATATATATATATATATATATATATATATATATATATATATATATATATATATATATATATATATATATATATATATATATATATATATATATATATATATATATATATATATATATATATATATATATATATATATATATATATATATATATATATATATATATATATATATATATATATATATATATAGGAGATAATCATATCCCCAATTTAATTCCAAACTAACTATCTTTTCCTCATTTTTTTTATTATATTCATCTTTCAAACAAAACATTTTACTTGTCTAAGAAGATTTCACTCCTATTAGTGCCTCCGTGTAGCGCATTTTCATAATAGTGAAACTGAAAGGAGGTTTTGATCATATTGACGGCTCCTCCTATTTTAAATAGCGTAAATTCAAATAAAATCATCGTTCTTTCGTTTTTTTAATTATTAATTATATATATATATATATATATATATATATATATATATATATATATATATATATATATATATATATATATATATATATATATATATATATATATATATATATATATATATATATATATATATATATATATATATATATAAATTAAAATAAATAATTATATAATAAATATAACAAAAGTAATATAAAATTTTTTGGATTACACGTGGAATAGCATTGTACATTAATTTCTACGACCTAGTCAAATTAAGTGGTCGCCGGTTCCGCATCCTTGAGGTTGTAGGTGTAACGCCCTGTTTTATTTTAATTAATTGAATTATCAGATGTTGTGCATACGTGTGTGATCGTGCGTGTTTTGTTGTGTTTGGAATGCCCTTGGTGCGAGGTAGTAAATTTAAGACTAGACCTTGAGAAAATGATTCGGGGTGTGTGACCAATTGCATAGAGATGGGTGGCGTGCTTAGTAACTAAGTAGTAATATTAGTAGGTAATTATTTATTTGGATAATAATAGGTGATTATCATTTAAATTAGATAATTAGTATTATTACTATAATTTGTTATTATTTATTTGGGAAATAATAATAATATTGAAATTATAATAAGAATAAAATAGATATTAAGTGAAAAAGGAGATTGAGGGCATATTAGTAATATTGTGAGGAATGATGAGGGCATATGAGGAAAATCATAGAAAGGGTCCTAGGGTTAAACAGAAAAATGAGGGAAGTAGAGTTCATTTTGTGCGATCGTGATTTTTGAGAAGAACGGAAGAAAGGTTGGGGTTGAGGAGGAAGAAGAATCCATTATTTATGAAGGTTTAGAAAGCTCAAATCTAAGGTAAGGGTGGGGTTCTGATCTTGTAAAGGTTTGTATGTTAAATGATGGGTAAAAGTTAGGTTTTGTGTTATGGGTGGAATGTTGTTTTATGTTATGATTGCTATGAATAATTGATAAATGATGAAATTGTTAGTTTATTGATGATAAACGATGTTTTGTTAACTAATATGTGATGGGTTCTTTACCTATAAGTGTGTGTGGTGTTTATGTTTTAGAAATTGTTGAAAGTTTCTCGATTGTTGAGTTTTGGAGTTTCGAGTCGGAAGTATAAAATTGATGATGATATGTTGTTAGTCCATGAGTAAAACATAGCCTAATTGAGTTTTAGAATGTTATTTTGATATAAAATCGGGCCTAGGGTGATGGGGGTTAGTGATACAGACTTTGGACTGATAATCTGTGGTGAAAGTGCTTTTAAAAAAAGTGGTTTTTAGGGTTCGGAACAGTGTGAGTCGACCGCTAGAACCCATGGGTCGACCTGAGGTCAGCCGAATGTAATATTGTGGAAATTTGAACAGTATGAGTCAACTCATAGGCCTTGTGTCGACTTAAGTACCCTGCGCGTCGACCTTTTGGTCGACTCATAGGCAGAAAAACACCATAAACGGTTTCAGATAACTTTTTAACCGTTAATCCAAATGACAAACCGTTCGAAGGGTTGGAAAGCTAATAAGTAGAATGTTAATATGATATACTTAGGTTAATCATTTTCCTAATATTCTTATTTCTAATATCTTGATGAACTTGATTGTTGCTTGTTGTGTACCTTAAGAAGTCGTGTTGTAAGCAACAAATCTTGAGTGTGGTTGCAAAGATGTTGATGATGTTGTTGTGATGTTAATGATGGTAATATGGGTATGTTTTAATCATATTGTTGTGATGTTAATGATGGTAATATGAGCATGTTTCAACGATGTTGTTGTGATTGCATAATACACACACACACACACACACACACACACACACACACACACACACACACACACACACACACACACACACACACACACACACACACACACACACACACACACACACACACACATATATATATATATATATATATATATATATATATATATATATATATATATATATATATATATATATATATATATATATATATATATATATATATATATATATATATATATATATATATATATATATATATATATATATATATATATATATATATATATATATATATATATATATATATATATTGTATGAATATATTTTCATGATTGTTGGCCAATTTGGGCGGTGTATGATAACCATGGTGGTGGGTTATTGTACACGATGATGTTGTTGTTGTATGCATAAATGGCCACATTGCATACATTTGTGGACAAATGGTCCATTATTGGTGAGCCTAAAATCTCATCATGTGGATTGTGTCGGTAGTTGATTTGGAAGTGATGGATCGATGAGTTGTTTTGATCCTAGGAGGTGGGGATCAGAACGGTGAACCTGAATGTTCACGAAAATTGGTATCACATACATATGCATTGAGTCTGGTTGTGAGTCTCATTGCATTATATTTTTAACTATGTGGCTATGTTGCTAATATGTGGTATTGTTGTGATTAATTGAATTTGTTATCAGGTGATTTACATGTTGGTTGTTGGATAACCTAGTGTTGGTGTTGATGTTGTTGGTTGACTAATATGAGCTAAGTAGTTGAATTGTTGTTGTGTTATCTTTATGTTTGGATAACTTAACGTTGGTGTTAGGTGTGTTGTGTTGTAGAATGGGTGGCAACGCATGTGTTAACCTAATGCATATTGTTTAACATGCTTTCCTTTTATATTATCATGATATCTCACCCCTTCTATTTGAATATTTCCTCAACGTGGGTAATGTGCAGATAATTCGTAGTAGGAACTCAGATGTGAGTGGAAGATGGTGTATTCCCTTTATTTTTTTAGTTTGGCGTCTGTTCTGATATGTAACACTGGGGTTATGGAACATTGTGTGCTTTTTATTGTTGGTGGTTGATTAACATGTTTTATTTCTTATGACCGTTGTTTCTTTATGACATTATTAATTATGATATGCCTCGAGTTGCTAACTTGAATGATTAAATGTTATTTCCGTTGCTATATGAATTAACCTTCAGTTATGTTTTGCTGATAATGTTATTATAAATAATTTTTTAAAGGACATGTGTTACATATCTGATTAAATGAGTATGTGATTGTTGAAAGTGTGACATTCCTAAATATGATGTTGTGGATAATTACTCTGATTTTATTTATATTATGTGGGGGATTATTTAGGGTGTTACAGTATGTCTCTTAGTGCTCTCAGTGGATCCACCTCAGGTGTTTCATAAGAAACCGTCGTGGATTGTGTTGGCGTTTGAAGAACCTCATGTATGTAGGTCTATGTCATGAACTAAAATAAGTAAAGTCGTCTAAATTGAGCTGGGTGCCGGTTGGATGGTAATCGAGTTGGTTGAACGGAAACATTGGTGTGAATGTAGGGTGGATAATAACTAATGTGGCGTTTTGTAGCCCATGTGAATTTGTTATGTATGTTTGTAGTATGATGGGTTGGTTGGTTTTGTTTGTTGGTATTGGGACTGATACAAATTATGTGGTTGTTATTTGAATGAGTGTTGGTATAGGGTATGTATTGTGGTTGTGTGGGTGACATGTATTGCTAGTAATTTTGTTGGGATGGGTTTTAAGTGTAAATGTGTTAGGTTGGAGGTTGGGTGTTTGATGGTGAAGCTTATTGGCGTGGATCAATTAAATATTTGGGTTTAGACAAGAAACCATTTGAAATTGATCTATACCAATTCATGTATTTGGTAGTTGGTTTATGGGTGATTGGCAGTATAATGTCAATTAGGATTAAATGATGGTAGGGTACCCATTCACGACACTCAGCTTTTGCATATAATGTCCAATCGTCGTACTCTCATTGGTCTGAGACTTTTCTATTGTGGAATCATTGTACTCTCGTTGCAGCATGTTCCAGTGTTTGTCAAGACCCATTCTTGCAGCTATCAGACGTTTACAAGGTCATAAACTTATTCGGTATCTATAATAATAGCTTTACAGTGGTAGCTAGTGAAGACTATTGGCCTACATATCAATGAGACACAGTTTACCACAATGAAAATATGAGAATAAACAAAAAAGGTCTCCCCAAAAGCACACAAACTAGAACCGAAACAGATACAACTGAGAAAATGGAAAGATTGTGTGGAATTGTGTTCCCCATCACACACGAAAACATTGTCCCAATGTTGGAACAAGTTCTGGATAAGATTTAATGATGTCGTTAGAAATTATGGAACCTTCAAATTTAATATGTATAACAACTTTTGGTTACAAGATAACAAACAACAATGCATCAAAAGAAACAACACAAACTATACATAAAAAGCAATTAACATGCAAAATAACTAAGAGATTACAAGAATATTAAAACAATACCATCTGTTGTAGACATCATATCCTTAACATCGTTGTCATATTTAATTCACACCCACATACGTTACATAGCATTATTGTCATCTACAATTGAGATGTATGAAACAAGCCTTTCAATACTTATAATTCTTTCTCCATCTTGAATCTCTCTGTCTAACCAACGATTCAAATTTCTTTTTTAATTGCTCTAAACTTTCTAGTTGCATCTTTATTAGAGACTTGGTTCTCGAAAAAATAATATGCCCAATTTTTTAAATATACATGATGGAACAAATGAAGAAAAAACTATAAGAAGAATATGAGAAGAGATGTGAAGAAATCCGGAGAATTATCACCTCTATTTATAGAAAAAATTCTACTATTAAAATAACATTAAACTTTACAATATTATATTATATAATTTATATTAAAAATTAAATAAATAAATCAACAACAAATGGTTTTCCTTTTATTGACGTCCCCTTATAAAATCAAGAGGGGCTTTCTTTCAATTGGAGCTCCCTTATAAATTCAAAAAGAGACTTTCCTTCAATTGGGGCCCCATTATAGCTTTCTATGCATGCTTTATTTTTATTGGCGCCCCCTTTCATTTTTGTAGGCAGCCGCCAATTCTGTTAAAATCTCTTGTACGGGTAAAAATTTTTTGAAAGACGAGTAGAATGGAAATAATAAGAGAAAGATGGTTAGTTTGAAAAGAAAGTTGGGGAATATGGTTATATGAGTAAAACAAATCACTTTTCAAAAATTTAGATAAATAAGGTTTTGTTTAATTCTAGAAATTTATTTTTTATTTTCAAGAAATTCTTTTTTCTATTTTTAGAAAATATTAGTTTCAGAATTTTTTTAATGATTTTTTGTTATTTAAAAAAAAATTATTTTCTATTTTCAAGAAAAATAACTTACTTTTTATTTTTGTTAGAACACATATTGGTTCTTAATAATATCTCTATGTTTTGATGATAACTATTATGAAAATTTGTAATTAAGAATTATATACTCTAAAACTTGCTTAAGAATGTCTGCTGCAGATGAACATAAGAAATATGCAAAGCTCTGAAGCGTCAGATGCACTCATTAGAAGATTCGGAACGCTGCCATCAGAAGATCCTGAGCGTAGCCTCCATAAGGATCTGAAGCAGAAGCTCCAGAAGAATCTGAAGCAAGTCAGAAGCATCTGAACCAAAGAAGGATTCTGTATGAAGAGTTTTCAAGCATAGTTACTACAGAAGATTCTGAGAGTACTAAAGCTGCCAGTACTGAGGATCTGATTCAAAAATATGCTCTGGACTTATACACGCTAAAAGCACACTTGCTGCAAAGACTCTGATTCAGCAAAACTCTGATCAACATCAGAAGGCTCTGATCAATTTAGACTCTGATGATTCTTGCTGAAAATTGATGAAGAAGAATTCAAAGATTAATGTCTGTTGGAATATCCAAAACGACTCTTTCCTTATTTATGCTAGACACAAGAACACAGACAAAAAGGATTTTTCTGTGCTCTCTTCTTCTAGGAAAGGTCACTTGATGTGAAGACAAAAAGGCTCAGACCTTTTGGTACACACTTCTCAACGTGAAAAGCTCTTGGACCACTGTGCCTATAAAAGCAAGTCTCCACTCATCTTTTTCAGTTGACGTCTGACAAGAAAAGAATTCATTATTCAAAGCTCTCATACAACTCATATTCTTTCTAGAATTAATTTCTTTGTTCTTAATATTAAGTGAAAAAATCACAGTTGTGATAAAGCTTTATTAGAAGCATTTTAACACTTGTATTTGTTATTACATTTGATTGTAAGAAAACCTTAAGAAGATCCAGTTAGGATCAGTAGTTCTTGAGAAGACTTTGAACAGTTGTTCTTAGTGCTTACTATTGTAATCAGTTGATTAAATAGTGGATTAAGTCCTTGATTGAGAAAGGCAAATCACTCTAGGAAGGGTGGACTGGAGTAGTTGAGTTCAACGAACCAGGATAAAAATACTTGAGTTTTTATTTCTAAGTTTTTATCTTCATACTTATTCAACCCCCCTTCTAAGTATTTTCTCACCTTCAGTTGGCATCAGAGCTCCGGTTCTGTGTGTGCTACCACTTCACAGTGACAGTAAAGATTCAGTGAGAAAAACTTTGATATATATTTGGTTGTTACTATGGCTGATAATTCAATGTCTAACATTAACAACAAATATGAAGAAAGGGACAAAATCAGCACTAAACCCCCTATGTTTGATGGAGAGAAATTTGATTATTGGAAAGACAGGATTGAAAGTTTTTTCCTTGGATATGATGCTGATTTATGGGATTTGGTCATAGATGGATATGTTCATCCCATTGATGGGAATGGCAAGAAAGTAGATAGAAAATCTATGACAGAAGCCCAAAAGAAGGAATTTAGAAATCACCACAAGGCCAGGACAATATTGTTAAATGCAATATCTCACATTGAGTATGAAAAGATCACAAGTAGAGAAACTGCATTTGACATGTTTGAGTCCTTAAAGATGACTCATGAGGGAAACTCTCAAGTCAAGGAAACAAAGGTTCTGGCTCTAATCCAGAAGTATGAAGCCTTCAAGATGGAAGACTCTGAATCTGTTGAAGCTATGTTCTTCAGATTTCAAATACTTACAGCTGGACTAAAGGTTCTGGATAAAGGATACTCTACTGCTGATCATGTAAAAAAGATCATCAGAAGCTTACCTACCAGATGGAGACCTATGGTGACTGCGCTGAAAATGGCTAAAGATCTGAACAAGATCTCCTTGGAGGAACTAATCAGTTCACTAAGGAGTCATGAAATTGAACTTGAGGAAGATGAACCTCAAAATAAAGGTAAATCAATTGCTTTAAAATCTAATAAATCTGCTAAAGCATTGCAGGTAATAGAGGAAAGCTCTGAAGAATCCTCATCTGAAGATGAAGATGAACTATCCATGTTGTCTAGAAGAATACACAAACTCTGGAAGCATAAAGGAAAGAAGTTCAGAAACTTCAGGAAGCCTGACCAAAGAAAAGAGTCTTCTGGACACAGAAGATCTGGAAAAAAGGAGGTTGTCTGTTATGAATGTAAAGAACCTGGACATTACAAAAATGAATGTCCAAAGGTGCTGAAAGAAAATCCTAAAAGAAAATCTGATAAGAAGAAAAAGGTTCTAATGGCCACCTGGGATGATTCAGATACATCTGAATCTGAATCTGAGTCAGAAGAGGAATGTGCCAATGTAGCTTTGATGGCAGGCATAGAAGATCATGAGGAAGGAACTTCAGGATCTGAATCTGACTCTGACGCTGAAGAGGTAATGGCTAAACTCACTAAAGATGAACTTATCAAAGTGTTATCAGAAGTTCTGAAGAGCTATAACAATATTAAGCTCAAATACAAGCGTCAAAGCAATCTTGTATCTGAGAATAATATTCTCAAATCATAAGTAGTCGAGCTAAATGAAAAGAACTTAAGATTGAAAAATGATTCTGAATTAGCTCAACAAGACTCTGATTCTGAAACTGAGTCTGAATGCAAAAATATTTTAGAAAAATATGATTACAGCTTTCATAAGTTTCTTGCTAAAAGCATAGACAGAAGCAAAATGGCTTCTATGATCTATGGAGTTAGCAGAAATAACAGAAAAGGAATTAGATATAAATCTTCCTCTGGAAAGGACTTAAATCCAAAACCTGTTGATAAAATTATCATCAAGAAAACTCCTTTATATTCCCACTTTAAATTTGGTCACTTGAATGATATTGAACACACACGTTCTGAAAAGAACATTCATGTGTTTAAATCTAAGGCTAGTCAGAATAAACCTTATGTTGAAAAACAGAAGTTTAGACAAACCTTCAGAACAACTAACCCAAAAGGACCCAAGAAGATTTGGATACCTAAAAGTAAAATAATTCCTGTTGCAGATGTTCTTAGCAGCAAGGTCAGGACACCAATCATGGTACCTGGACTCTGGATGCTCGCGACACATGACAGGAGAAAAGTCTATGTTCCAAAGTCTGGAGCTTAGATCTGGAGGTGATGTGAAATTTGGAGGGAATCAGAAGGGCAAGATCATTGGATCTGGCACCATTGGAAATGGTAAACTTCCCTCTATTACTAATGTTTTACTTGTAGAAGGATTAAAGCATAATCTATTGTCCATAAGTCAATTAAGTGACAATGGTTATGACATAACCTTTAATCAAAAATGTTGTAAAGCTATTAGTCAAAAGGATGAATCAATCCTATTTAGTAGAAAGAGGAAGAACAACATTTATAAAATAAATCTTTCAGAACTTAAGGTTTAGAATGTTAAATGTCTCTTGTCTGTTAATGAGGAGCAATGGGTCTGGCACAGAATATTGGGGCATATTAATATGAGACGTATATCTCAGATTAATAAACTTAATCTTGTCAGAGGACTTCCTAATCTGAAGTTCACCTCAGATGCTCTTTGTGAAGCATGTCAAAAAGGGAAGTTTTCAAAATCATCTTTTAAATAAAAAAATGTTGTTTCTACTTCCAGACCACTAGAATTACTTCATATTGATATGTTTGGACCAGTGAAAACTGCATCCATCAGAGGCAAGAAGTATGGATTAGTCATTGTTGATGACTATAGTAGATGGACATGGGTAAAGTTCTTAAAACACAAGGATGAGTCACATTCTGTGTTCTTTGACTTCTGTAAACAAGTCTAGAATGAAAAAGATTTCAAAATTATAAAAGTCAAAAGTGATCATGGTGGTGAATTTGAAAATAAATATTTTGAAAAATATTTTAATGAAAATGGCATTGCTCATGATTTTTCCTGTCCTAGAACTCCACAACAAAATGGAGTTGTAGAGAGGAAAAATAGAACTCTGCAAGAAATGGCCAGAACCATGATCAATGAGACTAATCTAGAAAAGCACTTTTGGGTAGAAGCAATCAACACAGCCTGTTACATTCAGAACAGAGTGTCTGTAAGACCTCATCCAGAGAATGTTATCATTGGAAAGAAGGATGACCCTATCAGAACAAGATCCTTTCTCAGATCATCTGAAGCATCATTATTTGGACTGGTGTCAGTAATTGAACCAACTTCTGTAGATGAAGCTCTGCAAGACAATGATTGGATTATTGCCATGCAAGAAGAGCTAAATCAATTCACCGAAAATGATGTGTGGGATTTAGTTCAAAGACCAAAAGGATTCAATACAATTGGAACTAAATGGGTCTTCAGAAATAAGCTTAATGAGAAAGGAGAAGTTGAAAGAAATAAGGCAAGGCTTGTCGCTCAAGGGTACAGTCAACAAGAAGGTATTGATTACACTGAAACTTATGCTCCAGTGGCAAGGTTAGAATCTATATGCCTTCTTATTTCATTTGCTGCACAAAGTAACATCACTCTATATCAGATGGATGTTAAAAGTGCCTTTCTAAATGGTATTATAGAAGAAGAAGTTTATGTCCACCAGCCTCCTGCTTTTGAGAGTGAAAAATTTCCAGATCATGTTTTCAAACTAAAGAAATCTCTGTATGGTTTAAAACAAGCTCCCAGAGCTTGGTATGAGAGATTGAACAATTTTCTTCTAGAGAAAAATTTCATCAGAGGCAAAGTGGACACAACACTCTTTTGTAAAACATTTAAGAAAGATCTTCTAATTTGTCAAATATATGTGGATGATATCATATTTGGATCTACCAATACTATGTTGGGAAAGGAGTTTGCTAAATGTATGCAGGCAAAATTTGAAATGAGCATGATGGGAGAATTGAGATTCTTTCTGGGAATTCAAGTCAACCAGACTCAAGAGTGCACTTACATCCATCAGACCAAATATGTTAAAGAACTTCTGAAGAAATTTAACATGACTGATAGTAAGCTGGCAAAGACTCCCATGCATCCAACTAGTTCACTAGGCAAGGAATAGGTAAGTAAGAAAGTAGATCAGAAACTCTACAGAGGTATGATAGGATCTCTCCTCTACTTAACTGCTTCTAGACCTGACATTTTGTTTAGTGTCTGCTTGTGTGCTAGATTCCAATCAGATCCTAGAGAATCACACTTAACAGCTGTTAAGAGGATTCTAAGGTATCTGAAAGGTACTTCTAATGTGGGTTTGTGTTACAGAAAATCTGATGATTTCAAATTAGTTGGATTCTGTGATGCTGACTACGCTGGAGACAGAGTGGAAAGAAAAAGTACTTCTGGAAGTTGTCAATTTCTAGGAAGAAATCTAATCTCTTGGTACAGCAAGAAGCAGCAACCCACAATTGCACTATCAACTACAGAGGCAGAATATATTGATGCTGCTGGATGTAGCACGCAGATGCTCTGGATGAAAAGTCAGCTAGAAGACTATCAGATATTTGAAAGTAACATTTCTATATTTTGTGATAATACTTCTGCTATATGTTTGTCTAAAAATCCCATTTTACACTCTAAGGCAAAACATATAGAAATTAAGCATCATTTCATCAGAGACTATGTTCAGAAGGGAATTATAAACTTAGCCTTTGTTGATACAGATCATCAATGGGCAGATATTTTCACAAAACCCCTTGTTGAAGATAGATTCAAATTTATTCTGAAAAATGTTGGTATGGAGTTGTGTCCAGAATAATATTTGTCAGAAGAAAATTTTACAGATGCAAAAATGTTTAATTCTCTGAAGTATTCCATCTGATTATCTATTCATTTCCTTAAAGTACTTTATTTGTGAAAATTTGAACTAACAATACTCAGAGGATCTGAACGTTGGTTAACGTTTCATCTCTCAAGAGAATTCAGAAGCACATGCAAGCATACACGTGTCACTCTAAATCTGCAAATGTGGAGTGAACACTACTGAAGAGACGTTTGAGGTGAAGTTTGAATAGTGAAAATCTTGAATTTCCCCCCAATTTGTCAGAATCAATTAATGCTTGAAATGATTTTTTATTCCTTTTCATTAATTGCTATGTGTGAACGTGCATTGTGTGTTTGTTTGTATGCCTAAGTGTTTACTATAAATATCACATCTTTCACCACTTTCACATTTTTCACATCTCAAGAACATTTATGCATTTCTGTCTTCTTTTCTCTCTTCACAAAAACCCTAAACCTTTGACAAATTCATCTTCAATGGAAACCTCATCCTCCACAGCTGCACAGTTTCAATCAACCATGGCTGCAGTTACTTCTGCAAATATGGGTGTGACTCCATATACGACACCAAAAAGAACTTTGTTAACACCTGTTGACAAACTGGAAGTTCTCTGTGAATCAATGGTGGAATTTGATTCATTGGCTGAAAATGGATTTGAGTTTCGTTCAATAATTGATGCTCAAGGCTGGGTAAAATACTTTGACAGACTTTTTGGACCAGTTTACCCCCATCTGGTGAAAGAGTTCTGGATACATGCTGCTGTATACCCTAAGTTTATCTTGTCTTCTATTCTGGGTAAAGAGATAATCATTACAGAAGATCTGATCAGGAAACTCATTGGATATGAGGAGACTGATGGAGTATCTCATCTGCCAGCTGGGCGTGTAGATATGGAAGAAGTGTATGAGGAAGTCATGACTGCTGGACAGACCTCTAATAATTTTAAAGATCTGAAGCCTGACTACAAGATCTGGGCAAAGATTTTTATGGGATGCATTCATCACAGAAAATCTACAAACTCTCCAGATTACGTGAACAATGAACAACTCTACTTCATGTACTGTTTAAGTCAGAGCACTAAGGTAGATCTTCCTTACATTCTGTTCATGCACTTATGGAATCATATAAATGCCTCCAGAGAATCTGTGAAAGACAAGGGTCAGAAGATCAGAACATGGATTCCTTTGGAAGGTTAATTTCATATATTCTGACAGAAAATGGATTGGTAAATGCTCTGTATGCTGCTGGAGTCAAGGAGGAACTTGAGTCTATTGTTGGGAAGCCTCTGAATGCCAAAAGTCTTCAGAGACTTAAAATTGTAGAAGAACTCACATCAGCACCCAAGAAGCTGAATATCTCTGAACTCAGTCAGAAAAGAATCCCAGTAGAAAATTACTTTCTGTTCTGTGCTGAAGAACCAAGGGAAATCATTGTAAGATTTATGGATTCTTGCAAGGCAGATGGAACCCCAATCCCTGCAGATATTCTGAAAAGAGCAAGGGAAGCAATGCCTGAAGGAGGAGATGAGATCACAAGAAAAAGAAGTCAATCAGAAGCAGAAGATGTGACTGTTCAGAAGAAGCCCAAAGTTGCTGACAAGCCTCAGAAGCTGATCAAGAGGAAAGCATCTGGAGACGCTCCTTCTGTTCCCACAAAGCGTATCAAGATTAAAGGTACCAAATCTTCTGTATCTTCTGTCAATAATACTGTTTTAAATGATTCAACATTTAACTCTATTCCAAAACCACCTTCTACTCAGAAACAATCTGTTCCTGCCCCACCTCATATATCTATTCCATCCCCACAAAAATCATCTAATCATGTTTCCATCTTACCTGTAAAACCTTCCACTACTTAATCATCTGCACCAACACCACCAACAACAAAACCACAAAATCAGACTCCACCACCTATAACAAAACCAACAAAACAATTTGTACCACAACAACAACAACCAGAAAAACAACCTCAAACAGAAAAACCTACAGAACAATCTGAACATCAACAACAAAAACAATCTGAACATCAACAACAAAAACAACAACCACAACAACAAGAAACACAACCACAACCAGAAAAACCACCATCAAACACATCTGAACCTATTGGATCTGTACAAGTTACTTCTGAACCTATAAAAGTTACATCTGATCCTATTGCATCTGAACCACCTACATCTGATCCACCCACATCAGAACCACATACATCTGAACCCTCATCAAAACCTTCTGAGAATCCATCAGAATCAACCAACCCATCTGGAACCAATATCCCTGACACAGAGGTTCTAAATGTTACACCTCTCAAAACTGTTTTTGAAGTGTCCTCTACCTCTTACACTCCAACCACATCATCAAATTCATCAGAATCTGTTATACACCCAGACTTTCTGGTATCTCCCTCTCACAGAAATTCTGAAGTAAACCAACTAGAACCACTTGTTTCTTCTGAAGTTATTATTTCAAATCCTATTCCAACACCTAAACCATCTTCTGAAATTACCATTCCCATTCCTACCCCTACATCCAAGCCAAGAACATCTGAGAATGTACCTTCTACTTCGTGCAAACTACATTCTTCTAACAAACTTCCCTCTGGTTTCACCTTGAAAATTTTCTACACCAGAATTGAACCATCTGACACTATCACTCCTCTCAAACCCAAACTTACCATCATTCTACCATCTGTGCTTCAAACATATATTAAAACAATGTCAGCAGTACCTTCATCAGATCCAAAACCATACTCTGCTATATCTGCTAAATCTGATAAACCTGCTAAATCTGCTTTCAAACCTTACTCTGATAAACCATTTGATATGGTTTCCTATCCAACAAATGCAAAACCAAATCTGTTAAATGCTTTAATCAGATCAAAACCCGACAAATCATCTGAAATTCCATTCATACCATACTACCCTCCTCCTCTGATCACCATTCACAAATCCATCTTTCCACCTTCTCCCCAACCCAGGCCAATCACATTAGAAACTCTTTTACACCCAAGACCTAGACTGAATGTTGATCATTTATTTACAAGTTTTTTGCAAGAAATACATATGTATTTAGGTTCTGTACAAAGGAAATGTTCATCAACAATGGATGCAAAAGAATCTGATGCCATTTGGAATGGCTTCATAAACAGATTCAACACTGTAGCATCAAATCTGAAGAACGTATGTTCTGATGATGCGAAGCTCAGATTTGCTGAAACAGCTAGAAGTCTGTTCTGGACTGTTAAGAGATCTGGACCACTACTTCTTACAGATGCTTCTTCGTCATCAGAAGAGAATCCTGAATCTGCATCTGAAAATAACCCTTTGGCTATGACTCTGATAGAACATCCTTCTGGCTCTACTGCTCCTAACTCCAAATCCCCTATGGAAATTGACTCTGTTCAAGCTTCAGAAACTGTTCCACCTTCTTCATCTGAGATCAAGAAAGAATATCCAGATCTTGAAGATAAGATTGCAGTTCTGGAAGCTGGTCAATCAGAAATCAAGTCATGGATGGCTAAACAAGACAAGAAGTCTGAAGACATGGCTCAGTGGATGTCCAAACAGGATCAGAAGAATGAAACCATGGCTAAGTGGATGTCTAAACAATAACAGTCTTCTTCTGAGATCACGGATCTGTTGAAGATGCTTTTGTCAAAACAATCTTAGTTTATTTATTTTTTTCTTCTGATGTTTGCATCTAATGTTTGCATATGTATTTGAATATCTTTTGATGTGTGTGGTTTTGTTCTGAATGAATGAATGAATATTTCAAAGTTTTCTCCACATGATTTATCTCATTTATTGTTTCCTTTTCTTTGTCTTTTCAAAGTTATTACTTTTTGCTTATGACAAAAAAGGAGGAGAAAATAGATCTGAACTGTTTAATTAAACTTCACCAGAATGAAACTTCAGACATATCAATTTTATCTAACATAAAATCTGAGTATTTCAGAACATTTGATAAGTATACTCTGTAAAAGAAACTCTGAGACTCTCAGATCATTTGACAATTATCAGACTCTGACTCTGAAATATGCAAGACACTCTGACTCTCAAATGTTAAAGAACAATCAAGCTTTAACTCTGAAAAATACTCAAGACAAAAGAGAAGTTTCTATTCCTTATTTATATTTAATTCAGGGGGAGATTCATCATCTCAGGGGGAGTTATAATTATTCTATTTTCAATTAAACAAAATTTCTGATGTTTTTGTCATCATCAAAAAGGGGGAGATTGTTAGAACACAGATTGTTTCTTAATAATATCTCTATGTTTTGATGATAACTATTATGAAATTTTGTAATTAAGAATTATATACTCTAAAATTTGCTTAAGAATGTTTGCTGCAGATATTAAATTAAATATCACTCCAGAAGCAAATCAGATCTGAACATAAGAAATATGCAAAGCTCTGAAGCGTCAGATGCACTCATTAGAAGATTCTGAACGCTGCCATCAGAAGATCCTGATCGTAGCCTCCAGAAGGACCTGAAGCAGAAGCTCCATAAGAATCTGAAGCAAGTCAGAAGCATCTGAACCAAAGAAGGATTCTGTATGAAGAGTTTTCAAGCATAGTTACTACAGAAGATTCTGAGAGTACTAAAGCTGCCAGTACTGAGGATCTGATTCAAAAATATGCTCTGAACTTATACACGCTAAAAGCACACTTGCTGCAAAGACTCTGATTCAGCAAAACTCTGATCAACATCAGAAGGCTCTGATCAATTTAGACTCTGATGATTCTTGCTGAAAATTGATGAAGAAGAATTCAAAGATTATGTCTGTTGGAATATCCAAACGACTCTTTCCTTATTTATGCTAGACACAAGAACACAAACAAAAAGGATTTTTCTGTGCTTTCTTCTTCTAGGAAAGGTCACTTGATGTGAAGACAAAAAGACTCAGACCTTTTGGTACACACTTCTCAACGTGAAAAGCTCTTGGACCACTGTGCCTATAAAAACAAGTCTCCACTCATCTTCTTCAGTTGACGTTTGACAAGAAAAGAATTCATTATTCAAAGCTCTCATACAACTCATATTCTTTCTAGAATTAATTTCTTTGTTCTTAATATTAAGTGAAAAAATCACAGTTGTGATAAAGCTTTATTAGAAGCATTTTAACACTTGTATTTGTTATTACATTTGATTGTAAGAAAACCTTAAGAAGATCCAGTTAGGATCAGTAGTTCTTGAGAAGACTTTGAACAGTTGTTCTTAGTGCTTACTATTGTAATCAGTTGATTAAATAGTGGATTAAGTCCTTGATTGAGAAAGGCAAATCACTCTAGGAAGGGTGGACTGGAGTAGTTGAGTTCAACGAACCAGGATAAAAATACTTGAGTTTTTATTTCTAAGTTTTTATCTTCATACTTATTCAACCCCCATTCTAAGTATTTTCTCACCTTCAATTTTTAAGAATTTTTTTAATAAAAAATGCTTGTTTTTGGAATAAATATTTTTTTCTAGATTTTTTTAAATAATTATTTTTACTTTCTGTAAATAATTTTTTGATAATGTTTTTCAAAACAATTAATTAATAGTTTAAATTAATTTTTAGTTTAAGTTTGGTTAGCTAAATTGTTTATAATATGTGGTTAAGTTTATTAACCATTTAAATGGTTTTAGTTTTTTTTTTAATCTCAATTCAATTCAGTTTGAGTATGATTCAATTAATCATATTTTTACACATAAGTTGCAACACATAAATAATTAAATTTAATTTTAAATAATATTAATCAAAATTTTACTTGCAGACAAAAATAAACACATATAGATCATTTAGAGTGTGCTTAAATGAAGTAATTGAAATTTTCTAAAGAATTTAAAATTCTAAACGATTCAAATAATTCAATTGAAATCCATTTATTTAAATTCTTTTCTTTTGACGGAGTATTAAAATGATTTATCGTTAAATTTTTGGAGTCATTTTTATAAATTTAAAATTATTGGGCCAAATTTAAATATGAAAAATAGGAATGAATTTACAATTTTTGAAATTTGAAGAGATCATATAAAATTTGAAAATTATTAGGGAGTTATTGCAATATTTTTGAAAATTTTAGAAATAGATTTAAAATTTTCATAAAATATGAGGATCATCTTGCAAAATTTAAAAAATTAATATTAAACAATTTAACATTCGCATGAATAAAAAATTTCAAATTTTTTATTTTTTGTGTCATTTGAAATTTCTTAAATTCAACTTGAATAAAATACTTTATAAATTTACATCATTTTAACAATTTTCCTTATTTTTTATCCAAACAATAAATTTTGATCAGTTTATTTTAAATCTCTTTAAAAAAATTACTTTATCTCATTCAAATGCTTTATTTAAACACACTCTTATAAATTAGAGAAGCGGTGGGAGAAATAGTGAGACACTATAATGGTGGCTTTCTAAATGCTTTCTCAGTTAATCTCGACGACGTAAGTGGTTTGTGAGAACTTATCACTATTATGATAACTTTACAACAAACACATATTAAAGTCTAGAACGTCTAGTTAGAAAGTGACTCTCAAATTTTCGTTCAATATTTTAATTAAGAGTTATTCATTCTTTTATATATCAAAAATATATGGTTTAACAGCAAGAATCTTAAAATAGAGATAGTTTATACTCATATGTAAAGAAGGAAACAAGTGTGCAAATAAACTAGCTAACCATGACCATATCATACTGAATTTTTTGTGATGTGAGATTAAAACTGAATTTTAATCGTTTATAAAGCTTTTGTTAATCGGTTATACGACAAAAATATGCCCTCTAATAGATTATGATACTAGTGTAATTTATTATGAGGTCAACTCACTCAAAAATCATTTAAGTAAGCCTCATATATATATATATATATATATATATATATATATATATATATATATATATATATATATATATATATATATATATATATATATATATATATATATATATATATATATATATATATATATATATATATATATATATATATATATATATATATATATATATATATATATATATATATATATATATATATATATATATATATATATATATATATATATATATATATATATATGTGTGTGTGTGTGTGTGTTGGACTGCTGCCTGTTCACCGGTGTTGAGAAGGAGGAGGGGGTGTATCTGCAAGACACTCTAATACCAAAGTAAGAGCTTGGACAGAGCGACAACAAATACAGAAAAATGGGTAAGAAGTGCATACCTGACCCTCTTGTGAAATAGGGTATTTATAGAGAGACCCCAGCGCAGGGCCAACGGTCACTTGGGTTGGGCTGGATGGTCAGGCCCAACCCAAGTGACTGCTAGGGCTTACGTGGTGTAGTGAAGACCAGAACGTGGTCTTCGCCCTAGTTCAACTGCTCCGTGAACTCCGGAAAGTGGATTTGACCTGCTCATTCGGAGGTGGGCAGTTGGTTGATGATGTGTCCCCGCGGAGGGGAGCACGTGGAGAACGTGCGAATGACACGTTGTTCTGTCCGCTAGAAGGAGGGTTCTGCTCGCGGGGGGCAGCGTCTGCCCGACATGACTCCTGTGTTCGACGGAGGTAGCCCCAGCCAGGTTGGGTCTTGCCAAGTATTGGGCTGGGCCTAGCCGGTCAAGCCGGGGCCCAGGCCAGAACAATATATATATATATATATATATATATATATATATATATATATATATATATATATATATATATATATATATATATATATATATATATATATATATATATATATATATATATATATATATATATATATATATATATATATATATATATATATATATATATACATATATATATATATATATATATATATATATATATATATATATATATATATATATATATATATATATATATATATATATATATATATATATTAGAGAGAGAGAGAGAGCATACACTTAAGTAGATTTATCTTGTGTGAACTACTATTGATCTTTAACTGTGATCAAGAAAAGGTTGTTTTCTTGACTATGATATTTTGATATAAAGTTTTTAGGGTGAACTTGAGATAAAAAATTGTTGTAATAATTTTGTGGGTTGATCCTCTTGTTAAAGAATTGTGATTGCAAAAATCTCAAGGGTCAATCCTTGGTGAGTGGTCGCACGCCTCATGATTTTAGGCCAAACCAATATAAAGTTTAGTGTGTTGTTCTTTGATTTCTTATCTATTTACTTTTCTATCTTTATTTTCTCATATATCTCTTCATCTTCTGCCCATCTTTTTAAAACCAACATTAAAACTAATTTATTCTTTTAAAGTCTTTAAAAAAATATCAATCACCCCCTTTCGTGTTTGAAGTCATGTGGGCAACAAGTGGAATCAAAGTCTAATTCTTGTTTAAAGACCTTTATTTGGTGGAATCAAAGTTGGATTGTGAATGGCGAAGTAGTGCTTTCTACGAAGGACTTGAACTTCCAATGCGGTGGAGAGAGGGGGAAGGACTTGCAGGTTAACACTCCAATGTCCACTTTAGTGAGAGGATAAAAGTAATGTAAGAGTGAAAATAGATTTAAATACCTAAGAATGGAGTGATTTCCCTCTTAAATAGTGAGAACAATTTGAAACAGAAGGCATGGAGTGAGACGTGGATCTCAACCATCCGTCTGATTAATTTGGATGGCTAGAAGTGCTCCTGAAGGAGAAATTACCTATTATAAGAAAAATGGAGGTCTACCTACTCTTCATGTGTGCTACCCTTGTTTTATCATTGGAAATTTCATCTTGGGCCTCCTGGGTGGCCTAAAATAGTTTCCCTGAAGCCTTTGTCTCTACTCTGCATTATAAGGGTAAGTCATGTATGCTCCCACCCGACTATTTGGTCTAAGAAAGTGGAAAACATTGAAAGGGTGTGTTGCAGTAGCAATTACCAAGTGCAGTGTTATTGTATCCACAAAGATTAGTTGTATTTAAGGATGGATTCAACAATTTTAATGATTCTAACAAATGGTTTATAATTTTTTGGTTGCAGAAACGTAATTGACACAAAATAAATGGAGATTTCAGTGTTAATAGTGGGAAAACTTGCTAGAGGTGGATTTCGTCATCGTTTATTCTCCTGCATAATCATGGGTCAGTAATATGCTCTTCTCGCACTATTAACTTATCTCTCTTTGACTCAACAACATTAGATAATGTGCATTACTTAATAGCTAACCTCTCGCACTATTAAATACAACAAAATTAATTTTCAACAGTGATATAAAGATATTGATTACCAATTTTTAGTATTTTACATATATTAAACCTAACATATATCTAGGCATTAACATACAATAGATGTATATTTGGATCCAGTAACGACCAACACCTCTCATTTGTCAAGTCGTACAATGAAAACATATTTTAGGTAGCTAATCTAAAATAAGTATTATAGGTATAATTACATAAAACTCCATGACCATAGTGTCACACCCTAATTTTTAACCCTAATATTTCACTTCATTTTCATTATTTTTGGCATAACATTAATCATCTCATGTGTTTATTTTTATGTGTTGCTAACCCCATTGAGTTTATAAGAGTATGTGCTTTGGTTTACTTTGACTGCAAGCTAGGGTTTTGGGACCAAGAGTTCAAGAAGTTGACAAATCAAGTACTTGTGTGATCCTTAACCTCTCAACATGATCAAGAGTCTCCTTAAATTCATAATCAAGTGCAAGATTCCATCAATACCATTCCATCAAGTCCTAGGTCATCAGTT
Source organism: Lathyrus sativus (assembly GCA_963859935.3). Lineage (NCBI taxonomy): Eukaryota > Viridiplantae > Streptophyta > Magnoliopsida > Fabales > Fabaceae > Lathyrus > Lathyrus sativus. Next base: position 71,817,041 of record OZ012740.1, on the reverse strand, counting down.
GCACCCAAATTAGGGTTTTGACCTAATGTAGTATGGGGTTAAGTTTTTGAGCAAGGCATGATTCAACACTTCAAGACATGTTCCCAGGACCTCAAGTACATCACCTTATACCATTCATATGGTTGGATTGATTCAAGAAGCTTGATCCATTGACAATGGAAGAATTCAAATTCATCTAGAAAAAGTCAACAGTTCATCAAAGTCAAAGTTTGACTTTTGAGATTTTTGGTCAAACAAAGGACTCCACAAGTCAAGGATCATGAAATCAAGTGAATTTAATCATGACTAATCAAGAAAATAAAAGAAAACATTCAAAGATTCAAAGTTGTGAAAACTAGGGTTTTGAAATTTTTTCTAAGTTACAAAATCCTATGAAAAATGCCCTACTTTTCAAAACACTAACTTCTTCCTCAAGCATCCAATGGAAACACTTGAGGACTAATTTTAAATATGGTATTACATACTTCAAATTGGTGAAAGAATGGATTCAAAAGCATATATCAATTGGAAGTTATGATTGATCAAAATTGAGGTTTTTCAAAGATATGGAAGTGATAAGTTCAATTTTGATGGCCAATTATCTCCATGATACAAAGTGATTCTTTCCAAGTGATCAATATAAAAGTTGTAGTATTTGATCACATCTTTACAATGATACCAAGAGCATGGAATTATCTTGCTTGAGCATGAAGTTATGAATTTGCAAAGTAGCCATGACAAGGCATTTTGACCTAGACAGAATTGCACAAACAAATTTTTCACACGAGTTCATGATCACTTTTGGCTAAGTTCCAAGCATTTTATGAGCTTGTCATCAACTTGGGACTTGTTCTTTGTCTTGTAATCTTTCTAATGGTACCATATCCTACTCTATTCGATCTTGTTTCATCATACAAAAGCATCATCCAATGTGCTACCTCAAACGTTTTTGGACATGGAGCAAAAGACACCTTTTAGCCACCAACCATTTTCCATGAATCAAGAAAATCATGGCCTGAGCTAGAACTAGATGGCACAAATTGTGCAGCTCATGAAATCTTGTGAGAGGAAGTCAACTTGCAAGCTAGAAAGCAAAAACCACCTTTTTGTACTTGATATCCAATAGATTTGATATTTTATTCATCAAATAAAGCCATAGTCCATTGATCCTTTGCTGATCATTTCTCCTATAAATAAAGCTTTAAAACCTCAGCAAATAATAGAACACTGAGCTAAGAAATCCTTCTCAAATCTCAGCAACCCAACACATTGAAGCATTGTTCTTCACTTTGCATCAAAACCTCCAAACCTTCCAAAATCCATTTCATTCACAAAACAACCAAACCAATAACTCCAACACATCATAAATCCTCCATAGAAGCTGTCTAAACTCATCACAACACCAGAAAATCCTCCAATCAAAAATTCAAACCTTAATTGGTCACTTTGTTGACCAAGGAGCCAAAAATCCATAACTCTTTGTTCTGACCATCTCCACTCAATATAACATGTAAAACACCTCATACAAACTCCGTAGAGATACCGGTTCACATTGTGAGTGCAACTTTCTATTATTTCGTTATATGTATTGTGCATGATGTCAAAACTAGGATACTTTAGCGTTTATGTATATTAGACGGTATCATTTGAGTCTAGCTGCATATTTTAGCATTAGGTTGCATGTTAACATGTTTGAAATGGTTTAGAAAAGATTCAACCATCAAGAAATAGTTATATGCATCATAAAATAAAGTTTTGTGTGTGAAAAACAACTTATTGATCGACATATAAGAAAATTTCTTCTATAGGTCAACATATCCATCCTTCAGGTCGACACATATGCTACAATATTAAAGCCTGTAAGCTTTGTCAATGTTCCTCCTCCTATAGGTTGACACATTACCTTGGTAGGTCAATTCATGACTTGTATATGTCGACCTATAAACCAAAAATATTGATATTTTTTGCTTTATTTTCTATTCCTTTTGCTTGATACTTTCATGCATATAAATACTTAATACATGCATCATTTCTAGTAAGATTCTAGAGTAAACCTACACAAAACCAGGATTTCAAAGCATTCTCATCATCTTCAACCTCTCTTCTATGCATACACTCAATCAAACTACTCATAATCATGTTTTGATTGGGTGTCATCTAGATTAGGATTGATAACATCCAATTTAGGTTGTTTATAGTGTAAATTAGGTTGAGTTCTTTGATGGTTTCAAATAAGAAAATTGAGGTGGAGTTTTCCTTCAATATTATTAAGAGATTTGAAGGTTTTGGACAAGATTACACAATTCGAATCCAGTTGAGTGAAAGCTATAGAAAAGGGGGTTCCATGCAAGGGAATAGCGTGAGACGATTGATCGTCTTGGTAAATCTTGAGTTTTAACAACTGTGCGCTTGAAATTAATTTGACCGAGTGAAATCCTTGGAACAAGTGGTGCCTTGCAAGGAAGTAGGGAAAATAGTTGAATTGAAGCGACATTGTTGGTTACTTGATCAATCTTTGATCAAGGGTTTTAGAGATGCTAGGATTAACATCAAATTTAGGGTTTGTAGGGTTGAATTGCTACATCTCTTGTATATATACTTTTGCAAAGTAAGGTTAACCGCAATTATATCAATTCAAATTCGATTGAGGGCAGACGTACCCATGGCGAGGTCGATTGGGGAACTGCCTAAACAATTCCTTGTATACTCTATTTCTCTCTCTCTCAATCTCTTTTAACTTGTGTTAGAAAATTATTGAACTCATTGTTGGTTTGATCAATTCGTTTAGAAATTATTTTTGATCATATTTTGAAATAAGTTTTGTTGAGTTAATCATAATCCGTTTGATTGTGATTTGATTTTAAGATCAACAAAAGTAAGTAAATTTCCAAACGATATCGATTTCACACAAAGTGTTCGATGAATTGTCTTAATATTGTTTTTGTGTGTTTTTTATCATTGGGAATAAGCTTTACGTATAACTTTGCATTTAATTGGTTTTGATTAATAATTGTTGAAAAATATGTGTTTATTATCAGACATTTGTGTACCTTTACACATATCTGAGATTTTTTATAGAGGGTTGGTTAGACGATTCAATTCGGGTTGTTTCCGTTGTGCCATAAAACTTTTCAAATCAGTTTTTGCCAAAAGTTTTTAACTTGTGATCTATTCATACCCCTCTAGATTAAAGCCTATCGTCTAACAAGTGATATCACGAGGTCCAATTTATTTTGCTTTGAAGATTTGCTTATTAGAAGAATGGCTACTGAACCTAAGGGAGCGTTCAATAGAGCACCAATTTTCACCGGCGAAAATTATGGCTATTGGAGAGCTTGTATGTCTATTCATGTCAACTCAGTTGACAAAGGTATATGGGACGCCATATTGAATGGTCCTAATGAAATTACAATGACCAATGGTGAAGGTGTTACCATACCTAAACCGGAAGCACAATGAAATGATAATGATAAGAAATTATGGTCACATGATTGGAAGACACAAAATATTCTCACATCCACACTCAGTGTTAATGAATATTATCGTGTCTCTCATTGTGAGACCTCCAAAGCTATGTTTGGCGCATTAGAAGTTTCCCATGAAGGAAATAATGAGGCCAAATAATCTAGGATCAATACCTTAAATCAAGAGTTTGAACTATTTTGTATGGAGCATGGCGAAACCACTACGGACATGCCAAAATGGTTCACACGTCTTATCAATCAATTGAATGCTCTATGTAAGCCTATTTTCTGTGATATTGCTACTATTAAGGTTTTGAGATGTCTTAATAGGGACTGGAAACCCAAGGTCATCACTATTGAAGAGGCGAATGATCTTTAAAGTACTTAATCTCACTATGTTGTTGGCAAATTGGAAGAACATGAGCAAGTATTCACTTGCTTGGAAAAACTTGAAAAAGAGTATGAAAAGAAGGAGAAAGGTAAAGACAATGAGGTAGGGAAGAAGTATATCTCTCTAATGACTTCTAGCTTAAGGTCCTCAAACAATGAGCATAGTGATTATGAAACCAAAGATGACAAAAATTTCGATGAAGAAGATATGAGGTTGTTCATCAAAAGGTTTAATAGATACATGTGGAAACATGGAGATAAATACTCCAAAAAGAACCAAAACAAATCTAGAAGGCTATCTAACTCCTCTAAGGAAGATGAAAATAAGAAGGGTAAGTCTAGAATTTCATGCTACAATTGTAGAAATTTGGGCCATTGTAGGCCGGAGTGTCCTACAATCAAGAAAGACAAAGGAGAAGGCCATCATAAGAAATCTTGCAAGTCTTGAAGAGCTTATGCCGCTTAGGAGAGCGAAATTGATTCTTCAAGTGATGAAAACTCAAATTCAAGTGTTGAATCGGCCAAGCTTAGCTACATGACAAACAAAATGAAGAAAAAGGTTGTAAGTCACTATAAAATTGAATCTCATCATGACCTATCTCATTCTCAATTACAAGAATCTTTTGAAAATCTACAAAGACAAGCCATAAATGCTTTCAAAAGATTAGCTTCAAACAAATGAATATTTTCCACTTAGCAAAATCTCATCTCATTATAGCTTGTATTGTCATTATTGTTGCAAAAAGGGTCATACTATTACAAAGTGCAAGTTTAGGAAAAAAATTATTCCTAAAGTTGCTTTATAATGGTTGCCTAAATTCAAGGACCCAAAAAAGATTAGGTACCTATCACTTTTTGTTGATCTTGCAGGATAAATGTCTTGGTTCTATGAAGAGAGTATGGGATCTCAATTGTGGAAGTTCAAGACATGATATAGGTGGTATTTCCTTATTCCTTTGACTTTGTGGCAAGTAATAAGGATTATGTTACCAAGGAGTTTAACTTTTAGTGTTTTTATTAATTGGTAAAAGTGTGTTGATCACTATTAATGTTTTCCATATGAAAAGTGTCGGAAAAGGTAATGTGTTTAATGATGTAGGTGTATCTTTGACAAGACATACTCAAGTGCTTCAAATTAGGGATTGATCAATCTAAGATGATGAAACATGAGGAGGAGTAAGATAACTATCATGATTGAACAAGGGTGAACGTCCTACAATAAAGGATGATCATCAAATTAATAACCGTCTTGGATACATTATTGATCGCTTTCAAATACTTGTATAAAGAGAAAAGTGGTAGGAGCGTTTTGTTTTGGTATATGTTTGTGGCACACTTTGTATTCATTCCATCTTTCATTTAAGAGTTCCTTGTAGAATGCAAGTGCATCTTCCTTCATTCGTACACTGAGATAATATCGTTTCAATCCTTTTTCTTATTTTTTAAGTAAGTATTTCTCAAAGACATGTGATGTATTATGTGTATGATGTATGTAATATGTTCTCACTTCCCAAAATTTTAAATGTGACCATTGTTTGTTTTAATTTGACATGTTTATAGTGATCATATTCTAAATATCTTCTCATATGATCTATATCTTTTACTATTTCATGCTTAAATTTAGGTTTTTGCATGATATTGGCTGACAAACTATGAAAAACAATCATATGCATGTGTCTCTCATCAATTAGTTATACATAAGTCAAGTTGAGTCCTTTAAGATCACTACAAATTCATATATGTCAAAGTTTTCCAAATTTTAGACCTTATAGGTCGACTCATAAGGCACATAGGTCGACACATAAAATAAGTTGTGTTATGTTTGTAAAATTGTTTCAATATGTGTCGACACATGATCGTATAGGTTGCCACATAACTCTAAAGGTCGACTCGTAATTGCATATTGGGTCATTTTTCTCCATTCTTCCTTTTCCTCTCATACATGCACCATATTCCCAAATATTCTCATATCTTTTTGAATCTTGTCTGCAGTCAAAATCACCATTAAATTCTGTCAAATCCATCCTACACGTGTTTACATTCATAATTCCAACCAATCTTTCACTTTCTCATCAATTTCCTTTTTTCATCTTCAATTTTTTTTTTTCACAAATATTCTTCAAAACTCCAAATTTGCTTCTATTTTTGATTTTTTTTCTTCACTTCTTTCTGTTTGTGTAAAATTGTGTGTCTGGTTTGAGTTTATGGATATTCTTATATCTCTCAAACTCCATCACTTCTCGTTCACACATTGCATCAAACAGTTGATATGCGAGCAATATTATCATTTTTGTCCATGCCACAAAGCTTTTTAAGACCAAGGGAGGATATTAAAGGTAAGGGTAAGGCAACTACCTTTACTACTGCTGCTGAAAATCCATTTACATTGGTTTCAACCAAGTATGTCAAGGATTTTGAGCTAAAACATCAAAATCTGCTTGTTGCAAAACAATATGTTTGAAAGTCGATTATGGTTGGTTGTTTAAATATACCTGATGTTACGAAGCTTGTTGGGCATTAACATATTGATTATTTCCTGCAGCTTTCTCGAGATTATAATGAGGACCTTATTCATAAACTCTACTTGAGGTTACATGATATGAAAGGTTCATGCTTCAATTTTTATATAGATAACAAGTCGTATCAGTTAAAAAATGAGTTGTGGAAACCCTTATTTGGTATTACTGTGGCTAATGCTAATGACGATGATGAAGTTGACTCATTAGTGACGAATGCCAACTATTATATAAACTTTGATTAGAGTATTCATGTGAATGAGCTACTCAAATCTCCTTGTGTCGAGGACTGTTATGAGCCTATCTCCATTAGTCAATTGAAGAAGGTGCCAAGAATTCTGATGTGGGTGGTATCTCATATCTTGTAGCCAAAGAATGAGGGGTTCTTAAGAATAGACTTTGTTGAAATCCATCTGATCTATATTATCTTGCACATGTTTAAAATTAATTGGCCTTTCTACTTTGTATCTCACATGCTCGCTATCAAATAATTCAAGAGAGGGACATCATTATGCTATGTCTCTATGATTGTTAAGATTCTAAACTACTTCGACATTGGTATGTCGAATATCACCTATAAATATCCAGGCCCGTCTCAAGAGTTTCTCAATGTACCCTAACCAACATGAACTACTTTTGGGACATCAATCGTCAGGTGTACTATTTTCGCTTTGGTAAGCATGGTAGAAAGATTTACAATTTTGATGATCTTGCAGAACTTGAGGATGATGTTGCTGAGGCACGCATGGTTGATGACCAACCTATAGGTATTTTTCATGATGCTTCTGAAGGTAATGCCTTTATGCTAGATGTTACTCATGAAGAGGTTCATGGTAACACTTTTAAGGTTGGAATATGTGATTCATTTACTATCATGACTATGCTTCAGAACATGCAGCTGAGATAAGATGAATGTTATGCTGAATATTGTAAGAGGCAAGATGCCTTTGAAGCTTCTCAAGAAGATATATTTAGTCTAATGCAACAACATATGAATACTCAAGATGCAAATTTTGAAACTTTTTCCGCTTTTGTAACTGAAAGTCTTTGATCGGTGTGGAATGATATGAATGCAAATCATGAAGCGGATCTTGCTAGGATAAATCACATGATCTCGGCCTAAGAAGAGGATTCTTATAATTATGATCGTTTTTACCGAGAGATGTGTGATTTCTTGGACTCTTACTATAGTAACGAGGGACAATGATGGTATAGGGGAGAAAGATAAATGCTTAGGGGTCGTGGAAGACGATGAAGTGTTGTGATTCAGTGATGTTTTTTCCTTGGATCTTGTGTCTTGTAGTACATTATCTCGAGTATTGTTTTGAGTCTACATGCATTTCATTTTGATTAGTTTGTTTTTCCTACTGGTTATGTATTAAAATATTGTTATTATGTTTGAATGGTTGTATTATGAGTTTTGACTTGGATAACAATTATGAATATTGTTGGTGTGCTATTTATGCTTATTTCCATTATGTGTATTTTTCATGAATATTGTGTATATGTGAGTGCACGTCTTATCTTTGAAAATTGCCTCTGTATCGTATATTATATATGTGAAATGTGTGTTTATGTGGTACTTCTAATAGCTTGCACTATCTGTTTTGATGTTGTCAAAAGGGGAGAAGAATCTCCAACTATAAAGTTATGATGGACATATTCACAGGGGGCCTTCATGGACACGAAATGTGTCATCTCAAGTTTTCCCATTATCAAAAGGGGGGAGCATCTGAGTGCAACTTTCTGTTATTTTGTTAGATCTATTTTTCATGATGTCAAAACTAGGATACTTTAACGTTTATGTACATTGGACGACATCATCTGGGTCTAGCTATGCATTTTAGCATTATGATGCATGCCAACATGTTTGAAATGGTTTAGAAAAGATTCTAGCATCAAGAAACAATTTTATGCATCAAAAATAAATTTTTGTGTGTGAAATAGAGCTTATAGATTGACACATACGACTATAGGTTGCCACATAGAAGAAAATTTCTTCTATAGGTCGACACATCCATCCTTCAGGTCGGCACATATGCTGCAATATTAAAGCCTGTGAACTCTGTCCATGTGCCGCCTCTTATAGGTTAACACATGACCTTGATAGGCCGAATCATGACTTTTATATATAATTTTGCAAAGTAAGGTTAACTGCAATTATCTCAATTCGAATTCGAATTTAGGGCAGACATACCCATTGCAAGGTCGATTGAGAAACTGCCTAAGCAAGTCATTATGTACTCTCTCTCTCTCTCTCTCTCTCTCTCTCTCTCTCTCTCTCTCTCTCTCTCTCTCTCTCTCTCTCTCTCTCTCTCTCTCTCTCTCTCTCTCTCTCTCTCTCTCTATCTATCTATCTATCTATCTATCTATCTATCTATCTATCTATCTATCTATCTATCTATCTATCTATCTATCTATCTATCTATCTATCTATTTATCTATCTATCTATCTATCTATCTATATATCTCTCTCAATCTCTTTTAATTTGTGTTAGAAAATTATTGAATTCATTGTTAGTTTGATCAATTTCTTTGGAAATTATTTTTGATCATATTTTGAAATAAGTTTTGTTGAGTTAATCATAATCGGTTTGATTGTGATTTGATTTTAAGATCAACAAAACTAATCAAATTTACAAACGATATCAATTGCATATAAGGTGTTTGATAAATTGCATTAATATTGTTTTTGTGTGTTTTTATCATTGGGAATAAGCTTTATGTTTAGCTTTGCATTCAATTGGTTTTGATTAATAGTTATTGAAAAGTTTGTTTTCATTATCACACGTTTGTGTACCTTTACGGATATCTGAGCTTTTCGATAGAAGTTCGGTTAGACGATTCGATTCGAATTGTTTCTGTTGCGGCATTAAAATTTTCAAATAAGGTTTTTCCAAAAGTTTTTAACTTGTGAAATATTCAACCCCCTTCTAAATCGAAGCTTATCGTCTAACACACATTTGAAAGAGCAGAAGTTATATCAAAATTCAGTGAAAATTCATATTTTTATTAATTGCTCTGCGAAAGTAGCTTTTATTTAAAAATGCAAAAAAAAATAATATTTTCATAAAGAGATTTTAAGAGAATAAACGGGCATGTGAAAGTAGACGATTGTGAGCTTAAAATCTGATGTTAGACGGGCGAAAGACGGAAGCACCTTTAAACTTTTCTTTTCACCTTAAGCAACTTTTAATTATTTAGAAGTAATTAATTTTTCAAAAATAATATTTTTCACTTTATCACGCTGAACACGCGAAAGCCTGCAATATATATTTCAAGCAAAAACTCGATTCCAACTGCGCGAAAGCAAGCAGATCATTTAAGTTAATTCTTTTTACAAGAAAAAAAACACAGTATCCCTATTTAATCAATTAATATGGTGCCTATGTGAGTACCGAAGGTCGATGCGAGCTACATTCCTGTCTCCCCTTTAATCAATTCCTTTTTAAAAAAATTAGCAGATTTCTTTCCGTTTGCACCCCAAAATCATTCCTTATAGTCTAAGATTTACATAGCAGTGATAAATAACGGTAGGTTGACATTTGGTCTTTATGAGTTCGATCTTTTTATTACTACAATATGTCTATGCACTTGCGAAGCGTATCAATGTCATTCTATCTAAGATATGGACGACATTACATTACAAAAAGAAAAAAAGGAAACACGGGAAGTCATTTATACTAATGTAATAAGCCATTTATAATAAATATACTATCACAATAAATTTGTTATCACTTAAACCTTATATAGATGTAATAAAATTAAAATGTCATATATTATAAACAATCCAGAACCCATAACTAAAATGTCATATATCAAAATGACAAATTACAAATCATAATACTATCCATAACCCATAATAAAAATGTCAAATTATATTGGCTAAAGGGTGATTACGGAACTATAGTCCTGTAACTTTTACGGAGATTGGTTTTCAGACTAATTTATGATAAAAGTGAGTGTGTGACTCACTTACAAAAGGATGTGGTGTATATAAGATACACACAAAAATATATTTTTGAATTAGAACTGACCCTAAAGATAAACCACCAAAGCTACCGCCTAAGACCTCAATTTTTTTTTCTTCTTCTTTGCAACAAACTTTAATTATTTGGTTTGTTAAAATAAAAATAGTAACATTCATTTATCATGTATTATAGTATTAATTTACTTAAAATTCACGCTCATAAATAACAAACGTTAAAGTCCTGATTTATAATGGAAGACTTAATATCTATGTTTTTCTTTTTTTATTTTAAAAGAAGTCTGAAAATGCTTTCTCTATAATAAAAATTTCAAAAGGGATGAGAAAAATGCTTAAATGAATTAAAGTGTTAAAGCGAAATCCATTGTAATGACTTAATAAATTATTTAACATTCTAAAAACCTAAAATTAAAATATATTACTTTTATTAAAATATTTATATTTTATTTTAAAAAATTAGTTTTAAATTTTGCTTCAAACCTCAAGATATCTTGAGTGGATCCTGTTTTAGATTTTCATAAATAACAATTTTGACTCTTCACCTATAAAGGTGTGAAGAGCAACTCTAAAAGAAAATGAATTTTGAAATCTATTTTTAAAAGCCCAATTACAAATTATAAAGATTACCAAAAACAATAAAATATGTTTTTAATACTTATAAAATTAAAGGTTTTGATGTTTAGTTTCTATAATAAAAAAACTATTTTAGTCTTTATTTTTATTTTATTTTATAGAGATTATTTTGAAGACTTTAAAATAATGATTTTTTTGTAAAAGAATTAATTTAAGTAGAGACTATTTTTAAAAAGTTTAATATTACGTAGGATTTAAATTTAAGTTAAAAGTTAATAAAAAAATATGAAAGTTGATGATTTTATAGGAATATAAAAGTGTAAGTTAGCATCGTATAAGTTTCTAACTTGGATTAAAAATACAACTCTATATATTAGTTTAAAATTTAAAATGCCTTTCTCTCTTCTCATAATTAATATTTCTTCTATTTTTTATGGAGAGGTTTTTTTTAATTGTAAAAAAAATTTAAACAGAAAAAATCTTATTCATTTAAAAAAATCTCTATAAAGGCCTTGGTTACATTTGGACTTGGATTGCCATTAAGCCCTGTATTGGATTTTTCATGAATAGGTTTTTGGGCCATTATATGGGCCAATCCTTTCTATCATTACTCATGAAATTCACTAAAGCAGAGATAGATATTTTTAGATGCCAACCCCACTCATATTGAGTGCCTCCACAATTTTTTATAATATCCAAATTAACTTTGTCAACATTTTATATTAAAAAAAAAAAGAGTGACAAAAAAAATCATGTAATACAAGTTTAAAATATGGTATGAATAGAAAAATCTGATAGTGTATTTAAAAAATTCGATATATATTTTTACTGATTTTTTATAAAAACATCGGTGGGTGTAAAAACATATAGATTTTTTAAAAACAACACGGTTTACCTGTTTTTTTCAAAATGCTAAAAAATTAATAGTGTACAATCATCGATTTTTAAAAAGCTCATGCATTTATCAAACTTTTAGAAGGGCTTCAAAAAATCAGGTTATTTAATTTTTAACGGTTGAGATTTTGTCAACAATTTGGTACGACTATGATTTCATTGATAGTTGTATGTGGTCCATAATGAATCTAAACTTATATAATTAGGGATAATGTTTTGTTAGATAATCTCTTACCCCACACCGAGAACAGAAAGGTGAGTAAGATCGAGTTTCTTGCATCATGGATTAACACCGAAGGAAATGTGAAATAAAATAACATTGAGCTGAAGATCAATGAAGATTTAAAAGTTATGTGGAAAAAAATCATCTTAGGCCAACAAAGAGACCGATTGAGTTTGATGCGACAATTGCTAGATTTGTCGACGATATAATTAAGACGCTGAAACATCTATAATCATCTAGTAGTGTCTAAGATTTACAATTTGTTATTGTTTTGTTAACTTATGTAATTGTCTGTGTTAAGTTACGTTAATTGTCATGTTTTAAGTTATGTTAATTGTCAATTGTTAAGTTATATTAATCCCACAATAATGAAAGTGATAAAGTGTTATCTAAAAAACTATATGGTGCAAATGTTTGAGTAATAATATAAATAATAAACACATTGTTAGACTTGAGAGTTCACACACAAGAGGGGGTGGGTGAATTGTGTGGTTTGGAAAAATGTGATTTCGAAAAAAATTTGGAGATAAAAATAGAGTTTAAAAATATTTTAAAAACAAAGTAGCGGAAAATAAAATGTCAAAATTAAAGGACCAAGAGTTATAGAGGTTCGGTCAAAATAAAAGGACCTACTCCTATCCCAAAGAATTGATCTTGAGAGTTTCCATTAAAAATTTAGAGCTTTTAGTAGGAAAGGCTCATGAACCCCCTTATACAAGGAAATGATGATTGATCTTCAATTAAAATATAAAAGACAATGGATGTGTGTGTTTGCGTCTTTTCTTCATAATAAGCTTGAGAGTGAAGGAGTCAATCTTCCTTCCCAAACGCTGGACTGAAGCGGTTAGTCTTCTTTCTACAAACATGGCCCTTGGAGGAGTTAGTATTTAAGTTCCATAACTTTGTAGCTTTTAAGTACCGGGCTGAGTTTCCACCTATCTTAGTTTTAACACCGGGCTGACCAAGAACCTAAGAGATTTTATACAGGGTGATGTCCAACCTAAAATAGGATCGAAATACCCAATCCTAAACAAAATCTTTTTATGGGTTTAGCTTTAACCCAAACAGATCCGAATTTGGATAGTATTAAACCAAGGCACGGTTGTCAAACTCACGAGCATTTCTCATCCTTCCAGTTTGAGTTATGTTCTATCTTTCTCTTGCATTCTCTTACTATGTTCTATTAATTTCTTACTATGTATTTCGTAAAGTTGTTCATTGTTGATATATTATGTTCATTTTTGATTATTTATATTGTTACTTCGTTCATTGCGTTTATTCTCATAAACCAATCAACCATTTTGCTATTGATATATTGTGTGTTTCATTATGATCGAAGCCTAATTGGTTGCGAAGCTGCAAATAATTCTATGAAGAATATTTTACCTGCTGAATGCTGGGATTTCTATGAAGATATGACTCTAGAACTACTTGTATCCCCTATGGCTGTGAATAGAATTGGAGTTCCTTTGAAATGGTAATTAAATTACTATTTGTTTCTTTATAGACTTGATTTTCATCTGTTTAGAAACTTTGAGTTTTATTATTATTTACTTTGTAGGTTCATACAAGGAGAAAAAATAGGTTGCATAAAAAAGATGAATAACTTGGTTTATCTCATGTACAATTTGAAGTTGAAAAGTAAAAAAGGAAAACCAAAAAGTGTTGTTCATTTATTTGAAGATATCCATTTAAATGATGAATGGATAACTAAAGATTCTAATGAATAAAATGTGAAAACTAAAGTTAATGTTGATCAAGATGATGTTATTGTTAACAATGTTCTTAAATTTTATGTTGTTGTTATTAATATTATGCAAAGTGGCGGTGGTGAGAATGTTGAATTAGGTGGAAGTGGAACTTCAAGCAATACAACTTTGATTAATGATAAAGAAGGTATTTCATCTAGCACAAAGTTTAATGGTGATGGTCAAGATACCAATGAAGATGATGGTGGTGATAATTTCACTAGAGCTTTGGATGTTTGAAGCCATTAGCATATTAATTTTATGATTTTTTATTTTTGCTTTATGTATTAGCCAATTATGAAAGAATAGTATTTTAATTCTTTGAATACATACTTTTTCTATTTTGTTTTTTTTTTCTATATTAGGGTTTTTTGTTAAAAAGTTTATCATGCAAATATGAAATTTATATTTTTATGTTAATCGGTGTTCTATTATATATACTTGTGTCATATATGAGATGTTTATTGGTTTATAAATATATGCATGTCATATATGTGTCACCTGGATATTCTTAAAAGTCATTTTTAATTTTTAATAGACACATACGAATCTGTGAGTCGAGTTTACGAGTCGAGCTTATGAACCTTTTGTGAGTATGAGTTGACTCACGAGTCTAACAACCTTGAACCAAGGTATATACAAAAGGTTAACTTGGTGGATTTTATATTCTACCAATTCCATAATTACAAAATAAACTCACTCAAAAAAGAACTTTTCTCTCAAAAGCACTTAGGCTAAACAAACATAGTGAGAGAAAGTTAAAGAAATGTTTAGAGAGAGAGAGAGAGAGAGAGAGAGAGAGAGAGAGAGAGAGAGAGAGAGAGAGAGAGAGAGAGAGAGAGAGAGAGAGAGAGAGAGAGAGAGAGAGAGAGAGAGAGAGAGAGAGAGAGAGAGAGAGAGAGAGAGTGAGTGAGTGAGTGAGATGAAAGTGTCAAAACACAATTCTGGATGATTTAAAATGAAAAATGAAACTCTATTTATAGGCCCGAGGTTGGCTCAAAAAAGAATTTGAAATAAATGCATTTAATTATTATCTAATCGATTAGTGCTTGTTCCTAATCTATTAGAAGTTGAAATAATCATTTGTAAGTTCCATAAAAGGAATGATAATATATCTAGCCATTGTACTTCATTAAGATGCTGTTTGAATTGCTTCGGGTGTACGTTTGAATTAATCTAATCGTTTAGATAAATGACCTAATCGATTAGATAAGCTAAAATTTGTAAGAACAATATTTGGTTATGTATCTGGCCTTTAGTTTTGATGATAACAATATAGTGTTTCTTAGAGAACAATTGTGTACCCTAATGGTTTTATCTAATGTGTAGATTTTGCTAATAGGTTTTGATTCTAAAGATTTAGCATGTGATGTTATGAGATTTTAGACTCAACACACTTTGAATCTGAAGAGATATAAAAGTGTGCTTTACAAGATTATGGTAAGTTCTGGAACACACTTAAATAACGGTTCTAAAGAACTTTTGTGTTAAAGCTTCTAACTGTGACTCTGACAGAAGGGCCTCTGAAGGTTTTTCAAGCTCTCATGATTTTGCGCTTTCGAGTTCTGAAGACTTTGAAAACAAGGTTCTGAAGACTCTCTACTCAGTTTTGATCCTTCTAAACATGCTTCAACAACATTTATTCATAAGCCTTTGAAGATTGGAAGATAAGATCAAAAGGTTTTACGTGAGAAAATAGTACACAGTACAAGATCAAATATTTCTTCCACTATGTTGATTTTGTGGAATAAGACGGTACTATTGTACCATTTTTTATCCCACATTTGCAGACCATTATGCAAGGTGTCAGCTCATTTGTGAAGATTTTTATTCTACCTTCTGTTGCAGTGAGAATAGGATATCAAGCTATTGATTAACTTGAATCTTAATTCATTGAAATTCACCACCGAGCTTTGATTTATCCAAAGGAAAGGTTAAAGAAAGAAAAACCTTTTGTGCGATGTACAAAAACGCTAGAGCTTCGGGGATCGGGGGTTGGTTATGCCTAGGGTAGTTATTCACATCCCAAACATCTGTAGTACTCTACAGGAACCTTTTATGTATATGTATGCTAAGTTATCTAAGTTGTTGTTTACTAGGGTCATAGAATCAAGGTTAAGGTAAAGTTTGAGGTAAAGACCTAAGGATAGTTCTAAGTTTGCTCGCAAAGATATCGCATCTTATGCCTACGTATTCTTACTAAGATAGAATCAGAGCAACCGTAGTTCACCTCACTAAGGTTGAGGAATACTTGACTGTGGTCAAGACTCCAAGGGGGAACAAACATAACAATGTTTGTATAGAGTTTAACAAAACTCCCTAGATCTAAGTTTAACACTCAAGGGGATTGACTTTGACAAAAGCCAATAGGGGAGTAAGTAATCATGACAATGATCCTTACATAGAGTTAACAACTCTATCTTAAAATTCTAATTGAAGGATACTCCTAACAAGAGGTAGGTATTTCGACTTAAAGCAAAGCTTAATGGATATAGGTTCTTACTTAACTAAGTTAAAGGACCTAATGACTTAACCAAGTCAAAGGGATGGGTAATGAGCTATCTATGACAGTGAAGTCAATAGAGAGACTTTCCTTTGGAATAAGGGATAACAAGGCAACTGGATGAGAGGTAGCAAGCTACACAACTTGGGGAAACTTAATAAAGCCTAAACACACATATGCATTCATTCAAACATGATGAAGATATAAAGTCACGATAAAAACCAAGAAAGATAAGGGCAAGCCTGTACAACATTAAGCAAAGATGACAACAAGGCAACTTGATGAGAACTGACAAGTTCCATCACTGAGGAAACAAACTGGATAAAGATAAAGATAAACAAGTAGGATAAATTAAAAAATTGAACACAAGAAGTATGGTAACAACCAAGGTTTTATGATTTAACATTACAATATTCAAAGATCATGAAGGTAACAACCAATAAGGGCAAGCATGAAACATGTGTAACAACAACATTTTCATAAATGATATTCAAACAAAACTCATGAAAACAAGTTACAACTTAAATCAAACATGGTATATGAATAAATTAAATACAAATGTAACACATTTAATCATATTCAAGACATATTGATGACAATCAATCATGGATAGGCAAGAAAAGTAACAACAGTTCAAGCATGGATTCAAACTTTACAAAGGGAAAGATAAACAAGATTCATGGTAACTTTCAAGGCAAGAAACAACCCTAAACATGTTATAGTTCTAACAAGACACATAAACAAGTAATATGGGGGTGAAGGATCATGTTCATGAGGTTACAACATCAAGAAATATATCATGGTTCACAAAGAAGTTTTAAGGCATACTTTTCACATTCATGCATTCACAAAGGCAAGTATAATCATGGTAAAGCAAAAGAGCCAAGTGTTTTAAAACAAATAAACATGTTAGAAATTCAAAAATGATTCATACAAGATTAATCTTACAAGAAAAATCAAGTACAATGTCAAGAAAGTTCATGAAAACCAAAGAAAACCCTAAAAAGGACCATGTCATTCAAGTGGACCAAAGTGTTTCAAAAATAACAATTTTTGAACTCTTTCCTCACACATTGAAACTAGACATACTAAGGAGCATAATTCAAAACGATTTGCATCAAAATGATAAAAATCAAAGAAGTTATGCACATTTGAAAACTAGTCACAAAACTAGGCAACTAAGGCAAAAAAAACATGGCAAGAAAAACCAAGGCAAGACAGATTTTGCAAGAAGGGTCATAAGCCACTAAAAAATTAACCAAATTGGATGAAATAAAAAAAATAAAATTGTGTATTTTTTCACAAGGAATCCAATGGTGGTTGTGGTTTTCTCAGATCATGCACCATGTGAAAAACTCTATAGCATCATTGCAAAAGACATGTTATGTCTAAGAGCAATGTGACAATCCAATGTACATGTTCTAAGCCGCAAGTAATGATTTAAACATAACCTATGAGACATACAGAGAGTGCTTACAAGCATCATACATTAATAGACAAGCTAATTCAGCAGATGGCAGGTGTAGTGGCAAAAATAGCAAGCTTGTGCAAGAGCAAAGCAACAGACAAAAACTGTACCAATTCAACATCGACTAAATGATCAAACATATCTCACATGACGTATAAATGATGTTTACAAACACCAATCATCAATGCCTAACCTGAATCAACAAGTTGCATATTGAAATGACACTTAAAGTAAGCTAACAAGCCAAACCAAAGGGACAGTCATGAATACCCAAGTTTATGAGCAAGAAATGACTCAAACATGACCTATAAAGTGTATCTAGCATGTTCATAATCAGTGTACATCAATATTCAACATGATCTTAAAAGTAGCAAGTTGGAGCACTTACCTCTTGTAGCTTTTACAAGTCAATGCATCAAATAAGCAAACTAGTTTATGGATAATGATCCAAGAAACTCCAATATGTTCCAAATAAGGTGCTCAAATGAAAAGAACTCCTCCAAGATCATTGTCTTGACAGAATGCCTTCTTATGCAAGAAAAAACCAAAAGCTTCAAAGTGAAACTCTAGGAAATGGTGTTATAGAACTTTTATGATGCCATGGATAATTCAAAAAACTTATATGGAGAGTTTTTGAAGTGTTAGAATGATTGGAAAATGGCTGGTTTGGTTCTGGTCTATGAAGATGCAGAAAAGTCAAATTTTCAAGGTATGAGAGTTGAATTTTGGAATGTGAGGTTTTTTTGTGAATGTGAGGGTTTGGACAGCTTCACTGCATCATATGTGATGTGTTTAATGTGTTGTTTCAAGTGTTTGATGGCTTTATTGATTTGTGGCAGAGTTTTTGCAAAGCAGATTTTTCTTCACTAGGAGGCAACTTCTACCACTTGCAAGAAGAAGGTGATAAGAGAAATGAGAGAGATTCAACTTGGTTTCTAGTTGATTCTGGTTTTTTTTAGATTTTATGAGTGTGTTCTATTTATAGGCAAGCTTAGAGAATGAGAGGTATGGGCAGATTGTGCCAACTTGCCAAGTTTGCCCTTTTTGGAGGCAAAATGAGCAAATCCAACTTGAGATTTCTTTTCTGCGCATGGGCAACCTTCCTATGTGTTTCAACATCACCAATGGCCTGCAAATAGTTGACATGAAGTGAAGGAAATATAATATCTGATGCAATAGCCGAGGTGTAGCATAAAATGCTAATAGTTTCTCTCTCCTTGCCACTTGCATCCACTTGCTTGAATAAACAAATCAAATAATCTAATATCTGGTTTTTGCTCATGGTAATCCATTGTAATATTGTTAGTTAAGTCCATAAACATCATATAATTAGTTAAACAAGTGATTAGAAGAGGTTTGAGTGGTTTATACATCAAAATGCAAGTGCTGAACTTGGTTTTGTGACATGAAAAATCCCTAACTTGCTCTCTTCGATTCTCCCTAACCATAAAGGATGTGAAAATGATCTACAATTTTCATATTTGTCCAAAGTTCAGATTCCAAAGGGAACTAGGTCAAAAATCTTCATGAAGTTGGCTGCAAAACTTGACTTACAAGTAAAAAAAACAAGAAATTTTTCCAAGTGTGGAAATCCTTCACAACTTGATGAGCTCATAACTCAAAATATATGCATTTTTGGACATCCACCTACCAAGACACTTTTGTAGGATTTCTCAAGAGCTTTCAAACCAGATTTTGACCACTCAATTTGGATGTGTGGTTTGAGAGTTATAACCATTCCAAATAAGCTTGTAATTAAGGTTTTTCATAAACCCTAATTTCTTGATTCATAAGTTATCCATCAATTCTTGATTAAATATTCACCAAACTAACTAGTTAGGCATAACATGATGTTGGAAATCTTGATTTCTTCAATTTGGGGTCAAAACCCTAAAAGTCAAAGAGTTGACTTTCCAGACAGACGAACCGAACAATTGACATCTTCAGGATTGATCCTTAGTGTTCTGGATTTTTTTGAACCTTTCATACTTCTTAAGGGGACTTCTATAAGTCATAGAAACATCATGGGCCATGGTTCAAGCTTTGGAAACCCATTTAGACCAAAAGTCAAACTACGATTGACTTTTTCAACTAGAAACCCTAATCAGGGTTATGCACAACACTGCTTCAATTCTCTTGGTAACAACCTCAAATACCACTTGTTCTTGGTAAGATATGAACCTCTTAATGATGTGAAGACTTGATATGTAGAAGATAAATCTAAAACCTTGATTGATCAGTCCACAAGATTCTTGATTTTAATAGTGTGAAACCCTAATTCATTTGCATCTTGACAAAGACTAGCATGAAAGAGGTTAGGGTCAGATAACATATGCTTGATGCACCTAGAATGATAATGGAATCTAGGGATCAAAATTTGGGGTATGAAAGTTGCCCCTATTTAAATATCTTTACCAAATAACAATGAGAGACAACGATCTCCATAGAGTCATGGTGAAAGGTATTTAAATATAGCAAATTGAAAAAATTTTCCTTAGATACGATGGTATGCAAAAGGACAAATGTTGATCATGAAATGAGTCCTAAGAATGATGGTTTATGATGCTTGAGTGCAAGAAAATTCTGACACACGAGCAAAAGAAAAAAGAAAAACAAAACAACGAGTAACCACTCACTGGGAACACAGACACGCTGGGGAGAGATCCAAAGCATAACAACCAATAGTTCAGACATGACTAATGACGGTACTTCAAGGGAATCCTCCACACAGGGAACAGGGGACAAAAACTCCACCGGGGAAGACAAATCTCCACTGGGGAAATGCAAATCTAGCCGGAAGATGCATCAAGGGAGACAATGATAAGAAGCCACACAAAGGAATAAAAGTCAACAGACTCAGACTCCAACTAGGGATTCAAAAGACAAGAGACATTGTCCCTATTAGGGAACAAACCAAATGGGGAATTTCCTTTCAACAAAGAGTTCAAACAGGATCTTCAGGAAAAGACTAGAAATAAGACTAGACTCATCGGGGATGCTAGTGACTACTAGACCTCCAAGACCTGCTGGGGACATCTAGGGATGTTGGTCATAACCAACTATCCTAAAAGTACAAAAAAAGCCCTACCAATAATAATTGGGCTTTCAAAAGGGATGGGTGACAACCACAACCTACCAATGACCATTGGGTCTCAAACAGTGTTAGTAACTAGAGCCGGCAAAATGGGTCGGACCAACCGGGCCGGCCCAAAAGCCCGCCAAAAAATCCGGGCTTGAACAAAAAAAATAAAGCCCATTTATTATTCAGGCTTTTAAGCCCGGACCGTTAAAAGCCCGATGTTTAACCGGGCTAGCCCGCTTAATTTTTTTTAATGAATTTTAGACCTTATTGTTATTTTAATTTGTAAAACTTAATGTTATCATTGAGAATTTTACTTTGTTTTGAATCTTTGTTCAAATGAAAAAAGACAAACAATGCACCAAGGGAAATGTTATAAGTTATATTTTGGTGTATACAACATTATTATCATTTTCTAAGTAAAATGAAATGTCATACTGGTGCATTTTCTATGTGAAATGTCATACTGTTATTGTTTGACGCTATGATAAAATTAGAGTATGGTGTGTATAATATACTAATAGTATTATATTATTTTTTAAATAAAACACTCACTTTTTAATTAAAAAAAACAAAATTATAAATATAAACCGGGCCGGGTAGCCCGTTTTGCCAGCTCTATCAGTAACCACTAGTTTTCCCAGGAATTGGTGACAATCAAACTACATGCCAATAACAATTGGAATCATCAATTAATGTCACTAACCACTGGACTTATAGGGAAAAAAAGATGTAGGTTACAACCACATTCCAATAACAATTAGGTTTCAAATAGTGCCACTAACTACTAGACTTCATGGGGGAGATGTTGGTAACAACCAACAATCAAAGAACACAACAGAATTGGATGAAATTATCAATAACCATTGGACTTAACAATGCCAGTAACCACTGGACTTCCAAGAGGAGACAGGTAACGACCAAACACTCCACTATCAGTAACAATGGGCTTTCAATTAATGTCAGTAACTACTGGACTTTCTTGGGGATTGGGGACAACCAAAACAGTGATACCAATAACAATTGGATTTTAAGCAATGCCAATAACTACTGGACTTCCAAGAGGATATGGTGACAACAAAATCAGCGATACCAATAACGATTGGATTTTAAGCAACGCCAGTAACTATTGGACTTTTAGCAGATATGGTGACGATCAAATCAACGATACCAATAACGATTGGATTTAAAAAAATGCCAGTAACTAATGGACTTTCATAAGATATGGTGACGATCAAATCAACGATACCAATAACAATTGGATTTAAAAAACGCCAGTAACTACTGGACTTTTAGCAGATATGGTAACGACCAAATCAATGATACTAATAACGATTAGATTTAAAAAACACCAGTAAACATTGGGTCTCAACATAGTCGATTAATAAACGGGACATCGAATGGGGGGATAGATTCAGGTAAACACCAGATCTTAAGGATAAGCTGCAACATTGGTGCCGACTAAAATTTGGTAACACCAATTAGAAGTATCTGATAGGGGTTAGCGACTGGCCTATTGCTAGTCACAACTAGACTTCTCAGGGATATAAGTATTTATCACAATAATACCTAAGCCAGATAACTTGACAAAGTTAAGGTAACAACCAAAGGGTAAGCCCGTGACAACAGGTCTGAAGCAAAGGAGTTTGGTAATGACCAAAGGATCTCAAGATGGTATCTAGTAACTACTGGGGAAGGAACACTCGACAGATTCTTTACAAAGAAAACCGTTTCAACTGGATCACAATGGCCACGACCAAAAAAAACCAAAATAAGAGGTATGCTAAAAAATGCGTATGCTAAAGGTATGATACAAATGCAATACCGAACGACGCCGCAGGAGAAGGAAATAAAAGATAGATAATAATCTATCACATCAGAGGCAAAAAGAATCACGCTAAATCCCAACACTGGAGAATGATCTTAATCCTCTAGAGAGGAAATAATCCCTATTCTTGTAAATTTGCCAGAGAGAGGTCACAACCTCAATACAGCGAACAAAATAACTAATCAGAGATACCGAAACTTTGTAGTGCGGTGGCGTGGGGAAAGAAGTCTCTATAGACCTCATATTGCTGAAATGATGGTATCAATGTTTCAACTGTTCTGTCCTTATGAGAGGATTCTAATTTTACACCGTCATGTCACAATCAAAGTTACAGCTTGCTTGTTAATTAACTTTCTCCAAAACAATTTTTGTTTCAAAAAATCCTTTACCTTTAAAAATCATTATTAACGAATAAGTGATGTTTTTGCATAACAATCGGGTAGGGAAATCAATAGAGCATAAAAAAAGATTGGTCCAAATTAGATTTCATTCAAATATAGAGACTTTCAAAAGGAAAAGTCCCATGAAACATTTATAATTTAGAAAAATGGAAATATGGGAAAAGGTTACAAAATCCAACGATAGTCCTAACTAGCTAAGATCCGTCTGAATCGCTGCCTCTGATGAGAATAGAGGAAAGTGAGCCTCTTTGACGATCTTCTGCAGTAGTGACAACTCTTGATACAGTGAAATGCCTTTGTCCCTAACTTTTGTCTGAATCTCCCTTTTGGATTTTCAATTCACCGGGACGTTCATTTATGTCTAAGCCACATTTTCAAGTTTTCGAATTAGCGAGCTTTTCTTCCTTTTATCCCTAATTTTTGCTTGGATCTCCTTCATAGGTTATGATCCACCAGAATGCCCTTTTTATTTGTTTCCTAAGTTGCCTTTCCAGGTTTTCAACTTAGCGGTTTTTTTAGGCATAATATTTTCTTACTGCATCTGAGTTCACGAGATGTTGGAGCTGTTCACCGTCCATCATTGCAAGGATAAGAGAGCCTCTAGAAAAAACTGTCTTCACAAAAAATGGGCCATCGTAGTTTGGCTTGGACTCTTTATATTCTTTGACTTTGACTCTTTTATCGAAGGCTCTTTTAACTCTCTTATGATATAGCTGACTGTGGCACATTGTCGTCATCTTTTTCTCATCAATGAGATTCAGTGTATCAAACCTTTCTTTCATCCACTCATCTTCTTCGAGCTCGGATTCTATTAAGACCCTTAACGAAGGTATCTCAACCTCAATAGGTAGTATTGCATCCATCCCGTAAACTAGGGAGAAAAGGGTTGCCCCTGTTGAAGTGCGAATAGATGTTCTGTATCCATGTAAAACAAATGGTAGCATTTCATGCCAATCTTTATAAGTTACTACCATTTTCTACACAATATTTTTAATGTTTTTATTTACAGCTTCAACAACTCCATTCATCTTGGGCCGGTAAGGAGAAGAGTTATTGTAATACCCCAAATTTTGCCCTAAGATTTGTCGTCGCATTTCATTGCATTTAATCAATTACTAACAAATTTGTGTAGTCGTTTGACTTTTTGCAGGTAAATATCATATGGCATACATTTTTTTTTCTAAAAAGTAAAAATGGTACAATTGGCAAGAGGACATGTGTAAGGAGTTGCGACTGTGAGAGGTTGAGAGTTCGAATCTCACCTTTGTCACTTTTTGTTTTTTTATTATTTTTACTCTAAATTTTTCTATCTTTCATTAAAAAAATAACAAAAATAGTTTTTTATTATTATTTAATTATTATTTTCGTATTTTAATTAAATCATTTTTTAAAATATTATTTTTTTCACCTTTTTCTAAATTATTCATAAAAATATCCAAAAAATCATAAAATAAAAAATATTGGAAAAAATTTTGTTCTTTTTATAATATTTTTGATTTTAGGAATCAATAGGATTATTAGTTTTTATTTTAAGTTTATTTTAATTATTTTAAATTATTTAAATTTTATTTTTTCTTAACTAATTATTTAGTTTGGGCTTTAAAATGGACTTTAGGGACATTATTGGCAATTTGGTGTTAATCCTAATTTGTTCCCTATATATACATGTGTTGCCTTGTTGAAAAAGGAGAGAATGAAAAAAACCTAAGAGGAGTGAGTGTCGTTTACCGTTATTTCTTTTTCTTCATCTATTACTGTTGTTTCTTTTTCTTCATCGTTTAGCGTTATTTCTTTTCTTTCATCTATTACTGTTGTTTCTTTTTCTTCATCTTTTACCGTTATTTCTTTTTCTTCATCTATTACCGTTATTTCTTTTTCTTCATCTATTACTGTTACGTTTATATATTTATAATTTTTAAATTGTTAGAGTTTATATATATAAGATTAATTTTTGATCGAATTATATCGATACGATGTTTGCACATTCGTGTGCATGACGCATGACATTTGTGTTAGTTCGATCTGGTTGCGATGATCGCATTTTTGTATGAGCAATAATACTGTTTTTTGCTTAATTTCTTTTTCTTTGCGATAAATTTTGTTTCGTCCAATTTAGATCTGGTTGCGATGAGCGCATTTCTGCGTTAGCAACATTGTTGGGTTATTTGGCACATTTAAAATTCATTATTGCTTTATTATTATTATTATTATTATTATCATTATTTATTATTATTATCATTATTATTATTATTACTATTATTATTATTGTTATCATTAATTTATTAAAACTTGTTATAATATAAAAATCTCTTTTTTTAAAATAAATAACTTTATCATCTTTTCCAAATTAATATGAAAACCTATTATTTTTAAGAAAAACTTTTTTTTAGATAAATTTAAAATAATAACTAAAATCTTTTTTTTAAAATAATAACTAGAACCGTTTTTTTAAAAAAATATATAATATTAACATTAAACCTTTTTTTTTAATAAATAAAACCTTTTTGTTAGATAATTAAATTAAGACTATTTTTGAATTTTTTTTTAATAATATTAAAACCTCTTTTTTAACTTAAATCAAAAGCTTTTTTATATATCACAAATAAACAACAAAGAATATCTATAACTTTTGCACTTTCGTTTCATAACTCGTCTGATTACTGTCTGACTCTGTCTACTAACGTTGTGTATTCAATGTGCAGCTTGTTACGTTGCTATTAGCTATTTTAATGTGTTTTTCAATTCAAGTTGTATTATAATTGTATCTGTTTCTCATTTGTAACTTCGCGAACAAATTATCGCGTTTACCTTTCCGCACTTTAATTTCTGTTGTTTGTATGGTTTAAATTCGCGCATTTGCATCGTTAATTTGTCCCATTGCATTCCTCCGAAGGATTAGGTCTAGCCGTTTGGCCGCCACGCCAATGGTCCTCAAAACTTCAAACCCTTACAAACCCTAACTTTTCACAAATGTCTCGCCGTGGACAAAAATTACAAAACTACCCCTAGCTTTAGGTCAAAGAGTCGCCGCACTCATTTTAGGGTTTCCCGCCGCGGAATCCCTAACCTAACCCTAATTCACTTAACAATTTACAACGTAGATATTGGAGTTTCTACACTCCGCGTAAGCGTGTCCCTAAGATACGTTTATTCCCCATTGAAACCTTGGCCACAGTCAAGACGTTTCTAACCTCCCTTTTGAGGGGAACTACAGTTACTCTGATTCCATTCCCGTAAGGATATGTAGGCACAAGATGCGATGTCTTGCCGAGTAAACTTAGAATTAACCCCTAGGTCTTTTTTAATTTTCAATCCTTTGTATATACCCTAAAGCAAAATAATTAATGAAATAAATAAAAAAAATAAACAAAAGGTTCCCGTAGAGTACTACGGAAGTTTAGGGTGCTAATACCTTCCCTAAATTTAACCAACCCCCGAACCTTAGATCTCTCCCTTTTAGGTTTTTCCTTTCTTTAACCTTTCCTTCGGATAAATCAAAGACCGGTTGTAAATGAATTAAGATTCAAGTTAATCAATAGCTTGACATCCAAATTTCACCGCAACAGAAAATGGCGACTTCACTGGGGAGTCCTAACTATTGAGGGTTATCCCTATTTTGTTTATTTTTCTTTATATATTTGTTTTATTATATATTTTGCTCACTTGTATGTATATATTGGGGTACCTTACTTGGAGTTACTGTGTTGTGAGATAAGTCCTACACCCGGACTTGAGCGACCTTATGATAGGATGGCTGATATATTCGACGAGGCTTATAGGGAGTGAGTCCCGACTAAGCTAAATCGAGAATCACCGCTCAGTTGAGACACTTTCGAAAATGGTTCGGTTGATCGAGCGTAGTCGTGAAAACTTTTACCGTTATCGATTAGAGTCTGTGATACTGGGAACCGTAGTACCTTTACACCATCTTGACCTTATATAGGACGTAGTGCAGGAACTATGTGGGAGTAGTCCTACAATGGTTGCTACGCGATACTACGCTCGAACGAGGTTCTCTTGAGAATATTATCGACCCTTGAGTCAGTCGAGAAGTTGATAATATCCGAAAGATGGGCTGATAACTTTGGGCACTTTTTTAGAACCCTTGTTCTGCAGGTACAATTAACCTATAGTACACACCACTTTGGGAATGGTAGACCTTGACTCCATTAATTGTTCCTCTAACTTAGGACCTTTTGTTTGCTTATGTGTATTTGTGCTTCGCATCCATAAAGCATCATATCATTTCTAGTTTCAAGGAATTCAACAGTCCTTTGTAAATTCGAAAAGCCTTACATTTTAAAGTCTAAATTTTTTTCCAACTTTCTTAAAAAGCAATATTCGCAATCGCCCGTTGAAATTCTTGAAACCATTGCATGGCCTCAGCATCACATTTTTGCATTGCATTTGTCCCCCAGTTTCTCCTTCTTGGTCCTATCGTCTTCTAGTGTACCTTTGAGTCGTCAAGCTGATTCCTCGACACAGATATCAGACCAGAATCGGAACAAGGATCACTTTGATCCTATTCCCATGACTTACACAGAGTTGTATCCTGACTTAGTTCGACAAGGGTTGATCACTACAAAGGCTTTACCACCTCCTCTTAATCCTCCAGTTGGATTTAGGGCTGATCTCCATTGTGCTTCCCATGAGGGTGCCCCAGGCCATGACTTGGAGCATTGTTTTGCATTGAAGGCTAGAGTATGTGAATTGGTTCGAACTGGAATACTTGATTTTACAGACAGTCATCCGGATGTTCAGAAAAATCCCTTGCCAGTACATCAGAAATGAAGTTTTGTCACTAGGCCTTTTGTTTCTCGTTGTTTGCACTTTCCTTATTTTGTTTAAGTTGTTTGCTTTTAATTATGTTTGTACTTTCATTAATGAAATAAGCATTGTGACTTTATGCTTTATTTTTCAAATGTTTACTTCTTGTCCAAAATTTTGATATGCTAAGATTGGAGGGAGGATGATGAAAACGTTATACCCATAATTGCTGTCAGTATGCTTTCAATCAAACCTTGTTGACGATGTAAGGCATTGTTTCAATTCCCAAACACTGGAGAAATAAGGAAGTTAATCCCTCGTTACCCCCTTCGAGCCTAGAAGTTGGAGTTTCTTTCGTTACAAAAAACCCACAATTTTAACCTTGGGATGGATAGTTCTCAGTTAACTTGGTTGTGTGTTCATACGATACACCTTTCATTAACAAATTTTCCTTCGCACACGTCAAATAAGTGTCGAAGATGTTTTCTAATCAAAAGGTCGATGATGGTTCACCGTAATCATTAAAATCAAACAGTCACTTTCCTTCACACAAAAAAATAATATAAAAAAATCAAAAGAAGCCCGCTAAGTCAAAACCTATGAAGGAGACTTAGGCAAAACTGGGGCATCCCGCTGACTGTAAACTCTAAAATAAACAGTTCAGGCAAAATTTAGGGATAATACAAAGAGATTTTTAAATCCTTATCTTGAAAATCCTCAATGTCAAAACAATCAAATGTTATAGGGGAGTAGTGGCTGCCTTTTCATAGGTCCCTTTGACTTCTGAGTCATCATTGCTACGATCAATGAAATCCCTAACTTATGGGAACCTGAATGCATAGTATGAGTTAACTGAGCATAGGATTGAAGATCATCACGTAGATTGGGTGGGTACAAATAACTTTTGAGCCTTTATCTTTTGTTTCATAAACCGTGAACCAGGCCACGTTACAACCCTCAAAAGACCTAACTGAAACAGGGTTATTTAGAAAGTATACTACAACAAGGTTGCGTAACCTGACTCCAAAAGATCCTTGCGAATCATTTATTTTGGCAATACACTTTTATTTTAAACTTTGAGTGTCTTGAACCGCCTTGTTATGACTAACGACTCATGTATTTTCCATCATTCAAAATAATTTTTCAAAAATCGCATGAACTTTGCATTACCATGTTTGTATGAATATTTTTGTTTGCAAACTGGCTTTCCTCTAAGGAATTTTTAAACAATGAGAAACTTGGTCAAGTGATCTTATCAGTGGCAAGTTCCTTTTACATCCTGTCAAAGAATTAGTTCAAGATTTGTTCAAGGCAATATCTTCTCAGATTTGGTTTATCCAGAGAATTGTTCAAGACCCAGACTGGGGCAAGCCCTCCGAGGATACAACAAAACAGTCGATTCCACGAATCAGACAGCTGAAGCAATTATCAATTCATTTGACCTGGGGCAGTTTACTTGCATAATCCCCAAGCAGTTATTCATCATTCCTACAGTGACTATCAACTTGATACAGTTTAACGGAATGACAGTGATCTCCGTGTTGAGGAATCAGTCCTCCAGTTTTGTCATCTCACAGAAAGAGTCGAGTCTTGTCGTCGACGTCTGCATTTACATTTCTATCTTGGGTGCTTTATTCCCCATTTACATTTCTATCTTGGGTGCTTTACTCCCCATTTACATTACTATCTTGGGTGCTTTATTCACCATTTACCTCTCTATCTTGGGTGCTTTACTCCCCATTTACATTTTTATCTTGGGTGCTTTACTCCCCATTTACATTTTTATCTTGGGTGCTTTACTCCCCATTTACATTTCTATCCTGGGTGCTTTACTCCCCATTTACATGTCTATCTTGGGTGTTTTACTCCCCACTTACCTTCTATCCTTGGGTGTTTTATCCCCCATGTACCTTTATCCCGGGTGTTTTATTCCCCGTTTACCAGATATTCCTGGGTTTACCTAACATCATGGTGTTTTACCCCGATTTGCTTTTTTTTTTCTCCCTGAGGTCGTGTTTTACTCGTGTCTTACCTTGTGGGCAAAATTTATTTACTTGTCATCATGGGTGTTTTATCCCCATTTGCGTTTTTCTCCTGAGCTCGTGTTTTACTCGCGTCTTACCTTGCGGACAATTTCTAATTTACTTGGCACCTATCAACAATTTTGTGTCGTGTCTACCCGACGTTCTTCCAGATATGACATGTCTTCTTCCCTAGTGCAATTCCTCGGTGGGTCGTCCCCTGTGACGTTGTTTCGTCTGTATCCGTGCATTTGTCATTTTCATCATACGCATCATATCAGATTTATATTATATTTAGCATTATAGTTCGTTTTGTTTTGTCCATATCATTGCATAGCACTGCGTCTAAAGGCAAAATTTTCGGTTATCTGTATTTAAATCCCTCCACCACGATTTCTCGAGTCTCCGTTGCTCGAATCACCCGGTGAAGTTATTTAAATAGGGGCAACTGTAATACCCCAAATTTTGCCCTAAGATTTGTCGTCGCATTTCATTGCATTTAATCAATTACTAACAAATTTGTGTAGTCGTTTGACTTTTTGCAGGTAAATATCATATGGCATGCATTTTTTTTTCTAAAAAGTAAAAATGGTACAATTGGCAAGAGGACATGTGTAAGGAGTTGTGAGTGTGAGAGGTTGAGAGTTCGAATCTCACCTTTGTCACTTTTTGTTTTTTTATTATTTTTACTCTAAATTTTTCTATCTTTCATTAAAAAAATAACAAAAATAGTTTTTTTATTATTATTTAATTATTATTTTCGTATATTAATTAAATCATTTTTTAAAATATTATTTTTTTCACCTTTTTCTAAATTATTCATAAAAATATCCAAGAAATCATAAAATAAAAAATATTGGAAAAAATTTTGTTCTTTTTATAATATTTTTGATTTTAGGAATCAATAGGATTATTAGTTTTTATTTTAAGTTTATTTTAATTATTTTAAATTATTTAAATTTTATTTTTTCTTAACTAATTATTTAGTTTGGGCTTTAAAATGGACTTTAGGGACATTATTGGCAATTTGGTGTTAACCCTAATTTGTTCCCTATATATACATGTGTTGCCTTGTTGAAAAAGGAGAGAATGAAAAAAACCTAAGAGGAGTGAGTGCCGTTTACCGTTATTTCTTTTTCTTCATCTATTACTGTTGTTTCTTTTTCTTCATCGTTTAGCGTTATTTCTTTTCTTTCATCTATTACTGTTGTTTCTTTTTCTTCATCTTTTACCGTTATTTCTTTTTCTTCATCTATTACCGTTATTTCTTTTTCTTCATCTATTACTGTTACGTTTATATATTTATAATTTTTAAATTGTTAGAGTTTATATATATATAAGATTAATTTTTGATCGAATTATATCGATACGATGTTTGCACATTTGTGTGCATGACGCGTGACATTTGTGTTAGTTCGATCTGGTTGCGATGATCGCATTTTTGTGTGAGCAATAATACTGTTTTTTGCTTAATTTCTTTTTCTTTGCGATAAATTTTGTTTCGTCCAATTTAGATCTGGTTGCGATGAGCGCATTTCTGCGTTAGCAACATTGTTGGGTTATTAGGCACATTTAAAATTCATTATTGCTTTATTATTATTATTATTATTATTATCATTATTTATTATTATTATCATTATTATTATTATTATTACTATTATTATTATTATTGTTATCATTAATTTATTAAAACTTGTTATAATATAAAAATCTCTTTTTTTAAAATAAATAACTTTATCATCTTTTCCAAATTAATATGAAAACCTATTATTTTTAAGAAAAACTTTTTTTTAGATAAATTTAAAATAATAACTAAAATCTTTTTTTTAAAATAATAACTAGAACCGTTTTTTTTTAAAATATATATAATAATAACATTAAACCTTTTTTTTTAATAAATAAAACCTTTTTGTTAGATAATTAAATTAAGACTATTTTTGAAATTTTTTTTAATAATATTAAAACCTCTTTTTTAACTTAAATCAAAAGCTTTTTTATATATCACAAATAAACAACAAAGAATATCTATAACTTTTGCACTTTCGTTTCATAACTCGTCTGATTACTGTCTGACTCTGTCTACTAACGTTGTGTATTCAATGTGCAGCTTGTTACGTTGCTATTAGCTATTTTAATGTGTTTTTCAATTCAAGTTGTATTATAATTGTATCTGTTTCTCATTTGTAACTTCGCGAACAAATTATCGTGTTTACCTTTCCGCACTTTAATTTTTGCTGTTTGTATGGTTTAAATTCGCGTATTTGCATCGTTAATTTGTCCCATTGCATTCCTCCGAAGGATTAGGTCTAGCCGTTTGGCCGCCACGCCAATGGTCCTCAAAACTTCAAACCCTTACAAACCCTAACTTTTCACAAATGTCTCGCCGTGGACAAAAATTACAAAACTACCCCTAGCTTTAGGTCAAAGAGTCGCCGCACTCATTTTAGGGTTTCCCGCCGCGGAATCCCTAACCTAACCCTAATTCACTTAACAATTTACAATGTAGATATTGGAGTTTCTACACTCCACGTAAGCGTGTCCCTAAGATACGTTTATTCCCCATTGAAACCTTGGCCACAGTCAAAGACCGGTTGTAAATGAATTAAGATTCAAGTTAATCAATAGCTTGACATCCAAATTTCACCGCAACAGTTATGATGTCCAATCTTAAAACTGTCATAGAGCTCCTTCATTATTTTATTGTTCAGATTCATCCCATTATCTGTAATGATCTGGTTAGGGATTCCGTAACGACAAATAATCTCTTTTTTAATGAACCGGGAAACCACCTGCTTCGTTACATTCTCATAGGAGGCAGCTTCTACCCATTTAGTGAAATAGTCGATGGGAACTAGGATAAACCAATGACCGTTAGAAGCTTTAGGCTCAATTTCCCAAATCATATCAATGCCCCACATTGAGAATGACCAAGGTGACAACAATACATTTAGAGGATGTGGTGGCACGTGCACCTTGTCCGCATAAATTTGGCATTTATGACATCTTTGGGAAAATAGGATACAGTCGGTCTCCAAAGTTAACCAGTAATAACCAGCCCTCAAGATCTTCTTTTCCATGGCAAGGCCGCTTGCATGAGTACCGTAGGCACCTTCATGAATGTCTGTCATCAACATGTCTACTTCTATACTATCAACACATATGAGTAAGACCATGTCGTGATTTCTCTTGTACAGAACATTATTGCTAATGAAGAACTTGGATGACAATATTCGCAAAGTTCTCTTATCAAGTTTAGAGGCGCCGACAGGATATTCTTGACTTTGAAGGTAATTTTTAATGTCATATAACCAAGGTTTTCCGTCAGACTCTTTTTCAGCCATCATGACGTATGCTGACGCAGTCCTTCTTCCAATGCTAATTAGGGGAGCTTCATTGACAAACTGAACCTTCCACATAGCATCCATCATAGCCAGAGCATTTTCTATGTGGTTTTCTAATCTTAGGACGTGCTTGAAAGTGATTTTGTCAAAATACTCGATTATCTCTAAAATATAGTCTTTGTAAGGAATCAATTTTTCATCTCGGGTCTCCCATTCACCCTTGAGCTGATAAATTACCAAGGCAGAGTCACCAATTACTTCTAGAATCTTAATATGAAGGTCAATGGCAGCTTCAAGACCCAGGATGCAGGCTTCATACTCAACTATGTTGTTCGTACATTTGAAGCACAATCTTACAGCAACAGCAATGTAGCCATCAGTCGGATTTTCCAAAACAACACCAACACCAAGGCCTCTTTTGTTGTATGCACCTTCGAACATCATTTTCCAATGGGAACCAGGTTCAGGACCCTCCTCGGGGCCAGGCTCTCCTTTGGCATTGTAAAAAAGCATGATATCTTCGTCGGGGAAGTCAAATTTGAGCGGCTGATAATCTTCAATAGGTTGATCAACAAGGTAGTCTGACAAGACGCTTCCTTTTATTGACTTATGAGCAACATATTGAATGTCATAGTCTAATAAGAGCTTGTTCCATCTTGCAAGTCTTCCCGTCTTAGCAGGTTTTTCAAATATGTACTTTATCGGATCCATTTTGGATATCAATAGAGTTGTGTGACAAATCATGTACTGCCTCAGACGTTTGGCTGCCCAAGCCAGAGTCCAACAAGATTTTTCTAATGGAAAGTAACGACTTTCATAATCGGTGAATTTCTACTCAAGTAGTTGTTGTACCTCAAAAAATACGATCCTCACGATGGATGCGAAAAAAAGTTCGTACAGAGTCGCCACCGAGCTTTATTCATTCCAAGGAAGGAATACAAAAAGATCGATAAAACCTTTAAAGAGATAATAACATGGTCATCGCAACCAAATTTTAGGTTCGGGAGTCGATTGCGCAAAAGGAAGGTATTAGCACCCTCTACGTCCGTTGTACTCAACGGGAACCTCTTGATTCGATTTGAGAGAAAAATTAGCTACATTTGTTTACCTTCTAAGGATTTGTTTCTAAGAGGGAAAATGAGTGGTTTTATTATTAGAGTGCTCGCCAAGGATTAGAGCCCTTGTGCCTATGTACTACCTTGTGCAATGGGAAAGTCAGAGCATCGTAGTTCGTGTGACTACGGTTAGATTTGTGTATTTTATGAATCATTATTTAAGTCGCATTCTAACTGCTGAACATTGGCTTGTTTGCTCGCTTGGGGAGGATGAAGCACTAGTTTACATGCGTCGAAGAATGGACTAAACAATGTTATTTTAGAAAAAGTTTTAATCGCACGACAGAGAGAAGTTGAATTAATGTGTTTGTATTTTGATTGGATGACGATCGCTAGAAGCTTAAGAAAGGCCCCTCGAGCCTAAGCAATCGGAAGAGTGAGTCAAAGATTCGACTCTCTCTCTCTCTCTCTCTCTCTCTCTCTCTCTCTCTCTCTCTCTCTCTCTCTCTCTCTCTCTCTCTCTCTCTCTCTCTCTCTCTCTCTCTCTCTCTCTCTCTCTCTCTTTTTAAGCCTTAAGTATGAAGGGATTTTGATATAGTTAAAGTAGTTTATAAATAAAGATTACTTGAAGCTTAAGGAAGGCTCATCGGGCCCAAGTAATAGGAAGAGTGAGTCAAAGGCTTGACTTTCTCTCTTTTCATTTAAGTATTGAGAAAATAGATTTGATTTTGTTTATTATAAAATAATTTGACGTAGATAAGTGTTGCAAAGTTTTTAAAGAAGACGATTGTTTGAACTTAAGAAAGGCTCATCGGCCCCAAACAACCGAGAAGAGGAATCGAAGACTCCATTCCATCTCCCTTTTAATCTTTTTTATTGAAATTGTATTTGATTATGATTAAGTATATTAAGTTTACCTTGATAAAATGCTCGATGTAGATCGGGGTTTAAATTTGTGCTCGAAAGTGACCAAAGGTTTGAACTAAATGGTAAGGAGGTTCTAATGGTTTAGGGAAAGGTTGATGGCGAGGCAAAAGCGCCCGACTTATAAGTTGGGTGTGGTTTGAGGTAATACAAAATCCATTTGGCGTTGAACCCAAGGTTTGAAAGGTTAATTTTATTGTACGCATTCACGCCTTACTTAACAATTTATGGCCATCATGCAAGAAAAAGATCATACAAGTCTAAACAAGGCATAGAATCAATTACCAATGACGTGTGAGCAATCACACATCCATCAAAGAATCAAGCATGTTAACCAAAGCATAAATCACAATTGATTTGAAAAACTACAATTGGTTAAAATAAACCCTAATATTAATCTAAATCCTTTGTTTTTTTTTAAAAGAAGGGAACCCAATTAAATTAATCAACATATGTTTTTTATATAAAAAAAAAACTCGAGAGTATCTAAACAAATTCCAAAAGAAATTATTTTATTTTGTTAGAACCAAAGTAGTAAAAAAACTAATAAACTATGGGCCAGAGGTGCACGCCAGGGGGGGGGAGGTACAAACCCCGTAATGTTTGGACTTATAAGCTTGGTCCAATAAGGGACATGCTATTGTACCCGACCCACCAAAAAAAAACCTCACCTCATGCGCGTGTAATGATGCAGCACAGAAGTAACATGGTCAGCATTGGGCAGTGTAAAAGCACTTAGGGTAGTGAAAAAGCTAAGCAATAATGACAATGTTTTCAAAAAAAAAAAACTTAATTAAATTAACAAGACCAAAATTAAAGAACCAGGTAAATCCATTTCAATAAATACATTCATTTCAATTAATACATCTGTCGCGCATGCAGGAAAACACCAGGATCAAGGCCACTTTGAGTCCCTCTCTTCATTACTTAATGTTACTAGTTGAAGACCCGTGCGTCCGCACGAGTAGATTTATTTTATATAATATACATAAATTTTTGATATATACTTGTAAAAAAGTCATTCTAAATGAGCATTTTATAATGAAAAATTATAATAACAAAATATTTCAACAAAAGATTAGTAATATGGTTAAACAAAATATAATGAATACTTGACAAGGATGTTAATGATCAGAAATAAAATAAATTAATAAAAAAATATATAACATGGGTTTCAACCAATTGTAATTATGTTCCAAGAGTTGAGATTTCGAACCTCAATCGTCAAAATAAAGTCAATGGTTTGAATGTGTGGTGCAGACTACCTAAATTCTAAAGCTTCCAACAATAAATAACTATTGAGTGAAGGTTTACAACAAAACTCTTCTATAAGAAAAAATTGAAGAGATTGCCTGTTGCCCAATCAACTTAAATCAAAACCATCTCAAATGACTTTTGCAAGAGAAGTGGCTGGCTGGAAAGCACTTTGAAGCTAAGAAATAGCCAGTGAAAATTGGACAAGGTGATGTTTCTTATTTAATAAGATGTACTAAATGAATTCCAAGAGTTGCAAAGAAATCTTGGGACGGTTTGGGAATCTTTGTGCACGAATTGTCCATCCCCGCTGAGCAAGGGCAGCAATCACTTGAGTAGCAACTTCTGCTGTGTCATTCAATGGAGGGTAACACCAGCTTTCAGTTATCTATATTTTCAAAACACAAATTAGAAAAAGGCAACATTAATTGGTGCATTTGCCTTGAACAATAAAATAAGAGCAAAAGCGTTATGGTTTGTTCATTTTATGGTTAGAGCATTCTGAATTAAAAGACTGATTTCAATTTGAAGACACAAAACACACAACAATCTAGGACAACTTGCAACTCACATTTTCCATCCTAGTGAACAGTCGAGCAACTCCTTGCTTTTGCAAAGAGTTTTGGAAATTAGCAAACTTCCATGTACACAGTTCTGCTCCGATTACATATACAGGCTTCCTGTAGTAAAAGATATGAAGTCATGGTAGTCACAATTCCATTTTAATTAGTGTTTTAATAACAGGAGCATCTACAATCAAATGGATATGTTGCTACATTATATACTACTAACAGAACTTCTATTCTGCTACATGCTTGCACAGTTTTGTTTTAATGTATGAAGACTACAAATCAAATTAAAATCAAACATGTCTAAGCTACAAAACAATGCAATATGCTAAATAATGACATTTGTGCATTACAAAAGTAGCAACCAAATACTTTGTTTAACTGAATACAATATAATAAACTAAGATGTGTATTACAATAACTTTGTTACCTTGATTTTCCTTGCACCACGCATGTGTTAAGACAATGAGTGTTGGACCGAGAGACTTGTTAGAGCTATCAAAATGTTGCAAAGATTTGCACAACACAGAGAACAATTAATAAGAAATTTATGTAGAAGAAATTGCTAAAGATATACAAAAGACTTACTGTTGGAAATGTATCATTAGAAGATTGAGATCTATTGACATGGTCATTTGGGTGCACAAACTTCTCACCGCGCTTATGGCCCAGAATCTCTGATGCTTTGTTTGCGATAACCTGAAATACAGTTCAAACACAAAATTTCTTATTTCATAATAGGTCAATGAGTGATCAGATGGATGGAAGGGTTATGTAAGAAGTCAATATGATTGTACAAGAAAGTGCCTATACCAGTTCTCCATCAAAGTCGTCTGAAATACATACTCTCTTCACATAAAGTCTTATATTTTTAGTCTTGGGATTGATTACATCATCCTTCTCTGATGGAGCATAGGGAGGAACATAAAGTATAGACCTAAATTCTACCTCACCCTGCATATCATCACCGGAATATTAGCTATCAACTTAGTATTGTGATTATCATGCTTAACAAAATTGCACTTGAGAAAAAAACATACTTTTGTGTTAAAGTGTGATGATGCCAATGGCTCCAGGTATTCATTAAATATTTTCTTGTAAAACTCGTTGTAGTCCTCTTTGGTGACTTCTTTAGGATTACGAAGCTGTGCAAATAGAATAATGTGTAAATCTTCATCTTAGGTAACCAATTTCCACTTTAAGCACAAATCATGCAGTTGGAAATCATAAAACTAACCCAGATAGGTTGTGTCTCATTTGTGAGCTCCCAGTCCCAATACTTCTCAACAACAGTCTTAGTTTTCTTCTTCTGTTATAAAATTGCGTCAAATTATAAAACTGCCAGCACATATGCAGCAGTTATACAATCAAGTTGTGCTAGATTATCAGGCTGCACACCAACAACATATTGAGTGTTATTACATACAATATTTATTAGACGCCTATTGATTTGAAAGACTACTAAATTCTAATAGCATGCATTCCATTTTTGCACCATTTTATTCTCTGAAGAAAATATTTAGAGTATCACGTGAGATGCAACTCATCTTAACATAATTCAATGTAGCAGACAGTTTAATTTTCAAGCATGATTGTATTTAATTGTTCTAGTTTTTCAGATTATTAATGATGTGAATGTCATATCCAATGTCTGAGGACCTTAAATCTCTTTAATAGCAGTGATATTAACAAAGAGCTTACCGTAAATCCACTGGAAACCAAAGCTGCATCGTACAGAAGATCAATAGCTCTGAGGGCCTCTTGGTCATCGGGATTAGTTTTACAAACAGCCTGTAATTTACCGATGTAATTACATCACTATTATTTTAGTTTGTAGTTAATTATATCATTAGACTTTGGACACATGACAAAAATAGATTCGTACATCCAAGTTCTTGATAATAGGATGTTCAGGGTTGATCTCAAACACCCGTATACTTCTCATGAATTCCAAGCTAGTGGCATCACCCATTGTTTGTGATTTCATTAGCCTAGAGCAACAAGTTTGATTTACATTCAGCACAATGCTACTTACATTTTCAAAAACATTATAATGAAATGTGTATGATAAAGTAAGACCCACCTTTCCATGTTTGCAGACCAACCAAATTTTCCTGACACCAGAACACAAGGCGAAGAGCTCAATCGGTTTGAAATCTGCACACTTGCAACTTTATCTCCCAAACGTTTCTTAATCCAATCAATTGTCCCACTATATTCCTACTTAATCTCTTTTTCCTTTTCCTCATTTTTGTCACCTGCAGAAACAGAGACAGCAAACTACATTTAGCAAGTTTAAATGGTTAATAACCAAACCATTAATCCATGCCACTGTAAGGGATACCAGCAAATATTTGATATATGAAACACATAAGCTTCTCAAAGTTGAGTGATTGTCCAGTATAGAATTTAATCCAAAATAAATCACGAGAAGGAAACATAATTGAAAAAGAACTAAACCTAGATCCAAGTCTTCCTTGCTAATATCAACAAAATTCTTTTCCTTGTATGATTTAATATTTTGGATAGAAACCTCGTCTATTGCAAGTAAAAAAACTCTGAGGGAAAAAATGATGCAAAAAAAGGTTTCTACCTACAAATTTTTAGAATTAGATCATAATGTGTGATGATGTCAATGGCTCCAGGTATTCATTAAATGTTTTCTTGTAAAACTCGTTGTAGTCCTCTTTGGTTACTTCTTTAGGATTACGAAGCTGCGCAAATAGAATAATATGTAAATCTTCATCTTATGTAACCAACTTCCACTTTAAGCACAAATCATGCAGTTGGAAATCATAAAACTAACCCAGATAGGTTGTGTTTCATTTGTGAGCTCCCAGTCCCAATACTTCTCAACAACAGTCTTAGTTTTCTTCTTCTTCTGTTATAAAAATGCATCAGATTATAAAACGGCCAACATATATGCAACAGTTATACAATCAAATTTGTAATCATAATTTCATAGACAATTGATTTAGGGAATGCACGGTATGTGAAAAACATTACCTCTGTCTTCTCATCTTGGTTGTCCGTTTTCGCCTTACCAATAGAAAGGGATCCTGCTGCAACCATGCTCGCAAACTACTGCCAAAATCCCAATATTTGAAGGAAACCAATCTCAATTCTAACTGATACAAGGAGAATGAAGCTCAACTTTTTCATTTTCTTCATCACTGGCTCATTGCATCAGTAATTCATTATCATCGGAATTAACGATCTTTATTGGTTGTTCGTACAATCAAAAACATGTGACCTGGATTTAGGTTTAGAATGTATTTTGAGATTATATTATCCATAAACATGGTCCATAAGCTAATGAAACCTAAACATAAAATTCATTGAATAGTATTCACCTTGGGTAATGCATCAAGCTCAAACTAAGTCATCAAAAAGGCGATGAATGGTTCTATAGTACTCACCTTGTAACTGTGATCTAGCTCTGACCTTTGCGATTCCATAATTAACCAAACCAGAAGATATTGTCACTTCTACCTTAGAATTGCTGGATGAAAGGAAATGATGAGAATGATATAAAAGTAATCTGAATGAAAAAAAACAAAGATGGAACTGAAAGCTTATTAGAGCTGCGACGTGGACACAGGTTCCCAAATATTTGTAGTCCCGATAAGTGTCAAATGAGCGTCTGCTATTATATAGCTTAACAAAATCAATATCAATTTCTAAATCATGAAATATAATTTCTTAGTGAAGTAATTCTTATTAAGATTACACATTAACCTCATGAAGTTTAAATAAAGTTTTAAAGAGAAAAAGGAGTAATGCTCACACAAAATTATCATGTAGTGTGCCAATGTCAGGATTATCAGAGAACATGTCAATCAACTTCAGAGGAGAACATGCGGATCTGCCAAACCATATTAAGTAGGATTACATAGAGTTGGTCCTAGAAATATGTATAACAATTCAGATCGGGAACATGGAAGAGTAATACCTGTACACGTTCAACTTTCCTGTCTGCAATTTCTCAAGGAGTACAACACTATACCCTTATTCTGTTCAGAAGTAAAGATCAAAACTAAAGATATAAATACAACTGACAAAGAAAGTAATTGCAAGAATAAAATAATGTAATAATAACTATAGTTGTAAAGACCCATTTGTGGATAAGAAAATTTCATTAGTTGTGAGAAAGGTTCAACAAATGTCATTATGAAT
The DNA here is from genome assembly GCA_963859935.3 of Lathyrus sativus. Classification (NCBI taxonomy): domain Eukaryota; kingdom Viridiplantae; phylum Streptophyta; class Magnoliopsida; order Fabales; family Fabaceae; genus Lathyrus; species Lathyrus sativus. The sequence goes on along the minus strand of OZ012740.1, from coordinate 71,775,880 downwards.
ATAATCCTTACCTTAAATATAATTCATAATCATTACCCTAAAATTATTGAATATAATATCAAGAAAAGAATTAAATTGTTGAATATATATTCAACTATGTATTCTGCTTTAGCAGCAAACTACTAACGATTAAGAAAATAACATGAAAGTCAAATAAAAGCTGAAGTTTATAACTAATGATAAACTATTGTGTTTATTTCTAATTCAAGTTTTAAAGCATCAACATTTTTTTCCTAAGTGAGTAACTCAATCTAGAGCAACTCAATCTTTTACCGGCAACTGAAGTTTATAAACAATTGAAAAACATCACGATAGCTATATAGAGCAACTCAATCTTTTACCGTCAGTGAGTAAATTTGTCTGTCAATTTTGACGTTGAAAATAGACACCACTTTATCAGAATCTGCTGCAAGTAACTGTCCCAATCGAGGCTGAAACCTCACTTCTGCACTACCTCTCTGAAACAAACGATTGTGATGAATATTAGAGACACATAACATTGTAGAAAATGGATATGATAGAATGTACTTGTTTTGACTAACCTTAGATACACGAGTACAAGAGGATGGAGTAATGTTCCAATATCGAATTCAATTTTCAGTATCGCAGAAGCAGAAAATGTTAGTCTTCTTGAGGTGAAAATCAAGGGACATAATAGCTGAACTATGCCCACTATATTCTTGAACACAATAGGTTGGCTGCAATAAAAGAAAGATAAAAAAAGTAAATTGTATTTTGTATATATAATTGCAAAAGATTTTGCAAGTTTTAAACACCGTATGGACAAGTTATAAATAACTTATTTTTTTGGTGAATATGTTAATACCTTATATAGTAATGGGTAAATTGAAAAAAGTTTGTTATGTTACATTGGATGCGTCCCATAACCACACAGATTTGTCACATGAGGCAGCCGCCAATTTGTGTTCTTTAGGAGTGCTCTGTGTCCCTAAAGTGTCCATATTCCACAGAATAACCTGATAAATCCCCCCACAAAAGAGTAACTAATACATTTAGATATGGCACAATATCCTTTTTATGCAAGCAAATTACCTTATTGTCATCCCCGACACTGGATAGAAACTTTCCATCCAAAGAAAAGTGACAGCAAGTAACTGTGTTCCTTGTTCTTATACAACCAAATTCAGCAAAGGTGAAACCTGAAATAAAAGTGGGTGAGTCATACTTTTCCATAATACTTCCCAAATAGAGAAGAAAGACACACCCATAAAGCTTACATTTTGAAGATTCTTTTTGTTGCTCAGTTGGACTTTGTTTTATAGCCCCATAGAGATTTACACCATCTCGTCTGTCATTTGATAGAAAGGATTCCACATTATCTTCTAAAGCGCCAACATCTCCAAATCGTTCTATATCATCCTGGTTTATGAAATAATAGCGTCAGAAACAGGATAACTTGTTTTACTTATAAGTCAACATCACAACAAACACATTTACGCAAATGTTTACATCAAGATTAATTGTTAGAAACAGAAGATTGTTCATTTAAATACAACTAACGAAGAAATCAAAAAATATCAACATACCTTGTAACTTGCGAGGAATGCGGTGAAATACCTGAAATAAGGTATTAACCGAAATGATATTAGGTTCAGTTGTTAACATAAAAATCGATGTCTGCAAGCTTTAAGGAAAATCAATATCAGGTTCAATAGTATAAACAAAATACCTTTGTCCCTGCAATGCCCGTTACAATACCAATGTCTGTAAGTTTTAAGGCAGGTGCATCATTAACACCATCCCTGTTCATAGCAACTACTTCAATCAATAAATATTGAGACATCACTGACTGACCATGTGGAAAGTAGCAGAGGAAGAATCAGAGACGAGGGAGAAAGGGGGAGACGGAGATCTAGGGTTTTGAGAGAGAGAGAGAGAGAGAGAGAGAGAGAGAGAGAGAGAGAGAGAGAGTGAGAGAGAGAGAGAGAGAGAGAGAAATACATAAAGTGAGGGAAAATACAGAAACAGTGGAAAATACACAAAGGGGCAGCGGCAGATTTACGGTTTATGGGGCAGCGGCAGAAGCATAAGCAATATAAACCAATGTAAACAGAAGCAGAAGAAACAGAAGCAATATAAACCCCCAAAAAGTGAAGAAACGTACTAGAAGCTAGTAGAACCAGAAGTGAAGAAACGAACCAGAAGTTTGATGATGTTTGTGGGGAGGAGGGAGCAATACAGTGGGATTACAAGAAGTTTGATGGGTAAAACTCAAAGTTCAGAAGTTTGAGGGGGAGGAGGGAAACAAAGCTTGACAGATGGCAAAATGTGAGGGGTTGCAAAGAGAAGAATATTGGCAATTAGTTGTTTACCATTTTGTCCAACTTGTAGTGTAAAAAATTTCAAAGGAAAGGGCATTAAGGTAATCTTGGTCAATTGATTTTTGAAGTGTTGTTAGTTGATTAGTTAATTCCCTTTTTTTACATCAAACCCTATTCACGCATGCGAAGAAAACCAAACAGGACCTTCTCAAGCAAAGATATTCTTTTCACCGAAACAGTTTATTTCCATAATCTCTTTACGAAAATATTCTCAAAACCAGAAGGAGTTACTTCAATCCTATTCAACAAATGCGTCTAAACTAAAGAAGACAAACAAACTTCAACTCTTCTCCATACTCTGTGTCCATTCTCAAAGAAGAAATCCATACTTCATCGTATACGAGTGAAGGTGCTCAATATGTGGTCAAGAAGACCAAATCATGAAGCAAACAAGAAGCGTGAAGTAAGCAGCAAGCAAGAGAAAGCACGAATCAAACATCAACTGTAAATCAAGCATCAGAATGATCCAAAACCCTATCCCCAATGAAACCCCTCAAACCCTATTTCATAATATCCGTGGATGTTACATATACAGTTTATGGAATCAGAATGGAAAAACAATAATGGACTGCCCAGGAATCTACCAATCGGTGAAGTATGTCAAAGTTGGATCAACAGGTATGTGATTCTTCTATTACAGGTTCTCTTTGAATCGTTCTCTTTCTTTTCCTCTGTGTATCGTATGCAGGATGGTTTAGCTTCACTCTAACGATGATTTTGATTTGAACTCCTCTCCTCCATCACCTTCTTCCTTTTCACCCTTCAATTTCCCTTTGTTTTACCTCACTGTCTATACCCTTACCCCTTCAAATCCCTCATCAAACCCTCCTTCGTGCCGCTGCACCACCATCATTTTACTTCTGATTTAAGCAAAACTGCAACAACAATAGAGTATACAATGTAACGAAAATAGTGAGGCATCACACATGTTCACTCCGTTTTCGCTGCCATGGAGTCATAAAGTCACGATAGTTAAACTCCTCGACCACTGCAAATCGTAGGTCATTTAACAAACAACTCGGCACGGCTACGTAATAGCTTTCATTTTTGGTTGGTCTCCATTTTTTGATTCTAACTTTGTTTTGTTTTCTTTGGGTTGGATTGCTTGTTATATTTTTTGAATTGTCGCGGTTACGAGTTATTTCGAGTTTTCATCTTGTTATCCTAGGATTAGTGTGTGTTGAAATTTGGTTTGATTTTGCTTGTGTCTGTTCATAAGATTGGCTATGAATTTTGACATCGGGGTAACATTGCGGATACTGCTTTATTTCTGTCGAATTTGTGATTAAATTTAAAGATTTGAGTTTATCTAAATTGTATAGCCTGTTGTTGACACAATATAAATATTTTTTTTCAATCTCAGTATGTGTTAGACTGACAGTTATAAGCTTCTGAAAAATATATAATACTTCTTTGCAGAATTTGCTTTGCAGAATTTATGTGATATTGCTGGGATTAATTTCGTAAATAGTTTTTTTCAAGTATATGTGGATTGGTGGTGATTGTGTTCATTGTTAAATTATGAAACGAATTATGTCGTGAAATATTGTGCGAAGCTTCCGACTGCTTCAGTTTTTTATTCTAACAATATAGTACATTGCTATGAACAGTTAATGGGATACTAAATGCGTAATTTGGTTTAGTATTTATTATTATGCAATTTGCTTTATTTTAGCAGTTTTATACAAAACCCGTTATCATTAATAGTTCGACAATCGCGTGTCATTAGGCCGTTAAATATTCTCACATATCAATTGATGTTTTCATCGCATGTTTTATTACGAGTCAATTTTTATGTGTATTTTAGATTTCAGATTTTTTTTTATGTCTAATTAAAACTACCTTTTATTCAACTAATATCTAATTAATTAGTTTGTAAGATAATTCATAATGATTGTTTTAAAAGCAAAATCTTGGATTCTCTTCAAATATATTTTCTAAAAATAAACATGATTAGTTAAAATCTTTTCTTAATTAAATCATAAAAGAAATGAATTCTTGAGGTCTAACACCTCTTGAATTCGTGAGTGATCACTATGGGGGAGTACGCCTTGAATAATATCATTCAACTCTTCGTTGATAAAATACGCTCATTAATTACTTAGACAAGGAAATGTCATTGGAGTCTAGCACTTCACGTGGTACTTTCATTGTTCGTTCAAACAATTTTTTGTAAATTAATTAAATAAAAAAGGTGTCGTTCAGATCTAGCATCTCGATAATGCCCCGGTTAATTGGTTGTAAGGCTGACGTCTCATTTATCAAATAATTGTCATTTCTCCTAAGTACTCAACAAATCCATCTTGTATTCTCGCCTCATGCAAACGAACTATTTTCATACACTAAATTCAATTCAAATTCGTAACTAAACATTTTCTCGATTAAACTTTGAAAGAAGAAGGTTTTTGAAATCTAGCATTCCTTGAATCTTCGAATGAATAGCTCTTGAGGTATGCCTTTGGATTGTTATTCATTCAATCTTTCGACTTTTACAAACTAAACTATTTTCAAATACACTTCGGTAAGTCGAGTGCTGGTACGTATTCGCAATCAACTTATTGCACACACATTTATTTTCATCGTGGTTACATTATTAGGGTCACCCTCAGGGACTAATAATCGTTTCTCACAACTTAACCCTTGACTCGTCGTCAAGTCAATTTTGTTTTCAATCAAATCCTCGACTCATCGTCGAACCATTTTCAAACTAACTTCCATTTTCCTCGCAGTTCATCTCTTTCCTACAACATCCTCGATTCAATCTTTTTCAAATGATTTTCTTAATCAATTAATGAAAGAAGAAGATTCTTTGAGTCTCACATTCATTGAATCTTCGAGTGGATGGCTCTTAAGGCGCACACTTTGGGTTGTCATTCATTCGCTCTTTCATCTTAAAATACCTAATCTATATTCAAACATATTTCGTAATCAAACTTACGAAAGAAGGAGATCTTTGGAGTCTAGAATTCCTTGAATCTTCAAATGAGTAACTCTTGAGGCACGCCCTAGGGTTGTTATTAGTTCAATCTTTCAAATTCAAAACATTCAACATTTATCTTTAACCTATTCAGTCAGCTTTCGGAAGAACTGAGTTCTTGGAATGTCACATTCCTTGGATTCTTGAATGACAGCTCTCGAGGCATGCCCCTTGGGTTGCTTGTGAGTCAATCTTTCATTTCTCAACTTAACTTTAAACCAATTCAAACCTCGCCTTTTCGTGGTCGTCTCCACGAAATACAGACGCTCTGACTCTTCATTCTCTTCTAAATGTAAGATACGTAGCCACAAGATTGCGATGATCTTAGCGAGCACACTTCTATCTTTCTCTGTTATTCTGTTCACAATCCCATCCATCTTTCGCTTCCCCCATATTCTTTTCCGTAGTCAAACTACGACGCTCTGATTCATCATTCTTGTTCGAATGAGCATACGTAGGCACAAGGGCCCTAACCCTTGGCGAGAACCCTATCCTACAACTACCCATTTCCCCTAAACGTCTTTAACCTTTTATCCTACTAATTTGCATTTATCATTGAGAAGAAAACAAGCAAGCTTAGATAACGCCCATCCTAAAATACCCTAAGAGGTTTCTGTTGAGTACAACGGACGTGAGGGGTGCTAATACCTTCCCCTTGCGTAACCGACTCCCGAACCTGAAACGTGGTTGCAACCTGTCGCTACTGCGAAAAACGAGGCCAACAATGACAGAAGAGTCGCCACTGTGCATTATTTATCCCAAAGGAGGGAAAGGAAACTCTCAGAGAAAACCTAACGAAAAGGGAAAAGGAATGGTCATCGCAACCAAGTCCTGGATTCGGGAGTCGGTTACGCAAGGGGAAGGTATTAGCACCCCTCACGTCCGTCGTACTCGACGGGATCCATGCTTAATTGTTTATCGAAAAGGGTTGTTAACTATCTACGCTAAAGGCTTAGGGACAAAATAAAATAAAAATGACTCGGCATAACACATCAGTTCTATGCCTACGTATTCCCGTCTGGAACGAGAAATCAGAGTCAACGTAGTTCGCCTAACTACGGGTGAAAAAAGGGGGAGGGTTGCTCGCCGAGATATCGCATCTCGTGCCTACGTACTTTCACACAGTATGAAAGATCAGAGAAAACGTAGTTTAGGCTAACAAGAACACAGGTTGGTTCAAAGTGTTTTAACCCGAGTAGGGTTACAAACGGTTCTAGCAGTTTGGTGTATGCAACTCGACCTTTGGAGACTTAGGCGTTTACCGTTTGTGAGAGAACCGAGAGTTAACAAAACTTTCCTTAAGAAAATGGTTTCCAAGGATTAAAGGTCCAAGAGGACAAAAAATAATTTGAATGTTTGTTTTTATGTCTTTTAAAGAAGAAGTGTTTTGAGTTTTGTTTGTAACTCGTGTTGCACTAAAGACTTGGACTTAAGAGTGAATGCGTCGCATGTCACCCAAAGGGTACCACACTAAAAATTCAAGATAAGGGAGAGAGACCCTCCAATAACTCTTTCTCAAGTGCTTAAGGCTTGTAACGCACAACACATGTTATCCTTTATTAAGTGTTTTAAGAATGTTTGAAGATGAGAAGAGAAAGAACACACTAAAGGGGAACTAATCCAATCCTAAAGTTGTCATGCAAGGTTCATCCTATAGTCAAGGTTAGGAGGAAACTACCTATTATTATCATGCATGGTTAGGACCCTAATGTCTACCACATTCCAACTTGGACAAGAAGGAATGGAAATCCTAAGGGAGGGAAGACAAAAGAAGAAGAAGAAAACAATTGTAAGAATGCATACATGAAATGCAAACATGGAAAGCAAAGATGCAATGCAAGTGAGGGAGGAAAATGGTGTGGGGCAGGAGCCTCCACAAGCACATATCAACCTCAATCCAAAGTAGGATTAAATTCAAGAGAAGAGGAGAAGAAATGCAACAAAAGCAAATCATAAAAACATACCCAAAAAAAGTCCTCAAGGATTCACCACTTTAGGCATGCCTCAGAGACCTCCAAAGGAGGGACCTAAAGCTTCCTTAAATGACACACCAAGGTCATTGGATAGAGGATGGCATATTCTTATCATACAACCTAAGCCACAAATGAATAGCAAGAAGAAAATGGCAAGGCATCAAGAGGAATGAGCAAAGAAAGTACATAAACCACCATATGGAATCACAATGTACAAACATGAAAGTAAAGCATCAAATGAGCAAGCTATGTACAGTATAAACATCCACCAATTGGTCCACAAGACCTATAGTGAGTACACAATATGAAACAATCACCATAATGTCCATCACACAAGCAATACAAGGCTTTTGGAGCCAAAACAATACAAGTGTCCAAGTGGGAGTGCCAAAATATGAGTCCAATTGCAAAATAAGGAAAAAACAATAAAGTGCATCTAAAAATGCCAAATAAATTCTCCAAGCACCTACAAAGGGTTAGTAATCAGAGGTTAAAAGGGGAGAAAAAGAATCCAAAAGGAAGTGCCTAAACAGAGGGGAAACAATCAATGGTATCTCAAAGTAAAGGCAATCTAGAGCATGTACAAAATGGTGTTCAAAACCTATACAAATGATACTATAAAATCCAGATAAAAATATATTTGAAACCCTCAAGATGCATACAAGAAGCTCACAAAAGATTAGGAGTTTATATTTTGTTTTGATTCCTCAATGAAAATCCATAAGAAGAAAGGTGCAATTTCACAATTTTAATGGCAATTAAAATAGGAAAAATCATAACTAAATGAAAATAAATCCTAAAAATGAAATTTCAAATCCTAAAATCTCTAAACATGCTAAATAATGTTGTGTAAAAATCCCAAGATTTAATATGCAATATTTCTATTTTTTATGCATTAAAAGTAAACATGCAAGAAATAAAGAAAAAGAGAAAAACATGAGAAAATAAGAAAAAGCGTGTGCCCAATAGCAAAGGAAACCAGTTCAGACTTGGGTCGGGCTCGTGTGTGGGGTGTGAATAGCACTGAAACTTAAGCCCATCTGAATAAGTTAATGAAACGCTGCGTATAGGAGAAAGGTGATGTGGCGCGTGCTGGTGTGTTGGATTGGAGTACTTGGTCAAGGATCTTAGCATAATCCAAAGGTTGTTGGCTTTCTTCTCCATTTGAATTTCAGAAAGGGGGGAAATACACAGTGCCGTCGTGAGGGTGGCCGGACGGTACTCCGGTGGCTTCCCTAAACCCTATCTCACTCAATACTTAACCAATCACGATGATTCTTGAACCAATCTTGTGCCATTTTTCGTGTAGAATAATAATATCATATTGAATCAAGCTGAAACCCTCTCAAACTCAAAACCCGTACTCAAACCAAGAAACACCAAGAACATGAAATCTTCACGAAAGTGCCCAAAACGATACCAGAATCCAAATTGACCTCAAGGGGATTGCAATGGGTGCAAAAATGGTGCTATAAAGATGCATAATTAGGGAGTTATCTTGAATTGAAGATACCTCTGAAAATGGTGATGAACAACTTCAATGGTCCACGAATTCTTCAGGGAATTTGCTCAGAATCCTTCACTGATTATTGATGAAGGTGTTTGAATGGTTGAAAAGCCTTGAATTTGAGTGGAAGGAAGAAATCGTATTTCACTTGGTGCTCACTTTGATCAATTGCTATATCTCTGTTTTCTCACCAAAATCAACCAAAAAAATGATGAATGTACTCCATATTACTTATAGAACATGCTTGTGTCAAATTGGGGGCCCAATTGTGGCTTGAACATGAAATTGAATTTTGGATTTTTGGTGAAGTTGGAATCCCATGAACATCCATGAATTCATGGCCAATTTTCCTTGTTAATGACTCAATTCCCTTCCTTGTAGTGTAAGAAAGATAAATGGCTCATAATCCCTCCTTGTTTCAATCTCAATAGCCAAGATCCAAAGTGTTGCTTAACCATGAAGAAAGCTTGAAATACCCCATAAACCATGTCTCAAATGCAATTGATTTTGTTACCAATGATCTTAAAATGTATTTTACATTCAAAATGAGTACAAATATGACCATATTTGATTTAATTTTGGCAAGATCACATACTTGGATTTTCACATGCCTTTCACAAAATCTCCTTCACCAATCTTCAACTACAAGCTAGCCCATTGACAAATTGAGGTTTAGTTGACCAAATGACCCCATTTGGAGCAACTTTCATGTTGGAAAAAAGTTCATTTGAGTTATGCAAAGTGGTGAACTTGACCTGTAATTTTATGACCTGTAATCAAAGTTTCCCAAAATACCCCTGCCTTGCAAAGCTTATAACTTGAGCTCTACAAATCAGATGGAGGACTTCTAGGACTTTTTGGAAATCTAAGATCATTAGGAACAACTTTCATGTTTATCAAAAGGTCATGTGAAACTTCTTTTTAGGGCAAACGTGTCATGCAAGTGGGTTGACTTTTGCAGATAAATTTCACATTCATCTGATGACCTGTAACTTGCCTGGCCTATAACTTGAGTTCTACAAATCCAATGGAGGACTTATAGTACTCAAATTAAAGGTATGAACATCCTCTAAAACATTCATATGGATGCCAAAGTCATGTGAGACTTGTATCTTGACTTGTGTAATCTTGAAGTTAGGCACTAAACAGGGGATTTTACACTGAGAACCCTAATTTAGCAACTCCTCACACCTTGATTATTTTGAATTGATCTTGGGATAACACCTCACATGCTTCAATATATCCAATCAACTCTCTAATTATGTCTTCAGTAATAATGATCTCTTTACCCAGGATAGATGATGTGATGAACTTTGGATACAGCTTAGCATGAATCCAAAATTCTTTAACCAAGTGAGGATAGACTGGACCAAACAATCTGTCAAAATACTTGACCCAACCTTGAGAAGAAACAATGGGATGAAGATCAAAACCGTTCTTAGCTATACAATAAAAATACACCATAGATTCACATAACACTTCAAACTCATTAACAGGCGTGAGAAGGTTTCTCACTGGTTCTTTGTATGGAACAATATTACCCATTTGAGATGCAGAAACACCAGCCATTATTGATTCAAGCTTTTGAGAAGATGAGGACAAGGTTGCCATTTGAGAACTTGTGAGATAACGAAGTCTTCTTTGAGATTTAGGTTTGGAAGAGAATAGGAAACAATGGAGCAAGCAAAAATGCATATAAGGTGTTTGTGAGAGTGAAAATGTGAAAAGTGTTAAGTTGTGGAATATATAGGGACAAAAATTAGGGCACACGTTCAACACTTAGCAATTAATCACATTAATTAAAAAAATTAATCATTTCAAGCAATTAATGAGATTTGACAAAAATGGGGGGAAAACGAGAATTGCCATAATTCAAACAGTACCTCAGACGGCACCTCACTTGTACACTCCACCTTTTCAGATTTCATGTGACACGTGTTTGATGTGATTGTGCCTCTGAAACTCTTTTGGAAATGAAACGTTAGGCAGCGTTCAGATCCTCTGAAGCTTGTTAGTTCAGAGTTTCACAAAAAAATAGGATAACAAAAGAAATAACATATGCAACACTTCAGAGTATAGAAGTTAAGCATTTTTCATCTGAATAAATTTGCTTCTGAAAAAAAAATTTATTCTGGACAAAAATCCATACTAATATTTTTCAGAATAAATTTGAATCTATCTTCAGCAAGGGGTTTTGTAAAGATATCAGCCCATTGATGGTCTGTATCAACAAAGTTTAAACTTAAAATTCCCTTCTGAATATAGTCTCTGATGAAATGATGTTTAATTTCTATATGCTTTGCCTTAGAATGTAAAATAGGATTTTTAGAGAGGCAAATAGCAGAAGTATTATCACAGAAGATAGAAATGTTACTCTCATATATCTGATAGTCTTCTAGTTGACTCTTCATCCAGAGCATCTGTGTACTACAACCAGCTGCAGCAATATATTCTGCCTCTGTAGTTGATAGTGCTATTGTGGGTTGCTTCTTGCTGTACCAAGAGATTAGATTTCTTCCCAGAAACTGACAGCTTCCAGAAGTACTTTTACGTTCAACTCTGTCTCCAGCATAATCACACTACAAGAAAAACAATGGATTGCGACGGTTATTTTGGTAGGTTACGACGGGTAAAACCACCACCAATTACATTCTACGACGGTTGTAGTACCATCGCAGAAACGTGTGTCCCCAGGCTGTTTAGCGACGGTTGAAAAAACCGTCACACACAACCGTCGTTATATTTCACGACGGGCTTGAACTGACCTAAACTGGAGATAGCGACGGTTAAAGACCGTCGTTACTAGCCTTTTGATTTTTATTTTCATTGTTGATTGTGACGGTTTAAAACTGTCGTGAACTCTATTTCACGACTGGTTGGAACTGACATAAATTGGAAATGACAACAGTTAAATACTGTCGTGAATATCCTTTTGATTTTTGTTACCATTGTTGATTGTGACGGTTTAAAACTGTCGTGAATGTGATATCTTGACGGTTCATTATTAATTTTTATATATTGTATTATATTGTTTTATAATATATTCTTTTATTTAAATTATTATCTACTAAAATAGTTATATTATTTTTTCTTTAAATTATTTATACAATAATATTTTTATTTATAGTTTTTATTAAATTTTTTTCTATCGCTTTTTAGCATAGTAAAATTAATTCCAAAACTTAATATCAAATAAACATTATAATATCGAAAAAATCGTGAGTTTCATAATAATGTAAAATGAAAGTTCCATAATCATGTCATGTAATACAAAAATTCGAAAACATATCAAATCATAATCTTATAAAATAAGTATCATTGTGCCAAAAATGAATACAGAATTGTCATCAAATTTTACAAGATCTTGTGAAGCTGCTGCGACCTCAGAAGCCTTTACTAATAGATCAGCTGCAGGCGAAAATCTGACAACCCTTCTCACAATAAGGTGGCGATAGTAGTCCTGGACAACCTGAAATTTCAAAAATTAAATGAATGAAGATTAACCATCACAACTCCTTATTGTTTTGTCAACACAAAAAAAATTATCGAAATAAAAAATGGATTAAAAAATAATAATATTGATGGGTTATTAAAATTGGGGATCCCGTCCAGAAAAAGAGTATTCTCATTCATAGTAAATATAAATTTTGTTCATTTTCAGCAACAAACTTACCCAAAACCATGATATGTAAATTAGAGCTGCAAAATCTACAAAACTTCAATAGTACTAGTGATAAAAAGAAATACAAGCTACAGACTTACTTGCCACTGAGAGGAAGCTAAAAGCACTCTCGACCAAATTGACTTTACATATTCATATGCAGCATCAGGTGACATTAATTTGTGGTGCACCTACACCAAAAAGATCACAATGTAAGAAAATAACAACACCAACCTGTCATACTTTGATTTTTCTACTCTTCTATGATTGGGAACTAACCAGATAACAAATAACAATAGTTGTGCTGCGACCCCGTCCAGCTTTGCAGTGGACATAGGTAGTTCGTCCAGAAAATGCATTTTCTTTATCAAAAGAACCAAATCAGGGAAAAACGTCAAAAACAGTAACAAACAAGTGTATAATAACTAAATTGTAATGAGGAGCATAGTTATTACAAGCCTACGATTAGATGAATTTTATAACTACTCTGAGTTCTATTTAGTTTTACCCGGAAGTGAGAGGTGAAAAGACTTTAAGAAGGGTAGAAAAATACAGTTACAAATGAGCATAATTACTAAAGTTAAAATGAGAAACATTGTTATTATAAGCCTACCAGTAGATGCATTTTAGAACTTCTACATACATATGAATTTTTTCTGACTTCTATTATTATTATTAATAATTATTTTTACCCGGGAGGAGGATGGTGGAAAGAAGTAAAGCTCAAGATTATAAAATACACTGCACAAAGTATACAAAGAAACATCCAACACATAATATCTAATCAGGTCAAGAACTACGCAACATTCTAAATTTTCACCAAACTTGCAGTTTCAGGACATACCTTACGATATGAATGTAGACGTGTTCTTTCTAGTTTCTTGTCAAGCTTTTTCAAAGGCAACCCATTGGAAAAATTAATCACAAAAGGTTTCTCGTCAAGACAGAAGCTTTGGTAAAAGCAATGCCATAAGTACAACTAACAAAAAAGACACGTTAATACCTCTCTTCTGTCACAGCTATGAATGAAGACATGAATGTTTCCACCCTCTATTGTATTGAATATTCAAATATTAGTTGCAGCATCAAAAATCAAACAGAAAATATAAGTTTCAAACTATAACAAGATATTTCCAGCCAACCAGCTGCAATTGTGAATTGATAAATGATTGAGTGAACCTATACAATAAGCCTTAACCATAATGTTTCAGAAATAAAAATGCTAACCTTTCCTTCCAATGCTTCTACAACAGCAAGAGCCTTATTGCAACACAATTAAAGCAGAAATGTCAGCAAAAGAAATTTTCTAAATGTGCTTGAGTGAATAAATCACTCAGCAACTATGATATTTATATACACTATATAATTAATTACATATTATGTTTACAAGGAGAAATAAATAATAGTCTAACTTCCTAAATGCATGAATCTAAATATACAAGAACCTAAGACTTAAATGTTCATTTTAGTGGAAAACATACAATGTATTTTTTCTATTTCCAACACCTACTATTTTAATTGAAATATAAATCATTATTTTACACAATCTTAAGTCACAGTTTACAAAACCTTAAATAAACAGTGCCTAAAATGAGAGAATGTTCAACCAAAGATATTTCGTAAAGCACATGGTACACAATATGCAGAAATTTCCAACAAATCTATTTCTTTATTTAAGTATTGCAAATAGTAATAGTGAAATGTAAATGTAGAACATAAAGTGAATAACAGTATACTTGTCTGTAACCAATTGCTTTTGTTGCAGACTTGGAGTTTGGTCGAAGACCGGTATCAAGAAGCCATTGAGCCTCAGACAAAATGCTATCCCCTCCTGCAATCAAAGAAAACCGTGAGACTGATTGCAATTATATATTCACATAATGTAGACAAATAACATTGAATCTATTGTTATAACAGTAAACATAATTTGATATGAACATGTATCGGATTCATATTTATATACAAATTACGTGTGATTCCAGTTCATGATATACCTAATAATATTTCTTCACACCGATAATCAAGTGAGCTGTAGAGGTCAAGTCTGTTGCTTGAAAGGAAAAAACACATGAAATCGTAGTCTAACTTTGCTGAATCAGTTTCTTTCATTGCATCATAATTAGTGTTTGTATCAGATGGATCAGAACCATCAGCAACTCTAGAATCACCCTGTTCCCTGAAAGAATCATATGGTACCCGAAAAACAGAAGGAGGTGATCCACTAGACTTCCATTTCAAAAGATAATAAATATATGGTGAATTGATGATATATTTCAGTTAACTTCATGATCAAAGAAACCATATTCCTCATATACATCCACACAAAAATACATGTATAAACAGATAATTCACTAAGTAAGCAGTCAGTTACAATTAAGCACATTAGAAAGAGATAAGAGCACCATATTGAGGAAAGTAAAAAAATTTCTGGCAATATGATTCATTGAGCTCGTTATCATATTTGCATAATTTTCATACATGTGCTACAAATGGAAGAGAGAAAGACAGGCAAGAAAGGATATTAAAATGTCAACATTGAGAGGTTTATACAATCTTTTGGTAAAGGTTAGTAGCCAGTCAAAAATTTAAAGGTGCTTATGTGTAACATTATAAAATAGCAAGCTTGCCTTAATAATTTCTAGACTACGCCGTAATCTATACCAATTATTCACTGCTAAATGTTGGACCTTTGGATCACCTGCTTTTACCACCAATTTCACAGCAGCATCCCAGTCGTCATTTCTTCGTAATTCAGCTAACTCTATATATGCTTGAGATGTTATCTCTGTAGAGGGTTTAGGCACATCTGGCTTTCCATATATGAACCTTGTATTTTAAAGATCGGAAAAAAAAATCATAGGTATATATTCCCTATTAGCTGATTTATAAATACTTACAAAAAAGAAACACAATAATGATATGTAATAAAATAGTGATAACTCACTAATATGGTGGGTGTCAGTCAACACAGTAGTTTTTGACAAAAGTTAGTTTATATTGTACAAAAGACAAACCAATCGAACCTCTAGCTTCTTAACGTATAGTTAATGTATAGTTAACGTAAGTTATGCAAGACTCACAACCAAGTTTGCATTACTACTTACTCATAATATAGTAATGTATAATCATGCAACTATGTAAATATTCTGGGAATTCATAAAGAAATGAATAACTTCATCAGTAGATTGCAGAATAAGAGAAGTGGATTCCATTTACGATTTATGCACTCTTATTGACCTGTTACAGATCAGCAATTACACTTGGAAAGAAAACTTCCGCCGAAAGCACATGAACCTGTACGGACCGATCAAAGTGCCAGTAAATACAAAGTCAAAGTACTGGCAGAAAAAAACAGGAAGCATGGTAAAAAAAAGAACAAACAATAAGATGTATTTGTTGGTTTGCGTGTCGTACCATATAGCATTTTCCCTTACAGAAACATGATACAACAACTATGCCACAATTAAGAAAATGCATTTCAAAGAATTAGAATAAAAATTCAGAACAGTTAATTGAAAAAGACAAACCATCTTAAATACAGTCCAGTGCCTCCAGCAACTATCGGAATGCGACCTTTGTCAAGAATAGATCTTATCGCTTGCCTTGCATTCTCAAAAAACTGCCCAGCAGAATAATCTGATAAATAAGAATTAGTTTCGAATTTCAATTTGGGGAAACGAATGAGCTCTAAAAAATCCAGCAACAGAGAAATGAATATGAAGATAATTGTGTTCAAATCGTTACCTAAACAAATATAGCTTAGTCTAAAAGAAAACATACCTTCAAATCGTTTTTCTTGTAGGGACCAGGGGATGTCAATGCCAATATATCCGGTATGACAATTACAGTGCCAGTAAAAATCACTCTGCGAGGAGACAGTTTATGGTTGGACTATTGAGTTGATAAAGTAAGAAAAGTTAAAATTTTAGTAAAATTTGAACATTTCAAGCAAATAAGTGGCTAGAAAAAGCTTGCGTGTCACCGGCCCTTACATGTTCCACAATCTCATGACGGAGAATACCTGAAAAGAGTTTCCGACACCTACATTAGTTTTGGTGAAGCTAAGATTGAGGACTTGAGTTCACAGCTACCAACTCAGGCAGCAGAACAGTTTAAGGCTTCTAATTTGAGCTATGTCACAAGCAATAGATTGCACCACAGTCTGGGCCTCAAGACTTGTGCTGAGCAATTGAAAAGCATGACTGGCATGCTTAGGCACTGAAGGACTTGAAATAGCCTCAACAAGAAAAGACTTTGTCCCTGTTTCCTTAGCAGGAGGAGACACAACAGAGAGTTGACTACCAGGAGATGAACCCTCACATTGAGAATTAGCAGATGAAAGGTAAATTTGATCAATAACTTCCTTCAATTATGCGGTAGCTTCCTTAAAGGTAGGGACATCGCCGAACACCACTCTTGGCGTGGGCTCTCCGCCGGTTATGAACAGATCACCTTCATCGGCGAATTCCCAGTCAGACAAATCGCCGGACACCGCCGTATGCAGTGGCTTCACATCAGACCAAGAAAGCCATCATTTCTTCCGCCAAAGAGGTTTCATAGACCGATCGAGGTTCTTTTTCTCAAGATATTAAGATTCTATTACTACTATGAGAGGTTTTTCTTGAGATATCATTTTTGTCGCAATCAGAATAAATTGGTTGCTCTCGCATATGATTCTCAAAGAGCAACATAGATTAAATGATGTAATGAATTAAGGAAGTTGTATGAATTTGTAAAGACTATTTTGGCTTGTGAATTACAGCACTGTGATGTAGTTGAAATCAATGATTCTCACTCTACCATTTTTCTATCTCTGCACTAATTTGGCTACTATGAACAATTATGTCTTTCTCAAAATATTCTATAGAAGATCTAGTCTAAAATCACCCAACCCGATATTTCGATTTAAATTACTAGTATGAAGCATGTTCTGAATTATAAACAATGTATAAAAAATCAAGCTACAAGTTTAAACTCCTAAACAAGCAAAAGACTCCAAATCAAACAACAAGCACAATAGAGAAAGTAACTGCCGCAGCCAGACACGATCACCGGAAACAAAATCGAGTCTGATACGAACTCAGGATAAAACCATTGAATTAACAATATACAAGGTTTCAAACCAGGATCCGATTCAAGGTTTGAAAAGTAATTTAGGGTTTGAGAAGACAAACATGTTAAGATTCGAATTGATGGTGATTGCTTTGACGGTGATTCGCAATGACGGCGTGAGTGGCTGAGAAAAAAGTTTGTGTCCTTCCTTGGACCACCGCTTGCTCTCCTACCGGCCTTTCTCTCTTAGTTTTCCCCGCCTTTGGCAGTGAACGACTCGGCTGTGCTTCGGGAAGCTAACTCATTTGACATCGAATCCATGATCAATTCGCAGACTGATCCGCTTAGACTTCGGGCGTTGGGACTTAAAGGGAAACCACGCAAAGCTCCGGTGATCCACTCTATTCAATGGCAACCTCCATTCCAAGGATTTCTGGAAAAAAATGAGAAAAGGTGAATCAGTTTTCAATTTTAGCGGAAAAAGACGGAATTTTGATAGAAATAGTACAGTTTTATTTTAATTAATTTTTTATATTTTTCTTTAATATTGATTGAAATGTATTGTTTATTTGATATTTTATATTATTATGAGTATATATAGTCTAATTTTATGTTTAATTTTTACTATAAAAATTATAAAAATTGTTTTTAAAATTTTGAGTTTATAAAATTTTGATATATAATTTAATTTTAATAATTTAATTTTGGATAGAATATTTTGAATTTAATTTTTACTATAAAAATTGTTTTTAAAATTAAATTTTTATTTTAAGTATATATAATATTTTAATTTTTATATATTTTAAATTTAATTTATTACTATTAAACTACATTGTCATGAAAATTCTAATAATTATAATAATTATTTATTAAATTAATTAATAAAATTGAAAAGGTTAGAAAATAAAAATGAAAAAAAAAAGTGGAAAATTAAAGAAATAAAAAAAATAGTGATTATGATTGACTAAAGTAATTGCGACAGTTCGCCTTAACTGTCGCGATTGCGAAAAGAGGGCAGTTTTTTGGTAACTGTCGAATTATTTTATACAACATGTCTAAATAATTTGTGACAGTTGGCTCAAACCGTCGTGAAAACTGTCGTAGTCCAGGAATAAGGACGGTTTTTTTATAACTGTCGCAAAAAATCTACGACAGTTGACCCTAACTGTCGTGAAAACCGTCGCAATCCAAGAATAATGACGGTTTTGTGATAACTGTTGCAACTCAAGTGTCGTAAATCTCCTTTTTTCTTGTAGTGTCAGCATCGCAGAAGCCAACTAATTTAAAATCATCAGATCTTCTGTAACACAAACCCATGTTAGTAGTACCTTTCAGATACCTCAAAATCCTCTTAATAGTTGTTAAGTGAGATTCTCTAGGATCTGATTGGAATCTAGCACAAAGACAAACACTAAAAAGAATATCAGGTCTAGAAGCAGTCAAATACAGAAGAGAACCAATCATACCTCTGTAGAGCTTTTGATCTACCTTCTTACTTACCTCTTCTTTTCCTGGAGTGCTAGTAGGATGCATTGGAGTTTTAGCCAACTTACTTTCTGTCATGTTAAACTTCTTCAGAAGCTCCTTCACATACTTTGTCTGATGTATGTAGGTGCCTTCTGGAGTTTGATTGACTTGAATTCCCAGAAAGAATCTGAGTTCTCCCATCATGCTCATTTCAAATTCTGCCTGCATAGATTGAGCAAACTCCTTTCCAAGCGTAATATTTGTAGTTCAAAAAATAATATCATCTACGTAAATCTGACAGATTGAAATGTCTTAATTGATTTTGTAACACGGTGGGAGAACTGACTTTAAACAATGTTGCGGATAGCAAGAGTCGCCACCGACTTTTATTTTATCCATGAGGAAAGGTTATAAAAGAACAGGAAAGACCTTAGAGAATATTTTGGGTCCGGGGGGTAGGTTATGAAAAGGGAAGGTGTTAGCACCCTTTTCATCCATGGTTATCCATGGGCTCTTAGGTACTTAAGCTCACTTTTGAATTGTTTTGAAAGTGTAGTGTGTGAATAGAAAATTTTCAGAATAGTTAATAAATAATCCATGTAAGGATGTGTTAAGAACTTGTTTGAAAATTTTGTTGGAAATTTGTTTAAGTGTGAAAAAGTTTTGAAGTGAGCAAGTATCTAGGAGTAGCCTACCCTAATGTTTTAAGGTCTTTCTTATTCTTTATCCTTTCCTTAGTAAGACTATCCCTACTATAATGGAGTAGGTAGTCCTTACTTTGGATGTTAAGGGACATGTGAGGGACAATTGGATTTTTGAAGGCCATTGTGGGGTGTAATAAGCAAACTGGAGGGACTATCATCATTTTTCGAAAGGGACTCGATTCGTAAAGGCAACCATAAGGGACTTTGATGATTTTCTTTTTGAGGGACTTGCTTTATACACCCCACTTAACCAATATTCATAGGCAACTTGAGGGATATCCTTAAGAAGTGAGACGGCGATTAAAATCGACTTACGTGTGTGAAATGTTTAATTTAATTATCTTATATTAAAATGATCTAATTTATTTTTTTAAATATCATACATATTGGCACTCCCTAATTACTAACCATAATGATAATAATAATTAAATGATTACAATTTACATCTAAGAGGCAATTACAAAATTATAATAAATAAAATAAATAGTAAAATATGATCAAAATAAATATAATAAAAAAAATAACAAATAAGTAAATAAAATATTGGGGTTAGTAAATAATAAGAAAAATTAAATAAGGTTAGTATAAATATAAAGTTAGTGAAAATAATTAGTTGAAACAATAATAATGAGAAAAATAGACAAAGTTAGAAAAAATAATAAGATAGAAATTTCAAAATAATAATAAGCAACAAAATATGATTAGCAATAATAATTAATTAATAACGTGATTAAACATAAGATTTGATTTTTATTTAGAAACATAAATGATTAAATAATTACTATAATATAAAGTTCTAAATATCATAAGATTTGATTTTTATTTAGAAACATAAATGATTAAATAATTACTATAATATAAAGTTCTAAATATCATAAGATTTGATTTTTATTTAGAAACATAAATGATTAAATAATTACTATAATATAAAGTTCTAAATATAACATAACTATAAATTTCTTAATCATTTACAAAAATTTAATTATCTCTAATTATATATTAACAATTATTAAGAAAAATATTTACACATTATGATGAAAACAAATTTTAACTAATCAATAATCACATTCACCAAAATTTTACATTAAGTATTTATAAGGTTTAATTTTATTTACAAAAATTTACAAGAATTATAATAAATATATACATAGAATCATATAGAAAATTAAAATTAGGTTTTCATATTAATTTGGAAAAAAGATGTTAATGTTATTTATTTTAAAAAAACAGATTTTTATATTACAACAAATTTTAATAAATTAATGATAACAATAATAATAATAATGATAATAATGATAATAATAATAAATAATAATAATAATAATAATAATAATAATAATAATAATAATAATAATAATAATAATAATAAAAAAGCAATAATGAATTTTAAATGTGCCAAATAACCCAACAATGTTGCTAACGCAGAAATGCGCTCATCGCAACCAGATCTAAATCGGACGAAACAAAATTTATCGCAAAGAAAAAGAAATTAAGCAAAAATAGTATTATTGCTCACACAAAAATGCGATCATCGCAACCAGATCGAACTAACACAAATGTCACGCGTCATGCACACAAATGTGCAAACATCGTATCGACATAATTCGATCAAAAATCTTATATATATAAACTCTAACAATTTAAAAATTATATATATATATAAACGCAACAGTAATAGATAAAGAAAAAGAAATAACGGTAATAGATGAAGAAAAAGAAATAACGGTAAAAGATGAAGAAAAAGAAACAACAGTAATAGATGAAGAAAAAGAAATAACGGTAAAAGATGAAGAAAAAGAAACAACAGTAATAGATGAAGGAAAAGAAATAACGGTAAACGATGAAGAAAAAGAAACAATAGTAATGGATGAAGGAAAAGAAATAACGGTAAACGATGAAGAAAAAGAAACAATAGTAATGGATGAAGAAGAAAACTAAATAACGGCCAACGGCACTCACTCCTCTTAGGTTTTTTTCATTCTCTCCTCCTTTCCAACAAGGCAACACATGTATATATAGGGAACAAATTAGGGTTAACACCAAATTGTCAATAATGTCCCTAAAGCCCATTTTAAAGCCCAAACTAAATAATTAGTTAAGAAAAAATAAAATTTAAATAATTTAAAATAATTAAAATAAACTTAAAATAAAAACTAATAATCCTATTGATTCCTAAAATAAAAAATATTATAAAAAGAACAAAATTTTTTTCAATATTTTTTATTTTATGATTTTTTGGATATTTTTATGAATAATTTAGAAAAAAGTGAAAAAAAATAATATTTTAAAAAATGATTTAATTAAAATACGAAAATAATAATTAAATAATAATAAAAAACTATTTTTGTTATTTTTTTAATGAAAGATAGAAAAATTTAGAGTAAAAATAATAAAAAACAAAAAAAAGTGACAAAGGTGAGATTCGAACTCTCAACCTCTCACACTCATAACTCCTTACACATGTCCTCCTGCCAATTGTGCCATTTTTACTTTTTAGAAAAAAAATGCATGCCATATGATATTTACCTGCAAAAAGTCAAACGACTACACAAATTTGTTAGTAATTGATTAAATGCAATGAAATGCGACGACAAATCTTAGGGCAAAATTTGGGGTATTACAGTTATTATGATAATATTTCTCACCCAACCTCTCTTTGATGTTGGCAAAAAAAAAATCATGAAGTTTGACTTTGGTTTGACCACAGTTGACCTCAGTTTGACATTTTAACTGCATTGACTGCTTTTGACTTATCTGATCATCTGACTGAGCAAACTTTTGAGAAAAGTCTTGAAACTTGACATGGGGGTTCTTATACACATATAAGATGTTATGAAGCTCACTTGAAGTCTTGGAAGTCCATTTAGCCTGATTAAAGTCAAAACCCTAGTTTTGGATGCACTGCTTAGGAGGTGCATTGTCTGAGGGAATTGTCAACTCTTCTGACCAATTGTGAATTTTGTGAACCTTGTGAACCTTCTTGGAACACAAAGTCTTGTATTGTGAGGGCAAATTTTGGGGTGCAACAGCTGCCCCTGTTCAATTTTCTGAAACCTGAGGGGTTAGATTGGTATATTTGTCAGTCGTAACCTGGAAGGTTGAAGGGGATTGAACACAAAAGCCCAAAAATTTGCACTCACCAGTGCATGGAGTGATATTGATGGTTGGTTGAACATGATTGAGTGGGCTTAAAGATGCCACTTGGGGAAAGTTCTTCAGTAGTATAATGAGAACTGTCAGGAGTCTGGAGTAATACTGATGTAACAGCATGTCTTCATGAGGATAGAGCGATCAATAATGATAACCCTAAAGCAGTCTTGAAGTGATAAATCGGACCTCAGGAGGATAGAGCAATCAATAGCTCTAAAGCAGTCTTGAAGTAATAATGGCTTCAGGAGGATAGAGCAATCAATAGCTCTAAAGCAGTCTTGAAGTAATAGAATGGCTTCAGGAGGATAGAGCAATCAACAGCTCTAAAGTAGTCTTGAAGTAATGATTTCAGGAGGATAGAGCAATGAATAGCTCTAAAGCAGTCTTGAAATAATAACGTGATATGTCTTCAGGAGGATAGAGCAATCAATAGCTCTAAAGCAGTCTTGAAGTAATGATTTCAGGAGGATAGAGCAATGAATAGCTCTAAAGCAGTCTTGAAATAATAATGTAATTTCAGGAGGATAGAGCAATGAATACTCTAAAGCAGTCTTGAAGTAATGATTTCAGGAGGATAGAGCAATGAATAGCTCTAAAGCAGTCTTGAAATAATAACGTGATATGTCTTCAGGAGGATAGAGCAATCAATAGCTCTAAAGCAGTCTTGAAGTAATGATTTCAGGAGGATAGAGCAATGAATAGCTCTAAAGCAGTCTTGAAATAATAATGTAATTTCAGGAGGATAGAGCAATGAATACTCTAAAGCAGTCTTGAAGTAGTGATTTCAGGAGGATAGATCAATGAATAGCTCTAAAGCAGTCTTGAAATAATAACGTGATATGTCTTCAGGAGGATAGAGCAATCAATAGCTCTAAAGCAGTCTTGAAGTAATGATTTCAGGAGGATAGAGCAATGAATAGCTCTAAAGCAGTCTTGAAATAATAATGTAATTTCAGGAGGATAGAGCAATGAATACTCTAAAGCAGTCTTGAAGTAGTAATATGACCTCATGAGGATAGAGCAATGAATAGCTCTAAAGCAGTCTTGAAGTAATAGGATGATTTCAGGAGGATAGAGCAATCAGCAACTCTAAAGCAGTCTTGAAATAATAATGTGATATGTCTTCAGGAGGATAGAGCAATCAATAGCTCTAAAGCAGTCTTGAAGTAATGATTTCAGGAGGATAGAGCAATGGATAGCTCTAAAGCAGTCTTGAAATAATAATGTAATTTCAGGAGGATAGAGCAATGGATAACTCTAAAGCAGTCTTGAAATAATAATGTGATATGTCTTCAGGAGGATAGAGCAATCAATAGCTCTAAAGCAGTCTTGAAGTAATGATTTCAGGAGGATAGAGCAATGAATAGCTCTAAAGCAGTCTTGAAATAGTAATTTCAGGAGGATAGAGCAATGAATACTCTAAAGCAGTCTTGAAGTAATGATTTCAGGAGGATAGAGCAATGAATAGCTCTAAAGCAGTCTTGAAATAATAACGTGATATGTCTTCAGGAGGATAGAGCAATCAATAGCTCTAAAGCAGTCTTGAAGTAATGATTTCAGGAGGATAGAGCAATGAATAGCTCTAAAGCAGTCTTGAAATAATAATGTATTTTCAGGAGGATAGAGCAATGGATAACTCTAAAGCAGTCTTGAAATAATTAGATGGCTTCAGGAGGATAGAGCAATCAATAGCTCTAAAGCAGTCTTGAAGTAGTAATATGACCTCATGAGGATAGAGCAATGAATAGCTCTAAAGCAGTCTTGAAGTAATAGGATGATTTCAGGAGGATAGAGCAATCAGTAGCTCTAAAGCAGTCTTGAAGTCATGAGAGGCTATCAGGAGGATAAAATAACCCTGAGGTTACAATAAAGCAGTCCCAAAGTAATAAGAAGCTCATCAGGAGGATAAAGTAACCCTGAGGTTACAATAAAGCAGTCCCAAAGATCATAAGCTTGTTTGTTGGATAATTAACCTGAAAACAAGGTAGCATTCTGTATAACAACATTAGTTTATGCTTTATGTATGCATGTATGACATGATGCACTTAGGTAATGTACTATAGACATATATGTTATGGTATGATGTAAATGATGCATGTATGATATGACACTGCTGGAAGTGTCTGGATATCCTTGTATAACAACTGCTGGCCAAGGAAAATAAATCCCGATTCGTTGTTGAAGAATACATAACCCTCCGTCTGCTGGGGATAACAAGGTATAGATAACCTCCCATTGTTGGGGATAACAAGGTATAGATAACCTCCCGTTGTCGTTTGATAGTAGGATAAGTATAACATCCCGTCTTCGTTCATCGTGCCCTTATTGGAAAGTAATTTCCCGTATATCCGTATGAGGATAAAAGAGATGGATATAAATTCCAGGGGAGATTAGACTTTGTGAAAATGGATTAGTCCTACTGATGGTTTGTAACTGTCTTGTAAAGATGAACCGGCGAAGCTTCGTTGAAATCCTTCCCTCGTTCGTCCTTAGTAAATACTATTACTGCATTTTCATGCATTTCTGGTAAACATCAATCATATTAAAAGCATACATGCATTTCTGGTAAACATCAATCATATTCAAAGGCATACATACATTCAAACACAACCAATGGACGTTTCGCTTATGTAAATAGGGTAAAAGTAAATCTGGATTCAAAAGATGGAATTTATTTATATCAAAAGTGACCCATACACGGGTAAGTTTGTACAAGGAGACATAAACCCTAGTAAGAGAATTTTGTCATGAAGTTTTAAAAAGAATCAGCTATGTGGGAAATAATCCTATTGAGTTTCAATTCTACTATTGCCACTCAAGTATCTCATCTTCTTGCTGTTGAGACGGAAACGATTGGATTGAGCTTTATCTGTTTGAGCTTGAGTAAGTAGTACAACTGGTTGCAGTTTCATGAGTGATCCAAACGAGACATAGTCATACGCTTTAATCCCTAACTTTTGCCTGGATTGCCCTTTCAGGTTTTCAATCCACCGGGATACCCTTTTTTGCCCAAGCCGCCTTTTCAGGTTTTCGACTTGCCGGGTGTACATCTTTTTATATATATATCCCTAATTTTTGCCCAAACCCTTTTGGTTTGCCGGGATGCCCTTATTTTTGCCTAGGCCTGTCAACCTAGCGGGTCTCTTTTTATGCGTAGTATTTTTTAACTATGTCTGCGTTTACAGGTTGTGGGAAGTCTTCACCATCCATTGTAGTCAGTATCATGGCACCTCCTGAGAACACTGTCTTGACTACAAATGGTCCCTCATATGTTGGAGTCCACTTGCCCCTAGGATCACCCTGTGGTAATATGATACGCTTGATTACCAAGTCACCAGCCTGGTATACCTTTGGCTTAACCTTCTTGTTAAAAGCTTTGATCATCCGTTTCTGGTACATCTGGCCATGACAAACTGCTTCTAACCTTTTCTCATCAATCAAATTTATCTGGTCAAGTCGAGTCTGAATCCACTCATCTTCATCCAAGCCTGCATCCTTCATAATTCTCAAGGAGGGGATCTGAACTTCAATAGGCAGAACTGCTTCCATACCATAGACTAAGGAGAATGGGGTTGCCCCTGTTGAAGTACGTATTGTAGTACGATAACCATGCAGAGCAAATGGTAACATCTCGTGCCAATCCTTGTAAGTAACAGTCATCTTCTGTACAATCTTCTTAATGTTCTTATTAGCAGCTTCAACTGCCCCATTCATCTTTGAAATCAACAAGGTAGTATGGGTCAACATATACTGTCTTAGTCGGCGAGCAGCCCGTGCCAAAGCGCAGCAAGTTTTCTCGAGCAGTGAGTATTTTGTTTCACAGTCGGTAAACTTTTTGCTAAGGTAGTATATTGCCTGCTCTTTTCGACCAGACTCGTCATGTTGCCCCAATACACACCCCATTGAGTTGTCTAATACTGTTAAATACATAATCAAGGGTCTTCCATCAACTGGTGGCATTAAAATTGGAGGTTCTAGCAAATATCTCTTGATTTCATCAAAGGCAGTCTGGCACTCATCATTCCATTCCATCACCTGATCTTTCTTCAACAACTTGAAGATTGGCTCACAGATGGTAGTTAATTGGGAAATAAATCTTGCAATGTAGTCCCAAGAAACCTCTAACCTCCTTCTCAGTACGGGGAGCTGGCATCTCTCGTATAGCTTTCACTTTTGCAGGATCCACTTCAATACCTTTTCCACTGACAATGAAACCCAGGAGCTTTCCAGATCTAACTCCAAAAGTACACTTGTTTGGATTTAATCTCAACCTGTATTTCTTCAACCTCTCAAACAACTTGTGCAGATGATCAAGATGTTGTTCTTCATTCTGAGACCTGGCTATCATATCATCCACATATACCTCTATCTCATGATGAATCATATCATGAAACAAAGCCACCATAGCACGCTGATATGTTGCCCCTGCATTCTTATGCTGAGCAGTGTTGTCTAAATCAGCCCCTATCTGGACCTCTTTTCTGTTTTCTTCAGTTCCCAGATTCACAACTTCGACTGGCTCTTCATGTGGCTGTATAGCTTTCTCTTCTTGTTGTAACAACCTAGCAAGCCCTACAGATATTTCACAATCGTCCTCGTTTCCGTCTTCAGTTTGATAGATCGGATTCTCGAAATTGTAATTGGCAATAGTAGAACTGTTATCAATTGGATCCAGAGTGGATGAGGATCGGCATTTTAGTGACGTGGGTGTGTGTAAGAACACATAGCTGATAAAGCAAAAATAAAAGAAAAAGAAAGACAAGGAACACAATATTTACGAAAACGAAACGTCCACTGATTTTATCGAATGAAGTATGCAAATGAGATGACAACCCGTAACAAGCACACCATTGTGCCCCGGGTAAGGCACATGGCTTGAAAGTTTTAATTGTTCCAAAAATTGCAAATTTAAAAACATAACACAGTAATAGTATTTACTCCTGACTAAAGGAGATAGGGATAACATCTTCAGCTGTCCAATTATTGAGTCCAGCACCCACAGTAGGAAAAATCCATGCCTCCAAGTTGAAAGTGTTTACATGGCTGACAAAGTATTCTTCCTCTCCAAAGAGAGTAACAACTTTTCCATTCACCGGATATCTCAACTTTTGATGTAATGTGGAGGTCACAGCACCTGCCCCATGGATCCAGGGACGACCAAGCAGACATGAGTACGAAGGACGAATATCCATCACATAGAATGTAGCAGTAAACACCTGAGAGCCAACCTTGATTGGAAGATCAATTTCCCCATGCACTACTCTTCTAGAACCATCAAAAGCCTTTACCACAATATTACTGGGCTTCAATACCGTATCTTCAGGACTCAGCTTGTTCAGGACTTCCTTAGGCAACACATTCAGAGAGGAACCATTGTCTATCAGCACATGAGACAGGGTAGTGCCCCTGCATTCAATTGAAATATGCAAGGCCCTGTTATGATCCCTCTTGGCAGGGGTCAAGTCAGCATCAGAAAATCCTAACCCGTTGTCATAGGTCAGGTGAGCAACACAATTCTCAAACTGGTCCACAGAAATTGCACTGGGTACATGAGCCATCTTTAGAAACTTGATCAATGACTTGGCATGAGCCTCAGAACATAATAACGGGGAGAGCATAGAAATCTTTGAGGGAGTATGCCCCAGCTGATCAACAATATCATAATCACTCTTGCGAATGACTTTCAATACTTCTTCCATCTGCTTAGAGAGGTCATCAGCAGCTGGCACATCAGTAGATACAGGCTCAATAACAGGACCCTTGCCCCGAGCATCAGTGGTGGAAGTAACAACAGGAGTAACTGCACTCTTAGAAGCAACTGGAGGAGAGAAGACTCTTCCACTACGAGTGATCTTGCTAGATCCAGCAATATTATCAATGTCAACAGGCACATCAGGTAAAGGCTCTTGCTTAACACCATGGATGTAAACGTCAGACCCATAGTGCCAAGGTACAGCTTTGTCAGATGTATAAGGAATAGGACCAGGAGTGGTAATGATCAGAGGAGCCATCCATAGCATCCATTCTATCCACCAGCATCTTGACTTTGTCTTCGTTAGGCTCATGGTAGCAGTTAGCCTCAGAATCAGAGTCCCCCATAGTGTTGTGGAGACTGCCTCTCTCCTGCTCAGACTCTTCAGATTCATAGTCTTCAACCTGTTCCTTGGTCTTGTCAGGACCTTTGAATCTTCTTCCCATGTTGAGCAACCCAGCAGACCTTCTAGCTTTCTTAGTCTTCTTGGCCAGCAGTGTCTTCAATTCATCCTGCCCCTTGGATAGGTTCAGGATCAGCTCTTGGAACTGTGCATTCTGTGCCTGAAGATCCTTAACTGATTGTTCAAGAGCCATTGCTGAAATAAACAGCGAGAAGATGAGAAACCTGTGCACAATTATAACCCTGTGATGCAATGATATGGGAATGCATATGCAATGTTTTCAAGGACCGCAGGATTTAAATTTGCTTAAACAAACAAGAAAGTAACTTTTTATTAGTAATAACTTGTTTTGCCTTTTAGGCTTACAAAAAATGAAAACGAAATAAGTACAAAAGATGGGGTTTTAAGTCTCCCATGGACGCTTCCTCTTTGTGTTGAGGTATGAGTTGAGGTTTCGTTCCTCATGAAGTAGCTTTGTTAGCTCTAGGATCCTTGCTTGGCTTGCTTTGTAATGAGCCTCGAAAGTATCCCTTTGCTCTTTCAGTTGGATCCATGATCTCTGCAAGTCTTCCATATCAGTAGGCCTGTCTGGGTGAAGGATGGTATAAGCTGTGTCTCCTTCAGCAACAGGTTCCATGGTAACTGGTAGGACGGCAGGATATGGCATCATGAGTGTCTGAGCACGAGATCGTACCCATCTGAGATAAGCCTCCATAGGAATAGTGTACTTAGGCTCCAGTGTCTTGCTGTCAATCCTGTTTACCTTTTCCCAAGCTCGTATGAATCTCTGACGGTAACCCTGAAGATCGTTGTCGTAGTCAAACACAATGCCCTGAATCAACATGTCATGTGGACCATCGCTCCGGGCGTAACCAAACTGTCGTAAAGCTAGAGATGGGTTGTAGGTGATGCCTCCTCTTATGCCTAGAAGCGGCACGTTAGGAAACTCCCCACAACGGTCAATGATGGTGACATTCTCCGTAGATCTGGAGCACCAATGGATGTCTGAGTGAGAAAGTGACATGATCCTCTTGGACCATCTGAACCTTTGCTCATTCTTTATTACTGAGCGAGGAAGGTGAGAAATAAACCACCTAGAAAGTAAAGGTATGCAGCACATCAAAGTTCCTCTTGCCCTTGTAGTACGGGTGTGAAGAGAATGTAGGATGTCCCCAAGTAAGGTAGGCACTGGATTGTGACTCAGGAATATGTTGATGGCATGAACGTCTATGAACTGATCAGGATTGGGGAACAACACTAAGCCATAAATCAATAAGGCTAAGATCTCCTCAAAAGCATCGTAGCTCATAGCCTTCAAGAACATTTGAGCTTTATCCACTAATACCTTGGCAAGAATACCTTTAACTCCACTTCTCGTCTCTAGAACAATGTCAGACTTCTTCAGATGTAGAGCTGCAGCAATAACTTCTGGTTTAAGCTCCTTCTCTAAGCCTGTGAATGGCTTCTGATCAAGAACAGGTATACCCAGAAGTTTAGAGAACTCCTCCATGGTTGGAACCAGCTGATAATCAGGAAATGTAAAGCAATGGTGCTTAGGGTCAAAGAACTGAAACAGCACACTCATCATGTCTTCACTGAACCCTGAAGTAACTAGATCCAATAAGTGACCATGTCTCTTGTTGAACTGGGAATGATCAGGCACTAGGGAAACCAACTCCTTGAGCTTAGCAGGTATCCCTACAAAGTTGATCCTGATGGTGTTTCTACGAGCAGAAGCCATGACCTGCAACAAAGAACAAAGATAAATCCTTTGGTCCTTGAAATGGTTAGGGAAAATGATATGCTTATGATGCATGATGATGTCATGATGTCATGCTCAATCACAAACATGTGGCACACACAAACAAGTCACACCATAGCCCTAGGTTTAAAGGCTTGCATGAGGTTCAAAGGCAAGTACCCTCCCCTGAAGTTAGATGGTTCATCCTGTCCTACAAAAGTAACCAGGTTCTAAGGGATCTCAATATCATTGATCCTTCACAAGGGTGGTTGTTCAGAAGGCAACTTACTTGCCAACCAAAACCTTCCAAGTTTAAGATCTCAACGAGCGTAGTATCAAGTGTCAACCAACTTCAGTCTGCACCAAAGCCGGTTACCTCACTACTTTCTAAAGGCCAAGATGAGTTAACTAGGGTTCTAAAAGTCAGTTAGTGCATTGACAACATATGGCAGCCTCAATATTATCCTCAACTTGACTTAAGGAATATAAGCACCAACCAAGAAGTCGCACTAACTATGGCCACCAGATCAACCGTATCGATATACGTCGTACAGTTTCCTTGGTCTATTGCCATTTACCTAAGGTACACTAGATCCGGGTTAGGACCTTTCACACATAAGAGCACCCCAACAATATAATAATAAAGCAAACAAGGCAAACAATTTAAAGTGATCTTAATTCCTAAGGGTACCCCTCTTAAATAGGTCCCCAGCAGAGTCGCCAGTTCTGTAACACGGTGGGAGAACTGACTTTAAACAATGTTGCGGATAGCAAGAGTCGCCACCGACTTTTATTTTATCCATGAGGAAAGGTTATAAAAGAACAGGAAAGACCTTAGAGAATATTTTGGGTCCGGGGGGTAGGTTATGAAAAGGGAAGGTGTTAGCACCCTTTTCATCCATGGTTATCCATGGGCTCTTAGGTACTTAAGCTCACTTTTGAATTGTTTTGAAAGTGTAGTGTGTGAATAGAAAATTTTCAGAATAGTTAATAAATAATCCATGTAAGGATGTGTTAAGAACTTGTTTGAAAATTTTGTTGGAAATTTGTTTAAGTGTGAAAAAGTTTTGAAGTGAGCAAGTATCTAGGAGTAGCCTACCCTAATGTTTTAAGGTCTTTCTTATTCTTTATCCTTTCCTTAGTAAGACTATCCCTACTATAATGGAGTAGGTAGTCCTTACTTTGGATGTTAAGGGACATGTGAGGGACAATTGGATTTTTGAAGGCCATTGTGGGGTGTAATAAGCAAACTGGAGGGACTATCATCATTTTTCGAAAGGGACTCGATTCGTAAAGGCAACCATAAGGGACTTTGATGATTTTCTTTTTGAGGGACTTGCTTTATACACCCCACTTAACCAATATTCATAGGCAACTTGAGGGATATCCTTAAGAAGTGAGACGGCGATTAAAATCGACTTACGTGTGTGAAATGTTTAATTTAATTATCTTATATTAAAATGATCTAATTTATTTTTTTAAATATCATACATATTGGCACTCCCTAATTACTAACCATAATGATAATAATAATTAAATGATTACAATTTACATCTAAGAGGCAATTACAAAATTATAATAAATAAAATAAATAGTAAAATATGATCAAAATAAATATAATAAAAAAAAATAACAAATAAGTAAATAAAATATTGGGGTTAGTAAATAATAAGAAAAATTAAATAAGGTTAGTATAAATATAAAGTTAGTGAAAATAATTAGTTGAAACAATAATAATGAGAAAAATAGACAAAGTTAGAAAAAATAATAAGATAGAAATTTCAAAATAATAATAAGCAACAAAATATGATTAGCAATAATAATTAATTAATAACGTGATTAAACATAAGATTTGATTTTTATTTAGAAACATAAATGATTAAATAATTACTATAATATAAAGTTCTAAATATCATAAGATTTGATTTTTATTTAGAAACATAAATGATTAAATAATTACTATAATATAAAGTTCTAAATATCATAAGATTTGATTTTTATTTAGAAACATAAATGATTAAATAATTACTATAATATAAAGTTCTAAATATAACATAACTATAAATTTCTTAATCATTTACAAAAATTTAATTATC
Source organism: Lathyrus sativus (assembly GCA_963859935.3). NCBI lineage: Eukaryota > Viridiplantae > Streptophyta > Magnoliopsida > Fabales > Fabaceae > Lathyrus > Lathyrus sativus. The sequence goes on along the minus strand of OZ012740.1, from coordinate 71,743,055 downwards.
TCTAATTATATATTAACAATTATTAAGAAAAATATTTACACATTATGATGAAAACAAATTTTAACTAATCAATAATCACATTCACCAAAATTTTACATTAAGTATTTATAAGGTTTAATTTTATTTACAAAAATTTACAAGAATTATAATAAATATATACATAGAATCATATAGAAAATTAAAATTAGGTTTTCATATTAATTTGGAAAAAAGATGTTAATGTTATTTATTTTAAAAAAACAGATTTTTATATTACAACAAATTTTAATAAATTAATGATAACAATAATAATAATAATGATAATAATGATAATAATAATAAATAATAATAATAATAATAATAATAATAATAATAATAATAATAATAATAATAATAATAATAAAAAAGCAATAATGAATTTTAAATGTGCCAAATAACCCAACAATGTTGCTAACGCAGAAATGCGCTCATCGCAACCAGATCTAAATCGGACGAAACAAAATTTATCGCAAAGAAAAAGAAATTAAGCAAAAATAGTATTATTGCTCACACAAAAATGCGATCATCGCAACCAGATCGAACTAACACAAATGTCACGCGTCATGCACACAAATGTGCAAACATCGTATCGACATAATTCGATCAAAAATCTTATATATATAAACTCTAACAATTTAAAAATTATATATATATAAACGCAACAGTAATAGATAAAGAAAAAGAAATAACGGTAATAAATGAAGAAAAAGAAATAACGGTAAAAGATGAAGAAAAAGAAACAACAGTAATAGATGAAGAAAAAGAAATAACGGTAAAAGATGAAGAAAAAGAAACAACAGTAATAGATGAAGGAAAAGAAATAACGGTAAACGATGAAGAAAAAGAAACAATAGTAATGGATGAAGGAAAAGAAATAACGGTAAACGATGAAGAAAAAGAAACAATAGTAATGGATGAAGAAGAAAACTAAATAACGGCCAACGACACTCACTCCTCTTAGGTTTTTTTTATTCTCTCCTCCTTTCCAACAAGGCAACACATGTATATATAGGGAACAAATTAGGGTTAACACCAAATTGTCAATAATGTCCCTAAAGCCCATTTTAAAGCCCAAACTAAATAATTAGTTAAGAAAAAATAAAATTTAAATAATTTAAAATAATTAAAATAAACTTAAAATAAAAACTAATAATCCTATTGATTCCTAAAATAAAAAATATTATAAAAAGAACAAAATTTTTTTCAATATTTTTTATTTTATGATTTTTTGGATATTTTTATGAATAATTTAGAAAAAAGTGAAAAAAAATAATATTTTAAAAAATGATTTAATTAAAATACGAAAATAATAATTAAATAATAATAAAAAACTATTTTTGTTATTTTTTTAATGAAAGATAGAAAAATTTAGAGTAAAAATAATAAAAAACAAAAAAAAGTGACAAAGGTGAGATTCGAACTCTCAACCTCTCACACTCATAACTCCTTACACATGTCCTCCTGCCAATTGTGCCATTTTTACTTTTTAGAAAAAAAATGCATGCCATATGATATTTACCTGCAAAAAGTCAAACGACTACACAAATTTGTTAGTAATTGATTAAATGCAATGAAATGCGACGACAAATCTTAGGGCAAAATTTGGGGTATTACAGTTATTATGATAATATTTCTCACCCAACCTCTCTTTGATGTTGGCAAAAAAAAATCATGAAGTTTGACTTTGGTTTGACCACAGTTGACCTCAGTTTGACCTTTTAACTGCATTGACTGCTTTTGACTTATCTGATCATCTGACTGAGCAAACTTTTGAGAAAAGTCTTGAAACTTGACATGGGGGTTCTTATACACATATAAGATGTTATGAAGCTCACTTGAAGTCTTGGAAGTCCATTTAGCCTGATTAAAGTCAAAACCCTAGTTTTGGATGCACTGCTTAGGAGGTGCATTGTCTGAGGGAATTGTCAACTCTTCTGACCAATTGTAAATTTTGTGAACCTTGTGAACCTTCTTGGAACACAAAGTCTTGTATTGTGAGGGCAAATTTTGGGGTGCAACAGATTTACAGAAAAGAGTAGTATCCATCTTTCCTCTGATAAAATTATTTTCCAGAAGGAAATTACTCAGCCTCTCATACCAAGCTCTAGGAGCTTATTTTAAGCCATAGAGTGATTTCTTTAATTTAAAAACATTTTCTGGAAATTTTTCATTTTCAAAACCAGGAGGTTGATGGACATAAACTTCTTCTTCTATTATGCCATTTAAGAAAGCACTTTTAACATCCATCTGATATAGAGTGATGTTATTCTATGCAACAAAAGAAATAAGCAAGCGAATAGATTTTAACCTTGCCACAAGAGCGTAAGTCTCTGCGTAATCAATTCCTTCTTGCTGACTATATCCTTGAGCAACCAGCCTAGTTTTGTTCTGAATACTTCTCCTTGCTCATTCAACTTGTTTCTGTAGACCCATTTTGTTCCAATGATATTAAATCCTTTTGGTCTTGGAACCAGATCCCAAACATCATTTCTTGTGAATTGGTTAAGCTCCTCTTGCATGGCAAGTATCCAATCATTTTCTTGCAGAGCTTCATCCACAAAGGTAGGTTCAATGACTGACACCAAACCAAATAATTATGTTCCAGATGATCTGAGAAAGGATCTTGTTCTGATAGGGTCATCCTTCTTTCCAATTATCATTTCTTCTGGATGAGAAGATTTGATTATGGATGATCCTTTAACAGTTGGTTCTTCAGAAATGGTCAAGTTGTCCATCTGAGCAGCCAAAGGAGTAGCATCTGACGTTTCTTCTGGTTCTTTTACTTGAGCTTTGTCTGCCTCTGAGTCTTTAGAGTCTGTGAGAAGAACTTCTCTATCTGCAGAAAGTTCAAGCTGCTTTGGCTTTTGATTGCCAAGCTTATCATCAAATCTAACATGAATTGATTCCTCCATAATCTGTGTCTCAGTATTATATACTCTGTAGCCTTTAGAGCGTTCAGAATAGCCAATCATAAAACACTTATGTGCTTTAGAATCAAACTTGTTCAGATTGTCTTTAGTATTCAAAATAAAACAAACACATCCAAAAGAATGGAAATAAGAAATGTTGGGTTTTCTATTCCTCCATAATTCATAAAGAGTCTTCTCCAAAAGAGATCTTACAGACACTTTGTTCTGAATATAACATGATGTATTGATTGCTTCTTCCCAAAAATGTTTTGCCATATTAGTTTCATTGATTATGGTTCTGACCATTTCTTGCAATGTTCTATTTTTCCTTTCTACAACTCCATTTTGTTGAGGAGTTCTAGGACAAGAAAAATCATGTGCAATGCCATTTTCTTTAAACTATTTATCAAAAAAATTATTTTCAAATTCTCCACCATGATCACTTCTGACTTCAAGAATTTTAAATTCTTTTTCGTTTTGGACTTGATTGCATAAGTCAAAGAATACAGAATGAGACTCATCCTTGTGTTTCAGGAATTTTACCCATGTCCATCTGCTGTAGTCATCAACTATGACTAATCCATACTTCTTGCCTCTGATGGATGCAGTTTTCACTGGTCCAAAGAGATCAACATGAAGTAACTCTAATGGTCTAGAGGTAGAAACAACATTTTTAGATTTGAAAGAAGATTTTGAAAATTTTCCTTCTGACATGCTTCACAAAGAGCATCTGAGTTGAACTTCAACTGAGGAAGTCCTCTGACCAGATTGATTTTATAAATCTGAGATATACGTCTCATACTAATATGACCCAATCTTCTATGCCAGACCCATTGCTCATCGTTAACAGACATAAGGCATTTTACATTTTGAACTTTTAGTTCTGAAAGATTAATTTTGTAAATGTTGTTCTTCCTTTTCCTATTAAAGAGGATTGAACCATCTTTTTGACTCACAGCTTTACAACATTTTTGATTAAAGGTTATATCATAACCATTGTCACTTAATTGACTTATGGACAATAGATTATGTGTTAATCCTTCAACAAGTAAAACATTAGATATGGAAGGAAGGTTACCATTGCCAATAGTTCCAGAGCCAATTATCTTGCCCTTCTGGTTCCCTCCAAAATTTACGTCTCCTCCATATTTAAGTTCCAGGCTTTGGAACATAGACCTTCTTCCCGTCATATGTCGTGAGCAGCCAGAGTCCAGGTACCATGATTGGTGTCTCAACTTTGTTGCTAAGGACATCTGCAACAAAGATTATTTTTTTCCTTAGGTACCCATATTTTCTTGGGTCCTCTGGGGTTAGTTGGTCTGAAGTTCTGTCTGAACTTCTTTCCCTTAAAAGCATCTTTGTTCTGATGAAGTTTTGGTTTAATAAAAACTTTAGTGTTCTGATTTGTACGTGTGTGCTTGATGTTATTTAGGTGACCATATTTAAAATGAGTGTACAGAGGAGAATAATTAATGACCAGTTTATCAACAGGTTTTGGATTTAAATCATTCCCAGAGGGTGATTTATATCCAACTCCTTTTCTATTATTCCTGCTAACACCATATATCATAGAAGCCATTTTGCTTCTATCTAGGCCTCTAGACAGGAACCTCTGAAAACTATAATCATACTCTTCTAAAATGTTTTTAGAGCATGACATAGTATCTGAGTCAGACTTTTGTTGAGCTTTTTCTAAATCAGTTTTTATTTGAAGATTATTTGCTTTTAGCTCAGCAACTTCTGATCTCAGCCGATCTGTCTCAGATGCAAGATAGCTCTGAAGCTTCTTGTATTTGAGTTTGATCTTACTGTAGTTTTCAAGCATTTCAGATAAACTTTCAATAAGTTCAGCTCTGGTAAGTTCAGAAAATACCTCTTCTGAATCTGATTCTGATCCAGATTCAGATATTTCTTTGTGGTCCTCCACATCAGCCATTAGTGCCATATTTGCACATTCATTCTCAGATTCTGATGAGGCTACAGAAGCATCTGAGTCATCCCACGTGGCCATCAAAACCTTATTCTTTTTCTCAAACTTCTTTCTGGGTTTCTCCTTCTGAAGTTTGGGACATTCATTTTTATAGTGCCCTGGCTCCTTGCACTCATAACATACAACTTCTTTCTTGCCAGATCTTTTATGTCCAGAAGATTCTCCACGTTGATCTGGTCTCTTGAAGTTTCTGAACTTCTTTTGTTTATGCTTCCGGAGTTGGTTTATCCTTATGGAGAGCAAAGACAGTTCATCTTCTTCTGAGGAAGATTCTTCAGAGCTTTCTTCAATTACCTGCAAAGCTTTAGCAGATTTGTTAGATTTTAACGCAATAGACTTACCTTTCTTCTGAGGCTCGTCTTCTTCCAGCTTAATCTCGTGGCTTCTTAAGGAACTGATAAGTTCCTCTAGAGTAATCTTATTCAGATCCTTTGTAAGCTTCAGTGCTGTGACCATGGGTCTCCACCATGTTGGTAAGCTTCTGATTATTTTCTTGACATGATCAAAGATGGAGTAACCTTTATCTAGAACCTTCAGACCAACAGTTAGAATCTGAAACCTTGAGAACATAGTTTCCACAGATTCAGATTCCTCCATCTTGAAGGCTTCGTATTTATGAATAAGCGTCAGAGCCTTTGTCTCCTTCACTTGAGAGTTTCCTTCATGTGTCATCTTTAATGACTCAAACATGTCAAATGTTATTTCTCTATTTGTGAGCTTCTCATACTCAGTATGAGATATAACATTTAACAGAATGATTCTAGCTTTGTGATGATTTCTGAAATCTCTCTTCTGTTGGTCAGTCATTGACTTTTTGTCAATGTTTTTGCCTTCATCATTTGTAGGATGAATGTAACCATCAATGACCAAATCCCATAGATCAGCATCATAGCCCAGAAAGAAACTTTCTATTCTATCCTTCCAATAGTCAAATTTCTTTCCATCAAACATGGGAGGTTTGGTGCTGATTCTATCTTTATCATCATATTTGTTCAACCCAACATTTTTTGATTGTTCAGCCATAATATATCAAAGATAATAAATTAAGAGTTTTCCCAACTGGATCTCTCTCTTTCACTGTTAAGTGATAGCACTACAGAGTCGGAGCTCTTATACCAACTGAAGGTGGGAAAAACACTTAGAAGGGGGGGGGGTTGAATAAGGGTTTTAAAAACAGCTATGACAATAGAAAAAATAACAAGGTATTTTTATCCTGGTTCGTTTGAACTCAAACTACTCCAGTCCACCCTACCAAGGTTATTTGCCTTTCTCAACAAGGACTTAATCCACTAAATCAAACTGATTACAGTGATAACCACTAAGACAAACAGTCTTAGTCTTCTCAAGATAATCTGACCACAACTTGGTCTTCTTAAGGAACTATTACAAAGGTAATACAAATGTGTGTGTTTGAATGCTTCTAAAAAGCTATTATCACAACTGTGATTTTTACACAAGTTAAGAACAAAATATAAAACTATTCAACTTTGAAGAATGTTTGAATGAGTTGCTTGAGAGTAGTTTTTGAATAATTTGTCAAGTGATTCGTCAACTTTGAAAAGATGTTGAAGACTTGCTTTTATAGTACTTGAAGTCGATTGCTTGAAAACTGTGCACTACTGTGCAGCTATAGCCTTTTGTCTTATTCGACTTTCATTCCCCAGAAGAGGAACGTTCAGACAAATCCCTTTTGTCTAATTTCATGTGCCATACACGAATGAGGAAAGAGTCATTTGGATAAGGACAAGGAATATGCCAACTGATCTTTATTTGAATAACATATTCTTCAATAAGTTTCTTTATCAAAGTTACTCTTATCAGAGTATCTACATCAGAGTTGATGTCATCATAGTTTTGCAGCAATAGTGCTTTAGCGTGAATATCTTGATCATAGCAGACTTGTTTATCAGAGCCTCTGTACTTGTAGCATTAAATACTTCCAGAGTATTTTGAAACTTTATTTTATGCTTTTCACTCAGAATCTTCTGCAGCTTCGCTCAGAGTCTTCTGTAGTTGATCAGAGTCTTTTCAAGCAGCGCTCAGAGTCTTCTGATGTGTTGCTTCTGACACTCAAAGCCTTGCGTTGAATAATGTTCAGATGCATTTTTGTTTCCAGAGGAATATTAAATTTAAGATCTGAAACAAAAACACTTGAACAAAATTAGAGTATATATTTACTTCATACAAAATTTCATTTGTGTTATCATCAAAACATAGAGATATATTTAAGAACCAATCTTTGTTCTAACAAGAAGAAGTCTAACAAACCAAAGAGGAGTGATGATGCCCAGTTTTCGTTTTGAAAATAGAGAGAGAGAGAGAGAGAGAGAGAGAGAGAGAGAGAGAGAGAGAGAGAGAGAGAGAGAGAGAGAGAGAGAGAGAGAGAGTTGAGTGACTTGTTAGTAAACGGACAAGGAAGAGAGGACCGTTCATTTTTCTGTTACTACTTTTCTTCACTTTTTTTGCTGATTCTATTTTGATTCATGCACGTGTGATGATGGGCCAAGCCCATCCATGTGGACATACCCTCCCATTTTCTATGCAAACTCCCATTCTGTTGTTTTTTTTTATTAATTTTATTATATGTTTATATATATTAGATATTATGTATATATTATATATAATTAAAAAAAATAAATTGTTATATTTTAGTTTTAATATTCTTTTTGTAAATAAGTTATTTATATTATATATTAGTTTCTTTGTTAGAGTTTTTTATAAATATATTATCTTTTTTTTTAAACTTCAATTTATTTCAGAGCTTTATAAATATATATTGTATTTTCTTTTAGAATCTATTTTATTTTATTTTTTAATTTCTAGTTTATAATATTAGAATTTATAGTATTTTCTATTTTAGAGGTTAAATCTTATTTCTCATTTGATATTAGGCATTTTGTTCCATGTTTGCCTTTTGGGTCGATGAAGAGACCTTTGTCGTTTATCAGTCAAATTATTGATGCGAAACGATAGATCCGAGACTGACTTTCTCTGTTCTTTCTCATTTTCGACTTTGTCTAATTTCATCTGTTTTTGTCGATGACGACTCTTCCGTAATCCATTACCAGTCAAATTATTGATGAATAATATTGGATCCGAGACCACCTATTTCTCTCCTCATTTCTTATTCTTTCAATTTTATTTTGACTTTCTATGATCGATGAAGTCTTGTGTCCATAAGCGTCGGATTTATCGGGGTTGATAACCTTCCTGATTTCAAATCTATGGAAGATGACCATTTGGGTCATTTTCTTTACATTGGGATCGCGATAGGCTGCCTTCGATTAATCGACATTTTGTTTACGATTAAGACGAGATACCTTTCTTTTTGGTCTATGTGACATAATTTAATTGGAGAATGATCCTCAATATCATTTCTCTATCTTGTCCTTAGCACGAATATCAATTACGCAACCTCTTATGGTTCGACTTCCCTCACAAGTCAAGCTATGACGGTTGAGTGTCACATTGTGTCTCGATTCGATTCATCAATACTGTCAAAACACTTTTAATAAGAGAATGAAGTTCTCTTTGTATTGAACTAAAGAGACATGATTGAGTATAGACTTCTTCCTCTTTGAGTGTCAGGATACTCACTGTAGAGTGTGTGGTCTCGATACTCGTCTTTCAATACGAAGACGCTTGTATTCAACACACCCTTTCATAACAAAACTCTGAGATAAAAAATTGGGTACTACCCGTAAGGGGTTACTATCCGAGGACCTATTTCATCCCTAAAAACAATTCCACAAATCAAATGTGACATCTTTCCTCGCATGGCGAAAACTAATCTTTCAAAAATGATGTGTTACGTCCGTTCTTCTGCAAACAGGTAACTTCTAAGTCTCCAATGAGCGAGCAGCAATACACCTAAACTGCTAGAATGTGCACGATAGCATCATCCACAAAAACACTGGTTACCCGTTTCACGAACTACGTTGCTCTGATTTCTCATGCATGTTGAGAATACGTAGGCACAAGACGACGATGTCTTGGCGAACACCCTTTTCTCTTTTCCACCCTTTCCCCTGAAAGGCATGCTACGTCCGTTGTACCACAAATAGGTAACGCCTAAGTCTCCAACGAGCGAGTAGCAAAACACCTAAACAACTAGAATGTGCACGATAGCATTGTCTACTAGAACTTCCCAGCAAACTGTAGGTCGAACTATGACTGCTTTGATTCTTTACTTCTTTTGAGTAAAGATACATAGGCACAAGGGCCACAATCCTTGCCGATCACACTTCCCCCATATCTGTAGTTCCCCGAACTACGTCGACTCTGACTTTCTCCTATCTGTTGAGAATATGTAGGCCTAGGACCGCGAAGTCCTACCGAGTCTCTTTTCTTCCCCGTTACCTCTCTTTCCCCTGTTTCTAACCCTTCTCTCTCTTTTGGAACACTCATGGAAAGCGATAATATTTTAGCAAATACCTTCACACGTCGACAAAGAAATGGTTCCCATCGAGTAAGATAGATGTGATGGGTGCTAATACCTTTCCTTCGCATAACCGGCTTCTGAACCTGTTCTTGGTTGCGAAACCATCTTATCCATTTCTTTCTTATGGTTTTTTCGATATTTTCCCTTCGCCTCATGGGATAAATAAAGTTCAGTGGCGACTCTTCTGTCTTTCTTTTCGCCTCCCCGTCGTTGCATTTTTCGAGTAGCGACAGCTGGCGACTCTGCTGGGGAAACCTAGCAAGCTAAACCTAGTTTGTTTGTCGTATTTGTGATTTATTTGCTTTTTCCATTTTGTGTTGTGATCCTTTTACCTGTTGGGTTTATTGGGATGGTTTGTAAGGATAAAAGCTTCCTACTCGAGCTTTCTAGTATACACTAAGATTATGAGGTAGATTCTTTCTGATTTGCGAGACTTAGAACTCGTTGAGTTGGTTTGATTTCCACCGCTCAAATAAGGCCCCTTTGGGATGATTATGTCTTACGTGTAGTCGTAATGGCGTCTTTATTTCTGATCTGGGAGTCCGTGACTCTGAGGACCTTTTGTAGAACCTTATTCCAAAGGTTACTAAAACATAATTATGTGTTCATCTTTTGAAGGGATTATCGTCTTACGAATCGTCGTTCCGATGGAAACCTTTTGAGGGTTAGTGCATGGGACTTTGTTTAAAGTTTTTGGAATACCCTCGTATAAACTAATAGATTACCCACCCGAGGTGATGGATATCTCGTTATGTTTCCTTGCAGGATTTGTAACCTTAATCCTTGTTGTTGATCTGTTCTCGTGTGCATTCATAAGCATCTCTGCATCATTTTGCATTTTCTTCTCTAACCAAGATACCAAGAGCTTAGCCATCCTCTGTTCATAACCCGCAGTTGATTTCCCGACACTCCCATTGAACTTGTGAGAGTTGTGAAGCATTTGAAGCAAGAGGAACATAGATACCTTGAAAGGCCAGTCAGATAATGCAAGCTAAGGTAGCTATGCCAAAGAACGATCGCCAGAATGTTGAGTCCCCGCTAGGATTTAATGTGACGAGTAATCCACTGTATGATCTTCCTCTTGATGACCATCCTTCACAAGTAAACGTTCCTACTTGATCCCATAGGATGCCAATGACTGATCCCATGAAAGAAAAGCTTTGTGCCCTTGAGGAAAAACTTCAAGCTATGAAAGTGTCTGATACGTCTGGCCTCGATGCTACTGATATGTGTCTAGTGCTAGACTTGATGATTCCTATAAGATTTAAGATGCTCAACTTCGAGAAGTACACATACTATAGTTGCCTGAAGCGTCATTTGGTGATGTTCTGTCGAAAAATGACCTCCTACACTTATGACGATAAGCTGATGATTCACTGTTTTCAAGAAAGTCTGAGTGAGGCATCATTAAGTTGGTACATGAATTTAGAAAGAAGTCATATCCAATCATGGAGGGACTTATCTAGCGCTTTTCTAAAGCATTACCAGTTCAATCTAGATGTGGCTCCCATCCGCATGCAGTTGCAAAGCCTATCTCAGAATGAAAATGAATCCTTTAAGGGATATGCACAGCGGTGGAGAGAATTTGCAGCAAGAGTGCAACCACCACTCTCGGACAGGGAGTTGATATACATGTTCATAAATAGTTTGCATGGCTCTTATCTTGAAATAATGGCCGGTTGTACGCCATCAAGCTTCTATGACCTTGTGATTGTAGGAGAACACGTTGAAAGTTACCTTAAAAGCGGACAAATCCAGGACGCCTCAGGCAGCCAGACCAGTGAGATTGAATCTTTTGATGATTTCCATGAGGAAGAGAAGGATGAAACCAACACATTCATAGCAAACATTGAGTATTCTCATGGTGCACTAGCAAAACTTTATGGTCCCTCATCTGCTCAACAGGCATCGTTTCCAGTGCCATGTTATCCTTATGGGAAATCAGCCATGCCTAAAGCTTCATCCTATAAACCATGGGTCGATCCTCATGCAAATCATCGAGCCCATGGCCGAGGATATCAGAATCAACATCGAAATCAGAATAGGCCCAACAACAACTTGGAAAGAATGAATGCTCCTCTTCATCTAGTCCATATGTCACACAGTCATCTTTTCCCACATCTGATTCAAAACTCATTGGTGGAGCCTAAAATTCTTAAGCCTGTGCCAGAACCTTACCCTCTTGGGTACAATCCCAATGTTCAGTGTGGATATCATGGAAGATCCATGGGGTATTCAACTGAAGATTGCAAAGCCTTCCAAGACAAGGTACAACAGTTGATTGATAAAGGGTACATATATTTTCCAGAAGGAAGTTTGGTTTTCCATGTCAACCTCTCGGGTGGCTAAAACTCGAATATTTTAAGGGTCATTCCCAAAAACCAGTGGTCCAGACAGGAAGACGTCCTTAACATTGGCGTTCCTTGGGCACTTTTATCATTTGCATTTGTAGTTTATTTCCTGTCAATTGCTATTCGTTTTTAAACATTGTTGTTTTGAATGGTAATATTAATGATATGATTATGCATTTTCTGAATCAATCACGTCGTATTCACTCATTATTTCCACTTATCACAAGCACAAACACATATATTTTTATCCACTCCACTTTATCACTGTTGTTTTAGCAAAGATTGGAGGGAGGATGACGAAAACTGAATACCCATAATTGTAAATCATATGCTTTTAGACAGATACTCGTCAATGATGTATATGCATTGGTTCAATCCCCTAAACACCGGAGATATAAGGAGTTAATCCCTAGTCAACCACTTCGAGCCTAGAAATAGGAGTTTCCTTCGGATATTCAAACCCTTAAACACTCAACCTGGGGCAGGGTAGTGTTCAGTTAATCCAAATCCCGCACTCAAATCAACAAAGCAAAAATCCAAAAGACGGATGTTCATCAATGACCCTTGACATGACAGTCACAATCCTCCAACAAAATACAAAAAAAAATCAAAGCCTGCTAAGTCAAGCACCTCAAAAGGGACTTAGGCAAAAATCAGGGCAATCCAGATGGATTTGGAAAGCAAAATCAGTCCATGAAAAAGTTAGGGATCGAAAACAAAAACGAAAGAGGTCCTCAAACCCTCACCAAAAACAAAATAAGATTCAATGGCCACTCAAATTGAAAGGGTCACTGACATCCATCAAAAACAAAATAAGGTGACTGCCATCTTAGACAAACCTTGAACCATCAAGCTTACACCGTCAAGCAAATGCATAATTAATTGAACATAGGTATGGATATCATTACGAATAAGGGGTGGGTACAAATCAAACTTTGAGCCTAATATCTTTTGTTTCATAACCATGAACCAGACCATGTTACAACCCTCGAAAGACTTAATTGAGGTTATGTTTATTCTGAAAGAATATTATCGCAAGGTTGCGTAAACTGACTCCTCACATATTTGCTAATCATCAACGTTGGTGTCAATATCCTTGCTATATCTTTCAAACCAATCAAGTTAACACAACTTTTGGACTAACGGTCCATTCGCCTCACTATCACGACACTTAATAAATGACATTTCTTTTAAAACTTGTATAAAATTCACATTAAAATTACCATTCGTGAACAAACAATTTTAATTACAAATCAGTAGTTGGCATTAAGGAATTTCCAACAGAGAGTAATCAAACAAGATTGGATCATTCAGCAGTCGGGATCGTAACTGAATATACCATGGAGCCTTATAAATCTAGGGGATGGTCATCCCGCGAATTTGGAATCAGCCAGTCAGAGGCAAATCTCCAAACAACGGTTGATTATGGGGGCAAATCATTCAAGAAGCGGTTGATCAGAAGTGGATCATATCAATACTCCACCAGTCAGGGGTAGGCAACCCAGAGTTTCTTTGAGTTAAGGACTAATCCCTCCAATATTCAATCAGGATGAGTTAAGTCACGTCAATGCTCTTTCAAGGGCAAGCTACTCCAAAGAGTATATTGAAGCCAACCACCAAGGGTCGGTTAATCAAGGATGAATCCTTTTGTGGTACAAACTATGGGGCAAGCCATCTCAAGGTCATCTCATGGCAAGTTGCTCAAGCAATTTCATCCTCATCAGCAACCGTTGAGTTCAAAACGAGTGTTGGGGAATCGTACCGTCAACTTACTCCAATAACCTTAACCTCTTGAAAAGGCCTTGCTGTCATTGGATTCTTCATCCCACAACCACAACCTGTTACCTGTCAAAACTGTGTAACCGAAACCACTTCCAAAGTCCAGTTCTTGTCTAGAAAACCGAAACTTTCAAACCCAATTCTTGTCTGAAAAACCTTCAAACCAGTCCTCGTCTGGTCAACCCTTTAGTAAACACCAGTTCCTGTCTGGTATATGTCAGGTTCTAAACAAGTTCTCGTCTGGTCACACATTCTTTAGCTAACCGTTTAACCAGTTCTCGTCTGTTAAACCTTGTTTCAAAGTCTAGTTCTCATCTGGAAAACCACAAAGTCAGTTCTCGTCTGACACCCAAACTAGATGTCCGTTCTCGTCTGACAACTTAATCGTTTGCCACCAGTTCTTGTCTGGAGGTCTACCCTTCGAATATCAGTCCTCGTCTCCCATCCAAAGTACAATCTGCATTGGTAACCACCAAAGTCCGCCACGTCGGCACCTACATTTCCGATTACCCATCCGCAATCATATGCATCATACGCATCTCATTCGACTTCATAATCATCATGTATCATATGCATACCCCGAATTATATCATACTTCCCCAGCTCTTGCATCTCCGCGTGTTAGCATTTGCATTTGCATTTCCGTTTATGGAACATCATCATCATCAAGAATTTGCATATGCAAGCTCAGGTCCAGGATCAATCTCGAAGATTTCCAAGATCATAATCAGCCCAGTCAGGGGCATCTTCCGCAAGACTGTGGGCGTTCCCCACGAAGTTGTTCAATCTTTTATTGGGCAAACTCAAGAGCTTTACAGAAATCATCTGCCTAGTCAGGGGCATGTCATTCAAGACCGTGGGTGTTCCCCACAAGGTTGTGCAACTTTTTGAGCTTCAAAGCAACCATCAGCCCGGTCAGGGGAATTATCTGCAAAGGCCGTGGGTTTTTCCCATAAAATTCAAGAATATCAAAGCAAAATTCAGCCCAGTCAGGGGCACCTTTTCAAGACCATGGGTTTATCCCATGACGTATTGTAACCTCGTGGCGGATCAGATCTTCAAATCAAACATTCAGCCTAAACAGGGGCATCTTCAGCAAAGCCGTGAGCGTTCCTCTCGAAGTTGTTCAACCTTTTGTTGGCCAAGACAAAACTTCAACGACAAATTCAACCCAGTCAGGGGCATATCATTTAAGTCAGCGGGAGTTCCCCGTTGACCTATCTCGATCCAGTCTTCCTCAAGGGTGATCCCCAGTGATTTGTCTCCAGCAGACTTGACCCTTCTTTAGTGTAAAATGGCAATCTCTTCAGAGAAGCTTATCCTTCTTCAGTGATAAGTGGAAATATCTTCGGATAAGCTTATCCTTCTTCAATGATAAGTGGCAATCTCTTGAGAGAAGCTTATCCTTCTTCAGTGATAAGTGGTAATCTCTTCAGAGAAGCTTATCCGTCTTCAACGATAAGTGGCAATCTCTTGGGAGAAGCTTATTCGTCTTCAGCGATAAGTGGCAATCTCTTGGGAGAAGCTTATCCGTCTTAAGATATAAGTGGCAATCTCTTCAGAGAAGCTTATCCGTCTTAAGAGATAAGTGGCAATCTCTTCAGAGAAGCTTATCCTTATTCAACGATAAGTGGTAATCTCTTCAGAGAAGCTTATCCCCTACATCCTTTTGGTGTCAGGGTTGTGCTTGTGGTTCGCTCCATCATCCTTTTGGTGATGGGTCTGACATCCTTTTGGTGTCATGACTAGTGTCTGCTCTCCATTATCCTTTTGGTAATGGACCCCCTACATCCTTTTGGTGTTAGGGTTGCCTGTTTCGCTCCATCATCCTTTTGGTGATGGGTCTGACATCCTTTTGGTGTCATGACTAGCGCTTGTTCTCCATTATCCTTTTGGTAATGGATCCTCTACATCCTTTTGGTGTTAGGGTTGCCTGTTTCGCTCCATCATCCTTTTGGTGATGGGTCTGACATCCTTTTGGTGTCATGACTAGCGTCTGTTCTCCATTATCCTTTTGGTAATGGATCCCCTACATCCTTTTGGTGTTAGGGTTGCCTGTTTCACTCCATCATCCTTTTGGTGATGGGTCTGATATCCTTTTGGTGTCATGACTAGCGTTTTTTCTCCATTATCCTTTTGATGTCGGGGCAGTGTGTGTGAGTGTACTATCATCCTTTTGGTGATAGGTTTGTTATCCTTTTGGTGTCAACTTTTCTCTGTTATCATCCTTTTTGTGATAACGACCTTTACAGGATATCCATTGTTTCATTTCCCAAGCATTTTCCTTCTTTTCAGACAAATTCAGGGTCTTTTATATCTAATCATCTTCTACCTCAAAAGAATGAATGTCATTTCATCTTACTCGGTTAAAGATAATTAGATAGGGACATCTATCACACCATAAATTTGTCCTCCCCTTTTGTAAATATTTTCGCTTTTTTTTCGACTCTATTTTTAATTTTTGCATTGCCCGCTTAATTTCATGTCTTTTAGACACGTGTCCACCCCCGATTGGGCGTTTTTCAAATCTCTGCTATTTTGCCCAATAGGAGCGTGACATGTGGCCAAAGGGTATTTTTTTTTTGTAAATTTTAATTCCTTTTTAATTTTCTCATTTTCTTTTCAAAATGCTAATTTTTTGCATATATATTGTTTGTTAATTAGAAATTCGATTTTATAATTAGAATCCTTGTTTTTATTTAGGTTTTCATTTAGAAAATATAAGATAGTTTTTTAGTTAATTAAATTTAGATAGACTAGAACTAGAATTTTATTTTTTAATTAACATAGGATTTTATTAGATTTTTTAGTATTAATTAGATATTAGAATTTATTTTTATAGATTTAACATTTAGAATTAAAATAGTTTTATTATTATTAGAATTGTAATTGGTTAGAATTATATTTTAATTATTAGTTAATTAGTTTAATATAGTTTTTTTTATTAAAGCTAGATTAGTTTAGATTTAGAATTTGACTTTTATTTAATTAGAAAATTAGATTAGATTAGATTGTAATTATTAGTTTAGTTTATTAATTAGTTTTAGTTGGTGTTTAGAATTATTATTTAGATTAGTTAGATTAATAGAGTTAGAATTTGTTAATCATTAATTTAGAGTACTATTAGTTATTGCATTTAATCACCAGAATTTTCATTGAAATTATTCATTAACCGCAAGTTAACAGCAGTTTTATTGAAAGTCAAATTGGAAATCATCTATTAGCATAACCACATGTAAGCTTCTGGACTATATAAGTCCTATTCATTCTCTCCTACCTTCAACCCTAGCCGCCCTCTTACATTATTCATCAACTTCTAGAAATTCTTCTTTCATCATCTTCAACACAACAAAACATCAACCATCCTCCATTGAAACTCGCAACCTACATCCTTCCTTTCGCCATTTTTCTCTACGTTCATCTTTCTCAATCAAATTACCCACTCCATAACCTTCGCCATCTTCATTCAATCACCTTCATCACTCATCAAACCTTTTTTCAAATCATCTGCAACCCATAAATCTTCAATTCAAAAGAACAAACAGCTCAACCCCATTTTTCGGTCCAAAGCCATTTCATCCCTCAATCTTCAAACCCATTTCCAAAAAAAATCCAAAACAACAATTAAAACCCTACACTGTATAAAAAAACAAGTCAGAGTCATTGAACTCATCTCGCCGAAAAACGAATCGGAGTTCCTCGCCGTCGCTCACCACCCTTTCATCATCTTCGTCCTTAAAACGCAGCTACCATCATTAAACTTCATCATTCATCCTCACCATTTCCTTCCTTCCCATTTTCCACCATGAATCATCACCAAGTCCATCCCAACTTCATCAACAATAACTTCCTCAATCAATCTCCTTCTTCCATCTCCAACATAAAAAAACCCATAACATTTAACCTTTAACTCATTTCACCCGGCCTTCATTAATCTGGAACCAACATCAGCGATCCATCTCCAACCAACTCAAACTCAAGCTCCTTCCTCTCACCATCTCCATGACCAAACAAAAACCCTCACCTCCACGCAGCTCGCCTCCGAACCGCTTCCAGAAATCTCTCTACCCATTTTCTTGAACCCACACGAAACCCACTCCATTAAAACACCTTCAATCTCGACCCATTTCTGGCGAACCCACTCGGCATCGTCAGATCCACCTTCGACATCTCCATATCCACGGTTATTCTCAAAGAGTTTCTTGCAAAAGAGATGCAGAATGAAGAAATTGAAAGCTATCAGTTGAGAAAGAAGAAGTCAAATAAACCAAAGAGGAGTGATGATGCCCAATTTTCATTTTGAAAATAGAGAGAGAGAGAGAGAGAGAGAGAGAGAGAGAGAGAGAGAGAGAGTTGAGTGACCTGTTAAAAAACGGACAAGGAAGAGAGGACCGTTCGTTTTGGTGTTACTACTTTTCTTCACTTTTTTTGCTGATTGTATTTTGACTCATGGACGTGTGGTGATGGGCCAAGCCCATCCATGTGGACATACCCTCCCATTTTCTATGCAAACTCCCATTTTGTTTTTTTTCTTGATTAATTTCATTATATGTTTATATATATTATATATTATGTATATATTATATATTAGTTTTAAAAAAAACAGATTGTTATATTTTAGTTTTAATATTCTTTTTGTAAATAAGTTATTTATATTAATATTAGTTTTTTTGTTAGAGTTTTTTATAAATATATTATCTTTTTTTAAAACTTCAATTTCTTTTAGAGCTTTATAAATATATATTGTATTTTCTTTTAGAAACTATTTTCTTTTATATATTAATTTCTACTTTATAATATTAGAGTTTATAGTATTTTCTATTTTAGAGGTTAAATCTTATTTCTCATTTGTTACTGGGCATTTTGTTCCATTTTTGCCTTTTGGGTCGATGAAGAGACCTTTGTCGTTTATCTTTCAAATTATTAATGCGAAATGCTAGATCCGAGACCAACTTTCTCTCTTATTTCTCATTTTCGACTTTGTCTCATTTCATCTGTTTTGGTCGATGACGACTCTTCCGTAATCCATTACCAGTCAAATTATTGATGAATAATGTTGGATCTGAGACCACCTCTTTCTCTCCTCATTTCTTATTCTTTTGATTTTATTTTGACTTTCCATGATCGATGAAGTCTTGTATCCATAAGCATCGTATTTATCAGAGTTGATAACCTTCCCGATTTCAAATCTATCGAAGATGACCATTTGGGTTATTTTCTTTAATTTGGGATCGCGATAGGCTGCCTTCGTTTAATTAACATTTTGTTTGCGATTAAGACGAGATCCCTTTCTTTTTGGTCCGTGTGGCACGATTTAATTGGATAATGATCCTCAATATCATTTATCTATCTTGTCCTTAGCACGGATATCAATTACGCAACCTCTTATGGTTCGACTTCCCTCATAAGTCGAGCTACAACGGTTTAACGTCACATTGTGTCCCGATTCAATTCACCAATGCTGTCAAAACATCTTTAATAAGAGAATGAAGTTCTCTTTGTATTGAATTAAAGAGAGACGATTAAGTGTAGGCTTCTTCCTCTCCGACTGTCAGGATACTCACTGTAGAGTGTGTGGTCTCGATACTCGTCTTTCAATACGAAGACGCTTGTATTCATCACACCTTTTCTCCTAAAACCTCGGTCTCGTATCGAGTGCATTTTGAAACTATTTTCACAATAAAATTTGAATGGTCGTGGAGTGGTTAGGCGTAGGCCTTCTCCTATCCCGAGTGCTTGACATTACCGTAGGGTTCACGGTCACAAAGCACTTACCATTCAAAACCAAAAACAATTTTAATAAGAGAATGAAGTTCTCTTTATATTGAACTAAAGAGAGAGGATTGAGTGTAGACTTCTTCCTCTCCGAGTGTCAGGATACTCACTATAGAGTGTGTGGTCTCGATACTTGTCTTTCAATACGAATACGCTTGTATTCGACACACCTTTTCATAACAAAACTCTGAGATAAAAAATTGGGTACTACCCGCTAGGGGTTACTATCTGAGGACCTATTTCATCCCTAAAAACAATTCCACAAATCAAACGTGACATCTTGCCTCGCATGGCGAAAACTAATATTTCAAAAAGGATATGTTACGTCCGTTCTACCACAAACAGGTAACGCCTAAGTCTCCAACGAGCGAGCAGCAATACACCTAAACTGCTAGAATGCACACGATAGCATCATCCACAAAAACACCGGTTACCCATTTCACAAACTACGTTGCTCTAATTTCTCATGCATGTGGAAAATACGTAGGCACAAGACGACAATGTCTTGACGAGCACGCTTTTCTCTTTTCCACCCTTTCCCCTAAAAGGCATGATAGGTCCGTTCTACCATAAACAGGTAACGCCTAAGTGTCCAACGAGCGAGCAGAAAAACACCTAAACTGCTAGAATGCGCACGATAGCATCGTCTACCAGAACTTCCCAGCAAACCGTAGGCCAAACTACGGCTGCTTTGATTCTTTACTTCTTTTAAGTAAAGATACGTAGGCACAAGGGCCATAATTCTTGTCGAGCACACTTCCCTCATATTTGTAGTTCCCCGAACTACATCGACTCTGACTTTCTCATATCTGTTGGAACACTCATAGAAAGCGATAATATTTTAGCAAGTCCTACCGAGTCTCTTTCTTCCCCATTACCTCTCTTTCCTTTGTTTCTAACCCTTCTCTCTCTTTTGGAACACTCATAGAAAGCGATAATATTTTAGCAAATACCTTCACACATCGACAAACAAATGGTTCCCATCGAGTACGATGGATGCGAGGGGTACTAATACCTTCCCTTTGCATAACCGGCTTCCGATCCTGTTCTTGGTTGCGAGACCATCTTATCCATTTCTTTCTTAGGGTTTTCTCGATATTTTCCCTTCCCCTCATGGGATAAATAAAGTTCAGTGGCGACTCTTCTGTCTTTCTTTTCGCCTCCCCGTCGTTGCATTTTTCGAGTAGTGACAATGGCTTTCATATTTTTACTAAATTAGATCCTAATACTAAACTGAAAACAGAAAGGGCGCATAAAATTAAAGCGATAAACAATAAAGCAGATAAAATAAAAACCTGGAAATTAGCAGAACTTGGATTTGATTTTTGAAGGTCGGCTTCTATTGTCGGTACAATGTTTACAACCTCTTCAAATCAATCTTAAACTAATGTTATAAACAATTTTCCTTA
The DNA here is from genome assembly GCA_963859935.3 of Lathyrus sativus. Taxonomy (NCBI): domain Eukaryota; kingdom Viridiplantae; phylum Streptophyta; class Magnoliopsida; order Fabales; family Fabaceae; genus Lathyrus; species Lathyrus sativus. The sequence goes on along the minus strand of OZ012740.1, from coordinate 71,722,383 downwards.
CAAAATCCTTAAAACAATGCATAGAAAATAAAAGCAAAAGCAGAAAAAATACTAAAAACTAAAACTGGAAAATTAATGCCCTCATTTCTTCTAAAACTGCTTCCTTTTTATACTGTTAGTGGGCTGGCTTCGAGGCTTCAAATGAGGAGAGAATTCTAGAGGAAATTCAGTGAGGCAGTTGAGAAGAATCAGGAAAACTTTATGGAGAAAATTCAGGGGAGGAAGTGGCAGGCGCCACTTCCCGTTCAAGTAGGGGTGGGAGTTGCCATTTTTCCTAATAGTTAGGAGTGGCACTCGCCACCCCCTTCTATGTGGCAACCACCACCTTCCTTCAACGTATAGGTGGCAGGCGCCACCTCTCCTCTATGTGGCAGGCGCCACATACAAGTGGCAAGTGTCACTTGGTATGTAGTGTCCCCCATACCTTTTCTTTCCTTTCTCTTTCTTTCTTCTTCTTTTCTTTCCATGGTCTTTTCTTCCTCTTTTCTTTCCATTTCCTTCATTTATTTATCCTTTTATACTTTTAGTCCAAATTTATGGTAACCTACAAAACAGGAGAAAACAGAGGCGTAATCAAAGATAAATCAAATAAAACAGTAAAAGAGGCAGATGAAATTCATGAAAGTCAAGTCAAATATCCGATATAATTTCATGTTATCACCTCTGCACAAAGCATAAAAGCTAAAATGAAGGAAAGACTTTCGTAAGGATGGGGAGAAGTTATATAAGTGAACGCTCCCGCCAAAAATGATAATCAAGGGTTGGATTACAAACCAACTCTAGAAGAAGCGTCCGAAGAGAGCATCCAGAAGCAGAAAAATCTAAAGGAGATGTTTGTAAGAGGCGGTGTACAAGTCAACACCATAATTAAAGAAGATGAGAGCAACAACCTCAATAATTTGGTGACTCGAGATGGAGTGGATTTGCACAATTGGGGGGCAGTGGAAATTCCCGTTGTGCTACCTTTAGAGTAATGCATTGCTTGTTAGCTTTTGTTTTCTTTGAAATTCCTGGTCTTGCCCAAAACTAGCGAATCATTTTGTATAGGCCACTTGGCGATTAAAAATATTAATGAACGAAGAACTATTTTTGTTAAAAATCTTGTCTTTTTTGTTCATTTAACTTTTCATCATTTTCACTTTTTGTAAAAAGGAAAAATGACGATCTTTTTAGAAAAACTTAAAATTGAATCCACCATCTGCATGTTGTTGTGTGTGTGTCTGATCATGTTAAACCCTTTAAAACCATGCGGAGAACCTCCATCACCTGTAAAATCCAATGATCATTCGGTTCCTTCTGGTAATGGTTCATTTGTTTTCCAAGCTGAAGAAGAGCTTGGTGAAGAATTCGAGGTTCCCGAAGAGTTAACCAGAATGGCTGAGCATGAAGAAGCCTACCTTATGCCGTATAAAGAGCAGATCGAAGTTGTCAACTTAGAGTCAGAAGAGATAAAGAAAGAAGTAAATATTGGGGCATCACTCAAAATAGATGTCAAGGACAGGTTGATACTACTCCTCAAAGAGTATCCCGATGTTTTTGCTTGGTCATACCAGAATATGCCAGAACTAAATACTGATAGCGTGGTCCATAAGCTCCCTCTGAAACCAGAATGTCCTCCTGTTAAGCAAAAAATATGACGATCAAGACCAGACATGGCCCTAAAGATCAGAGATGAAGTAAAGAAACAAATCGACGCAGGATTTCTAGTACTTTCAAAGTACCCTGAGTGGGTAGCCAACATCGTGCAAGTGCCGAAGAAAGACGGAAAGGTCAGGATGTGTGTGGATTATCGGGATCTCAATAAAGCCAATCCAAAAAGATGATTTTCCACTACGAATTATAAAAGAGGGACTACGAACCACGTTTGATACAAAATATTTTAAACCTATACCCTAACACCTATAGTTGAAAGGACTCCATATTTAGAGAATATTTTAGAACCTTGAGACCTTAGAGTAAAAACTCACACTTATAGTTAAAGGACTCCATATTCAGAGAATATTTTAGAACCTTAAGACCTTAGATTAGTCACGAATTTTCATCATACCAGTTCGAGGTCGTTCAAGCATCCAAGATACGTCATATTAGATGGAAAGTTTGATCAACTAACACAAACCTACCAAGGAAATAATCCATAAAGAAGATTCTAGTACATAAAAACCTTAAGATATACAGTCAAATAGTTCACCTGATGAGAGGTGATTGGTCCTTATATACGGTCAAATAGTTCTCGATGGAATCCTTTGACATATATTCCCCTATGACACTTATCCCAAATAGAATTTGTTAGGTCCTAAGAACCCTAAAACCTTACTATAAAATAGGGATAACAAACATGGTTCGGTATAAACTATTCTAAGCCTAAAACCTCACATTTACAATTGAAGGCCTCCATATTCTAAGAATAGTTCAGAACCTTGGGACCTTAGAGTAGTCATGTCCTAGTGTCATACCCTAAATTTACCCACCTTTTTTTTAATCAATCAGAGGCATTGGTACGAGCCATCAGGTGGGTGTTGTTATCATGAAGTTATCAAAGAATCATCAGAGGGAGTTCATAAGGAGAATGAGAAAAAATCCTGTTGGGTATCTCAGAGGTCATGGTAGAGTTGGAATGATCACTCAGTTCATCTGCACAGTGCCCAAGCAAAAGGGGGGAAAAGTCAATTGCGCAGTGGAAAAGTCAACTCTCCAACCATAAGGAATTTGACTTCAAGATGTGAATAAAAAATGTTCCTAATGTTATATTACACCTGCCCATAAAATTTCATGACCATTGGATCAAGGATTGAAGAGTAATCGAAAATTCGGGAAATTAGGGTTTTGAAAGGGGCAAGACCCTAACTCTCTAACCACACATCCAATTGAAGTGGTTCAAAGCTTGTTGGGAAGGTCTTGACAAATCCTACAAAAGTCCCACAGTGGTCCATGTTCAAAAAAGGCATAGATTTGGAGTTATAGCCAAAATCATTTCAAGAGGGCAAAACGCTTAGAAAAATTCTAAGTATTCTGGCTGCACAATTCATGTTTTCAGCCAACTTGGAGGGGTTTTTCAACCTAGTTCCACTCAGAATCTGAAAACCTTATGAAAATGAAAGTTGTAGAGCTCCATGAGGGCTTTCCAAAAAGTTATAGAACTCCTCCATAGCCCTTATGAGCTGGGAGTTATGAACGGTAAAAGTTGGGCCTGTGCACTAGTTTGTCAACTTGTTATAACCCAACATGAACTTGATTTCCAACTATGTACTTCCTTTCTAACCATGGAATTACATCTGATATGATGTGTTAGAATGTGCAATGAACAAAATCAGACAAGTACTCAAAGAAAATCTCAAATGCTAGACAAGACACATTAATTTAATAGAAAAAATGCAAAAAGTTACACTAGGAGAGAGAGTATTGGTGGCTGCAGCATGGAGGGGCTGAATTGGCTCACTCAAATGTCACTTCTCACATCTCTTTACTAGCTAGTTTTGAGGGCTAAACTCCTTTGCAAGAAAGCAAAGCCTGCTGAACAATGATCACACTTGGATTTCACAAGATTTGCTCCAAAAATCTCCCTCCAAGGCCAAAACTTCAAATCTGCCCCAATGCTTCCCTTGCCCCATAAATAGAGGTTGCATCCCACTCTATTCAACACACCAGAGCTATCCAAAAAACCTGCAACACACCAGAGCTATCCAAAAAACCTGCAACACACCAGAGCTATCCAAAAAACCTGCAGCACATGACTCTCACTCTTTCCCTCCTTGCTTGAAAATGAAGAAATTCACCAAAATCACCACTTTCACCACTTTGCATTTTTCACACCAGATCTTGTTCCAAACATTCCACCACTTCAAAAATCATATAGACACCTTTAAAATGACCATCTGAAGCTGTTCCCACCATTGTTTTCCTCAAAAAACCTTTGGATCAAAAAGTCAACTCTCACACCACTTAAGTTGGACTTTTATGCATATTATGGACCAAATCACTACCTAGATCTATTTTCATCATTTTGGCACCTTAGACACCTCATGTTAATGATATTATAGCTGTCCATAATCTCAAACACCATCTGGAAATCCATTTTCACAAACTGTCCTAAAAGTTGCACTTTTCTTCAAAAGAAAGTAGCTTCAAAGCTTGCATCAAGGAAGAGGTATCTTGCTCAATCAAAGCTGCCAGCCCACATTGGAAGTCTTCAAGAGGTAAGTGGATTCTAAACTATACTCATTCTTTTTGATACCATGGTCATGCTTGATGCACTTTAGTTAAATCTGCCTAGGATCATCAAGCCATATTTTGAGATCGCTTGTGTTATTTGTGCAAATTTGCAACTGTCATGTAGGATAGGTGTTGGATTTGTATGGTTGTGCTGCTATTTAAGAAAAAGATGTTGTGAGTTATTACCTATGTCTAGATTCATCTTCAGTTCATGACATTTGTAGGACCTCTACACCATGTGAGATGTTAGATAATGAGTTAAGACATGTGAATTGCCTATTTTGTTTCAGATGTGCAAGTTGCTAGTTTCTCACTTTGTTTTGATTTAAAAGCTTTATGTGTATGCATTTGCTTTTTTTGGAAGTATGGTTGAAGTGATGAATTGGTTTTTATCCCAAACTGTCGTGAGGTTTCTCAGCCCAGCTTCATTCCACAACTTCAAAAACATAAGTCATTTTGCACTACAGTTTGATTTATAGGTCCTTTGGTGTTAAGATCATGATGTGTTTGGGACTCACTTACATGCCTGATGTTTAGCTGAATCATAATGAGTTGTTTTAGTTGATCCTACTACCTGTTTCCAACACCTGCGCTAGAGGTTTTAGTGATAGTTTTTTTTCTGATTCTTGTGGAGTTACACAACTGCTGTCAGCTTGTCCTTAAGGCAAGATGTGTAGTCTTTTGCTTTTAAAGTAGAGGGTGAGCCTTAACATTTTTGTGCCAAAACTTATGTCCCTCACTGCCAAAACTTGTTTTTCAGACTAAACCTTTTTGAAATGGCAGTTGCCCCAGTCATGCAGGTCTTGGTTGATTTGAACTTGGTTAATTACAATCTTGCTATCAAGTTCATTTTTGAATTGGAGTTTTATCTGTACATGATTTTCTACTGTCTTAAAGCTTGTTCCTTACACTAAAGTTTGGATTAAATTTGTTTAACAACATTAGAAGTTATCATCTAAAATAGTTTGATTAGTGTGTGGATTTGTCATTTAGCCAACTGTGGATGTCATAAGGGCAACATTTTGAACCTTTTGCATTGTAATAAAACTGTTCTGATATAACATATTCAAGATGTGTCACCTATCATACCAGCAAGTACCACTTTCACAATCCTTACAATATGGTGCGTATGAGATGTGCAGCTCATGTTGAAATACCAAAGCTTCTGACTGTCATCTTTTGTAGCTTGTTAACTGTTGTTTCATCAGAATTTCATAACCAGTTTGTAGTGGTTTTGTTGTGTTGTGATTTGTGTTATGTTGTGGCCTAACTTGATTTGGATTTCTTCTTGTTCTGTACATGTCATACCTTGTTGTTCATGTCTGTTCTTGAAGTTTGAGTTCATCAATCCATATTGTTTGAGACGCCAAAACTGGACTGTTAATACTTGCAATATGTGTATAGGGTGCATGATTTGTTATCCTGTTCCATTATCTTTTGATAAAAACTTGATCTATGTCATACCCAAAGCATGTTGCCTCTTGTCGCTACCGCGAAAATAAGGTGCCGGCAAAACAGAAGAGTTGCCACCTTTCGTTATTTATCCCTCAGAACAGGAAAGGAAACGATTGGAAAAACCTGACGAAAAGGTATAAGACAAGGTCATCGCAACCAATGTCTGGGTTCGGGAGTCGGTTACGCGAGGGGAAGGTATTAGCACCCTTCACGTCCATCATACTCGATGGGATCCATGCTTGTTGTGTTTATCTGACGAGTTTATTTACTATCTACCTATCAAGGCCGGTCTGAAAAGAAAAGAAAATGACTCGGCAAAGTGTTGCACTTTATGCCTACGTATTCTCATCAGAGAACGAGAAATCAGAGTCAACGTAGTTCGGCTAACTACGGGTGATGGGGAAGGTGGCTCGCCAATACATCAGTATTGTGCCTATGTACTCTCAACAGGCTTGAGAGAGCAAAGCTTACGTAGTCCGGGATAATACGGATTACGAGAATTCAGATTCATCTGTTTTTGTCGAGTAGGGTTAACAAACAGTTCCAGCAGTTTGGTGTACGCAGCTCGACCCTTGGAGACTTATGCATTACCGTTTGCGGTAGAATTGGGAGTTAACGACACTCTTTTCTTCAAAAAAGCTTCCTTTGAATTATGGGCCCACGGGGCAAAAAGATTTGAAGTTTGTTTTCTGTCTTTTACGGAAGAACTGTTTTTTAGTTGTCTATAGTTTGTACAGCACTAGAGACTATGACCTGGGAGCGAATGCGTCGCGTATCGTCCAAAGGACGTATACTAAACATTCTAGACGATTGAGAGGAGGCCGCTCAATTATCATTACCCAAGTAGCTTAAGGCTCGTAACTTGCTTATACTAACTTGCCTTTATTACGTTTTTTTACTGTTGTTTCAAGATGAGAAGAGAGAGGGACAACTACAGGGAGACTATCAAGTCCTAATGTTGTCATGCCAAGGATTCATCCTATGGTTGAAGTTTGAAACATGGATCTCCTAGAAGTTGTCATACATAGGTTTCAACCTAAAGTTCTAATCATCACTTCCTTATCAAAGGAAGTGAGATTCCTAGGGGATCATGTCAATGATAAACAGAAACAGATAAAGCATCAGCTTAAACAGTAAACAATAAACGACTGTAAAATGCATGCAATGCAAGTGAGGGAGGAAAGGTGTGTGGGGCATCAGCCTCCACAAGCTCGTCTCGACCTCAAGCCAGATATGAATAACTGCAATCATACAGAAAAAATAAAATGCCATCAAGCAAATCACAAACCACATAGGCAAGGAAGCAGAGCTCTACCGAATACCCGCAAGCAAAGCCATACAGTAAAAATACAAGCAGAGGGGGCAACTCAACCTCTAGTGCAATCACTCTCCTAGCTTAACACAATCTAAACATGAACTTATTCTAATGCATCAAGCAAATCAAACAAGTCACACCAATACAGTTGCACAGAAAGCAAACAGACAGGAAAGAAAGCAAATCAACAGCTTCCCCAGCTTCACAGCAAAGCAATCTTCTGACAGCAACTCAGTCCTCAGTCTGTAACCGTTCTTCAAGGCTTTCATCTTCAATAGCAAGTGTCAACTTGCTTCTTCAAGCTTTCAATGCATCAAACACAAGTATCAACTTGTTCTACATTTTCTTCAAGCTTCAGCTCTTTCTTCATCCTCAATTTAATCTTCAAGTGTCAACTTGTTCCTCTTGATCTTCAAGCTTCAGCTCCAAAGGCAGTCTTCAAACAAAGGGGAAGTGTAACCTCTAGCATCTTCATTCTTCTAACAAGGAACTCCATCCTTTAGCAAGGGAGAAAGATTCATCTAACAAGAGTAGGGTGGGGATATGGAGAAGCAAAGTGAAGACCAAAGGTCACCTCTAAGCATTCCACCATCAAGGAAGGGAACCCTCAAAGGTTCTACCAACTTGTGAGGAGCCACACATCCTACCAAAGGAGGGATGGGGCCTTCACAATGGGACATTACATCATAGGGAGGAATGGAAGTGATCAACACCTTCCATGTTTCATGAAGGAAGAAAATCTATTCTAAGAGATCTCCCTAAAACCCTAATCTTTAACCCTAAACAAACTACACCAAAGGGGGAGAAATCTTCAAGTCTAAGCTCCACCATACATTCCACAGCAGCCCACACAAGTCTTCATCATCATCCAAGAGCAAGAGAAGCAACACCCTATTCTAAGGGAACGAATGAAATCATTCTAGTTGATTTAGCAAGTTAGGATCACCTAAAACCTAGTATTAAAGTTAATTCTACCTAAAATACTAAAATCAATTATAAAATCCTACAAAAATACCTATGGGAACCTATGTCAATCATGACTCTACCATGTTAATTACAGAGATCAAATCCTCAAATAAGACCTAGAAATAAATTCTATACTATAAGGTACTAAGCTTAAGCCCTAAAAAGGAGCACCTAAAGTTCCAATCTAAAAACCACACCTAATTTCATCACAAAAATGTGAGAAAAATACTATGGGAGCATACATGTCTAAGCTAATGACACACAAAAAATCAAGCCAAAACTCATCACCAAGTGATCACACCAAAATCATCAAACATAGGTATCAACCATGGCAATTTTATTATCAAATAAAATGTAAAAAATGCACAAAAATTGAAAATGCATGATTTTCCTAATATTTTTATTCAATAAAATTCTAGATCCAATCATGAATCAGGGGGAAAATTTTTGGAATTAATTGACCTATTTTTCTATTTTTTATGAATTATTTTCAAACCAATATGAAATGATGAAATTAAAAGAAAAACAAAAGAATTAATAAAAGTTGCGTAGCAAATAGCAATTCAAGTCAGTTCAAATCCTGGGTTGGGCCAGATGGGGGGTGTGGATATCAATCCAAGCGCTAGGCCCATTTGCTTCAGTTAAGTGAAACGGTGTGTATCAGCCAAAGGGTCCAAGTCTGACTTTTCAAAGCAATCGTGGCCATCTATTCCATGGACTTGGTCAAGCTTCAGTGATGATCCAACGCTCACAACTCATCTTCTTCATTCAAACGTTCATGCATGGAGGGAAACCAGACGGTGGCCTAAGCAGTGGCGCCATTGTCTTCTCCGGTGAGGTCCAATATACAGGTCATCCAAAATTACAAAATGATACATCATCTCACTCCATTTTTCATGCTGATCATGAATCCAACCTTAGAATCATCTAATTCCCTATAGATTTTCAAACCCGATAGCCATTCCAAAATACACCTCATTCTTGAATCTCATCAGAACTTCAATTAAATGCGCAGAAATGATCCTTATCTCATGGTGATCAATTTCCCCTATCTAATCTTGATTATCAATCCAAGAATTGCAAGAATTCAGCTTCAACAGAAAATGATCCACATCCTAACTTGTCTCTAATTCCCAAATTGATCAGCTTAAATCCATCTATACATCATCCAGATCCTAACCACCTATAGATTTCTATCTATCTCCTCCTAGATTATGCACAAAAACGAAATGTACCAACCTGTGTTCAGAGGTGTAACAGAAGGGGTTCTTGATCACTTCAGCCTCCAAGATGATGCAGATACACTCCAAAACTCTTTCCAAAGCTAATGCAATATTCAATTTCCCCTGAATTGGCCTTGAACTCAGAACTCGATTTCAACTTGCACCTCTAAAATTTCAACTTCACTCTCTGCTTCAGGCTTCAATCTTCACCAAAAAATGAACTGAATACACTTACCAACTTATATAGAACTCATTAGAATCATCTAGAACTCTCTCAAAGCTTCAGAATGAGAAATTGGATTTTCAAATTCTCTCCAAAATCTCACTTACACCAGTCACGATTCCCACTCTGTTTTGGCCTTAGCAAGCTTGCATTCAACTTCTCATAAGATTTTGAACATGAATGGTGATGTTTCCCTCCTTGTTTCCATCCAAAGGCTTATGTATGTCATGTTACTTCATCATGAAGAAACAAAGAAAAAGGGCATGATATTGGACTCAAATCATAATTCTAACATTGCCAAAGTTTCTAAAATGCTTTTTCCATTCAAAAAATGATATTACTTTGCTCCATTTGCACACAAAATGATTTATTTGAATTTTTGGTCATTTAATCCATTTTAATCCTTCCTTTTTCACCACTTCTTGAACCAAGTCTTTCCTTGAGCCATTTCAATGTCTCCTTGATACATAGTCAAGGTTAAAACCCCATTTTGAGCAACTTTCAAGTTGAATAAAATTTCATTTGAGGTGTCTAAGTTGGTGAAAATGACCTATAACCAAAAATGACCTATAATCACAACTTCCCAAAATACCCTTGACTTGTCAAAGCAATAAATTGAGTTCTACAAATCCTATCAAGGACTTATATTACTCTATAGAAAGATAAGAGAATAAGGAACAACATTCATGTTGACCAAAAGTTCATAGGAATCATCCTTCTAGGGAAACAGTGTCATGCAAGTTGGGTAACTTTCAAGCTCCAAATTCACTTGCCTCAGATGACTTGTAACTTGTCTGGCTCATAACTTGAGTTCTATAAACCCTATCAAGGACTTCTAGTACTCAAATTAAATCTAGGCGCGTGCTCTACAACAATCATGTTGGGGTCAAGATGAGATGACAATCATATTTTGAGCTAAATTGCCTTGAAGATAGGGGTCAAACTAGGGGATTTTACACTGTCAAGTCTTAGAAACCCTAGCCTGAAATTTCTCAAACTCTTCAATCATGATGATTTAACCTTGAAATCATTCTTAGAACATCTCAATGTATAAATCCATGATTACATGGCTCTTGGATTAGGTTTCAACCTTCCTTCAAATCCTCAGTTGACTTAGGGTTGACCCAGTCAAACCCTAGCCGCACCACTCATGGCTGAGGCTTCTTAATCTTGCACAATGACCTGTCTAGGCCTCAAAGTGATCTTCAACACTTCTCATGAGCTCTCTAAAGACCTTAAGTCTAACTTCATGGCTTCAGAGTCATCTGATGACTTCCCACAACTCTCAAGTTAGGAGACCTACACACTCTTGGTTTCAACCACTCTCTTTGAGGATCTTTTAATTTCTCTGACAAGGATATCAACCCGTGAACACTTGAATAACCTTCTTAGCTAGCCTCACAGTCTAGTATAGCTCTTGATTGGTAATCATACCTCTTGATCTCCTGCATACATGTCAATGAAATGCAAATGATAATGCTAATGTGAATGAGATGAAACATAAGCTAGGTGAAGAAAAGTTGGGCAAATTTTGGGGTGCAACAGCTGCCCCTATTCAAACGGCTTGGACCTGACTGGGTGAGAAGCGAACGACTCTCAAATAATCAAGGTAAAAGACGGTTGAATACCAACAAACCCGGAAATTTTCCAATTGCACAAGTACACGGTACTCTGATGGCGACAAATATTCGAAAACTGAAATAATAGCTGCACGACAACTAGCTGGAGAAATACTGATCTGAATCTCCGTCAGGATGATTCTCTGATTTATCTGATATCATTGCATCCTCAAATTATCGAGGGATCACCGGTTACACGGTAACTGGCAATTTGCCAACCGCACAGGTAAACGATACTCTGATTGGTAGGAACATCTCCCAAAACTGAGCATGACAGTTGCACGACAACCTGCTGGGGAATTGGTCACACAGGAATTGGTGAAGGGTCTAATCTCAAATCTCCATCAGGATGATCATCTGATTTTGCCGTAGATCTTCTTCCTCAAGTCATCAAGGGGTCTCCGGTTACACGGTAACTGGTAATGGACGGTTGATCATGCCGTCAGGCATTCTGCGTCATAGCAGAAGAATTCCTCGGGACTCATCAGGTCATTAGGGACTCTTTAACAATCAAGTTAATTGCACCATCGGGCATTCAAAGAAATTTTCGGGTGCCAGCCGGACTTCGTCAGTAAGTCGGGAATAGAATCCTCAGTCAATCATGAACCAAATAGGGATATCCAAACTTCCGCCATCAGGCAATCCGTATCAGCTGAGAGAACTGCGTCAACCTCACAGTTGGACTTCGTCAGTAAGTCTTCAAATGGAATCCTTAATCAATCAGGAACCACTAAGGATATATAATCTTTTGCCATCAGGCACCCTACGTCAGCTAGGCAAACTGCTTCGGCGTCGCAGCTGGACTTCATCGGTAAGTCTTCAAATGGAATCCTTAATCAATCACGGACCAATAAGGTTATACAATCTTTTGCCATCAGGCACCCTGCGTCAGCTAGGCAAACTGCTTCGACATTTAGACTTCACCAGTAAGTCAGGGGTTTTGGCACCGCTGCCGGACTTCAATCATCAAGTCTTCAAGGAAATTTCAACTTCTCTGTTTAAAACCTACTGGGGATGACACATCTCCGCTGGGGATTCTGGAGAACTATCAAGTAACTCTGCTTCGGGGATCCAGAAATCATTCTGGGTGAATCAACTCTACTGAGGACTTCAAGAATCATCTTGGAAAAATAACTCCACCGGGGACTTCAAGGATCACCCTGAACCAATAACTCTGCTGGAGATTTCAGGAATCATCCTGAGCAAACACCCTGCCGGGGACTCTAAGCATCAACTTGAGCAACCCGCTCTGGCGACTTCACTGGGGATTTTAAGAATCATCTTAATCAAACAACTTCGCTGGGGATTTCAAGAATCATCTTGAGCAAATCATTCTGCGGAGGAACATCTGTAAAACAAGAACGGTAACGACCTAGCTCATGTTTCATATGCATATGTTTGACAGTGGCGCAATACTCCACACGGTGGAAATGCTACGCGTTTTTAGGGTAAATGCTATGCAATCATGCAAAATGCTACGACCCCATCAACAAAATAAATGCTGAAGGGAAAAGTGTAACACCCCACTTACCAAAACAAATAAAATATAAACATTATAATTAAACATCAGAGTTTTCATCATTTACAGTGGGATATCACATCACCAATAAGTCATCAAAATACTTTATTGATTATTTTCAAAATAATACAGCGGAAATTGTCATTTCAACATTCTTGGCCATCTGCCAGATTTCATAAATTCTCTATTATTATAATTCACCAAAATGTGATACGTCACAGGATTACAACAAGTTTGACGCAAAACAATTAAAACACACATATCCCGTGTTACGTATCAGAGCACCTTAAGACTCGACCTGAACACCGCTATCCAAGCTATCTATGTACCTGGATTATCTGTACTTCCGAGGAAGCACAGACCACAACAACAAACAACAAAGGTGTGAGAAACACGATCAAATAATAATGGTATAATAGTACATGAAATAAAAGGAAGAATCTATATAAATCATTTCACATGCATATCAATCGGGCTAACTGTCCCACCATTAATCACAACATACAATCACGCAACACGTGCGCGCGCACACACCCCGAAACATACGGTATCGACTCATTCGTCCGTCAGATTCTCCTAGGAATCAAATATAACCATCGCATCAAGCGAGGTTCTGCAAATCCTCCAAGGGATCAATTATAACCATCGCTCACACCCCACAAGGGCACACGAGGTTCTGCAGATCCTACACGGGATCAAATATAACCATCGCTCACACCCCACATGGGCACACGAGGTTCTGCAGATCCTACACGAGATCAAATATAACCATCGCTCACACCCCACATGGGCACACGAGGTTCTGCAGATCCTACACGGGATCAATTATAACCATCGCATCAAGCGAGGTTCTGCAGATCCTACACGGGATCAATTATAACCATCGCATCAAGCGAGGTTCTGCAGATCCTACACGGGATCAATTATAACCATCGCATCAAGCGAGGTTCTGCAGATCCTACACGGGATCAATTATAACCATCGCATCAAGCGAGGTTCTGCAGATCCTACACGGGATCAATTATAACCATCGCATCAAGCGAGGTTCTGCAGATCCTACACGGGATCAATTATAACCATCGCATCAAGCGAGGTTCTGCAGATCCTACACGGGATCAATTATAACCATCGCATCAAGCGAGGTTCTACAGATCCTACACGTGATCAATTATAACCATCGCATCAAGCGAGGTTCTGCAGATCCTACACGGGATCAATTATAACCATCACATCAAGCGAGGTTCTGCAGATCCTACATGGGATCAATTATAACCATCGCATCAAGCGAGGTTCTGCAGATCCTACACGGGATCAATTATAACCATCGCATCAAGCGAGGTTCTGCAGATCCTACACGGGATCAATTATAACCATCGCATCAAGCGAGGTTCTGCAGATCCTACACGGGATCAATTATAACCATCGCATCAAGCGAGGTTCTGCAGATCCTACACGGGATCAATTATAACCATCGCATCAAGCGAGGTTCTGCAGATCCTACACGGGATCAATTATAACCATCGCATCAAGCGAGGTTCTGCAGATCCTACACGGGATCAATTATAACCATCGCATCAAGCGAGGTTCTGCAGATCCTACACGGGATCAATTATAACCATCGCATCAAGCGAGGTTCTGCAGATTCTACACGGGATCAATTATAACCATCACATCATGCGAGGTTCTGCAGATCCTACACGGGATCAATTATCTCTAGATTGTCCATCATAATGCCTTTTATGCAAAAGGACTCACGACATTTCTCTACGCGCATACATATTCTTAATTACATTACTATGCGTATTCCCCTCACATAGGTACCTACAATCTATGTGCTCTCATGCTAATCTATCATGCATTTCCATTCAATTCGGACAAACGCTTAAAATTGCCAAACGGCCACTAATTCCCGATAAAAATCGATTTCTAGGATTCACGCCATTCGGCTACCCACAACACATCACAAACCAACACACCAACTTTTAAATCAGAGAAGGGTCGATCGCAACCGGAACCCCAAGCCACAACAGCACACAATCAGCAGAGAAAAATCACTCTGCTACGTTCGCTACACGCTCGCTTAGCGAGCTGCTAGCGAGCGTTCGCTACCTCCTCGCCTAGCGAACTGCTATCGAGCACAAACAGAAGCTACAGACCTCATTCGCTACCTCGTTCGCCACAGCGAACCCCCAGTGAGCTCTTCGCTACTCCCTTCGCGGCTAGCGAAGGAGACCAAAACACCACTGTCCCAAGTCTGAGACCGTTCGCTATACGCTCGCCTAGCGAGCTGCTAGCGAACGTTCGCTGCGTGCTCGCCTAGGGAACTGCTAGCGAGTCGCCTGCGAACAACAGTATTCAGTTCTGCTCCAACTCTTCCAAACTCACCGAAATCACCCTATTAAATCCAATGTTATTCCAATAGCCTTAGCCTAACATATATCGACTAATATACGGTATCTAAACACGATTCTAACCGTTAAATAACGATTTCTATCGATTAATCCAACTTCGACCTAAAAATGGAAAGTATGGAAAACTACCAAACAATTCCAATCTAGCACATATATGACCTTATACATTATTAAGATGATAAACATTCTCACCCTTACCTGATTAATTGCAAGCTTTGGTTGATCTTGATGATTTTCGAAGTTTCCTCTTCTTTCTCCTCTTTTTCTCTTCTCCTTCTTTCTTTCTCTTTTCTTTCCTCCCTTTTCTTACTATCTCCCTCTTTCTCTTCTATTTTCCTCTTTTATATCTTTTCCATTATTTTTCCAAAACATCTACTAATTTAATATCTCATAAAATATCCCACTTATCATTAAATAGGAAATGTCTAAAATACCCTCCAAAACTATTCTCTCCGAAAACTCCCAAACTCGGTTAAAATAGGATAATATGTAAACATAACATATTTCCACGAAAATTCCGGCTCAAAATAATTATTCGCCCAATTAAACCAAAAGGACTCAACGAAAAAGGAATAATCGAAATCGGGGCGTTACAATTCTCCCCCACTTAGGAATTTTCGTCCTCGGAAATATCTCCTGGTTCAAATCATATCGGACACGACTTTCGCCCCTCTCTCCGTTCCCAAGTCACACATGATCGCCCACATGCATACTTCCATACCGCAATCATAGTTATGCCACGTGACTCATATAAATCCATCAATCCTCATCAATCTCCATTGGAGATTGTGGGTACACCGCTTGCACCTCACCAGGAACGACATCTCGGTCATTCTACCCTGGTGATCATCTCACTAGGGACGAAGCATAGTCATAACACTTATACCTCATCAGGAATGTCACTTAGTAATGTCCAATACACAAAGCTAAGCCCCACAAGAAGTCTCCCCATAACCAACTCATATCGCAAAATTTCTTAGCCAGTTCCAACTCTCTCTATCATCCTTTTCATCATATGCAAGGATCTTCAAATTACAACATAAGCTACCAGATTATCCTTTCCCGGATGATAATCTTAGTCTAAAACCATAATCCTTCTATTCTCTTCTTTGAATATACCAAAATATCATCGGTGAACACAATCATTTCTTCAATCAATCAAGTATGGAGAATCCTCATGCCAAATGGTTACTCGGTTTCGCAAATTGTGGCAAAAACACGCACCACACACTCTGCATCCACTACTAAATCCAAAAATAGTCCATCAATAATTAACTTAATTACATGCCAATACTTCACCATCATCTAGATCATTGGATTAGCTTTCCAACGCTTCGAATCGTGCATCATTCCGAGTTACGGTCCTCCCGTTACGACAAAAATACTAAAACAACTTTCTCTGCCTAGGACTTCCTCACTAGGCGAACATAGTAGCGAGCGTGGAGTCGTTCGCTAGCATGCTCGCTAGGCGAAGACCTGGCGAACATGACAGTCCAAAATCTTAATTTCGACCGTTACCTGACTTCCGAGTGTCCAATTCCGATTCCGTAAAAAGCTGTGATCTCGGAATTTGACGTACTGCAACAATTTCACACTTAGAAGACCATACAGCACATCCTCGACTCTTGGAATACTTAAAGGCCTTGCTACACCAATTTGCACTTCACGTTTATGCTTTCTTTAACATCCACCAGATGTCACTATCCACCCTTTGCATACTTAACCTCGCAATGACAGTGTTTTCACACGTGTCGCATACAAGGGGACAAACGACACAAGAAAACCTGGCCGGATGGACCGACCTACTCTGATACCACTTGTAACACCCCACTTACCAAAACAAATAAAATATAAACATTATAATTAAACATCAGAGTTTTCATCATTTACAGTGGGATATCACATCACCAATAAGTCATCAAAATACTTTATTGATTATTTTCAAAATAATACAGCGGAAATTGTCATTTCAACATTCTTGGCCATCTGCCAGATTTCATAAATTCTCTATTATTATAATTCACCAAAATGTGATACGTCACAGGATTACAACAAGTTTGACGCAAAACAATTAAAACACCCATATCCCGTGTTACGTATCAGAGCACCCTAAGACTCGACCTGAACACCGCTATCCAAGCTATCTATGTACCTGGATTATCTGTACTTCCGAGGAAGCACAGACCACAACAACAAACAACAAAGGGGTGAGAAACACGATCAAATAATAATGGTATAATAGTACATGAAATAAAAGGAAGAATCTATATAAATCATTTCACATGCATATCAATCGGGCTAACTGTCCCACCATTAATCACAACATACAATCACGCAACACGTGCGCACACACACACCCCGAAACATACGGTATCGACTCATTCGTCCGTCAGATTCTCCTAGGAATCAAATATAACCATCGCATCAAGCGAGGTTCTGCAAATCCTCCAAGGGATCAATTATAACCATCGCTCACACCCCACAAGGGCACACGAGGTTCTGCAGATCCTACACGGGATCAAATATAACCATCGCTCACACCCCACATGGGCACACGAGGTTCTGCAGATCCTACACGGGATCAAATATAACCATCGCTCACACCCCACATGGGCACACGAGGTTCTGCATATCCTACACGGGATCAATTATAACCATCGCATCAAGCGAGGTTCTGCAGATCCTACACGGGATCAATTATAACCATCGCATCAAGCGAGGTTCTGCAGATCCTACACGGGATCAATTATAACCATCGCATCAAGCGAGGTTCTGCAGATCCTACACAGGATCAATTATAACCATCGCATCAAGCGAGGTTCTGCAGATCCTACACGGGATCAATTATAACCATCGCATCAAGCTAGGTTCTGCAGATCCTACACGGAATCAATTATAACCATCGCATCAAGCGAGGTTCTGAAGATCCTACACGGGATCAATTATAACCATCGCATCAAGCGAGGTTCTGCAGATCCTACACGGGATTAATTATAACCATCGCATGAAGCGAGGTTCTGCAGATCCTACACGGGATCAATTATAACCATCGCATCAAGCGAGGTTCTGCAGATCCAACACGGGATCAATTATAACCATCGCATCAAGCGAGGTTCTGTAGATCCTACACGGGATCAATTATAACCATCGCATCAAGCGAGGTTCTGCAGATCCTACACGGGATCAATTATAACCATCGCATCAAGCGAGGTTCTGCAGATCCTACACGGGATCAATTATAACCATCGCATCAAGCGAGGTTCTGCAGATCCTAAACGGGATCAATTATAACCATCGCATCAAGCGAGGTTCTGCAGATCCTACACGGGATCAATTATAACCATCGCATCAAGCGAGGTTCTGCAGATCCTACACGGGATCAATTATAACCATCGCATCAAGCGAGGTTCTGCAGATCCTACACAGGATCAAATATAACCATCGCATCAAGCGAGGTTTTGCAGATCCTACACGGGATCAATTATCTCTAGATTGTCCATCATAATGCCTTTTATGCAAAAGGACTCACGACATTTCTCTACGCGCATACATATTCGTAATTACATTACTATGCGTATTCCCCTCACATAGGTACCTACAATTTATGTGCTCTCATGCTAATCTATCATGCATTTCCATTCAATTCGGGCAAACGCTTAAAATTGCCAAACGGCCACTAATTCCCGATAAAAATCAATTTCTAGGATTCACGCCATTCGGCTACCCACAGCACATCACAAACCAACACACCAACTTTTAAATCAGAGAAGGGTCGATCGCAACCGGAACCCCAAGCCACAACAACACACAATCAGCAGAGAAAAATCACTCTGCTACATTCGCTACACGCTCGCTTAGCGAGCTGCTAGCGAGCGTTCGCTACCTCCTCGCCTAGCGAACTGCTATCGAGCACAAACAGAAGCTACAGACCTCGTTCGCTACCTCGTTTGCCACAGCGAACCCCCAGTGAGCTCTTCGCTACTCCCTTCGCGGCTAGCGAAGGAGACCAAAACACCAATGTCCCAAGTCTGGGACCGTTCGCTATACGCTCGCCTAGCGAGCTGCTAGCGAACGTTCGTTGCATGCTCGCCTAGCGAACTGCTAGCGAGTCGCCTGCGAACAACAGTATTCAGTTCTGCTCCAAGTCTTCCAAACTCACCGAAATCACCCGATTAAATCCAATGTTATTCCAATAGCCTTAGCCTAACATATATCGACTAATATACGGTATCTAAACACGATTCTAACCGTTAAATAACGATTTCTATCGATTAATCCAACTTCGACCTAAAAATGGAAAGTATGGAAAACTACCAAACGATTCCAATCTAGCACATATATGACCTTATACATTATTAAGATGATAAACATTCTCACCCTTACCTGATTAATTGCAAGCTTTGGTTGATCTTGATGATTTTCGAAGTTTCCTCTTCTTTCTCCTCTTTTTCTCTTCTCCTTCTTTCTTTCTCTTTTCTTTCCTCCCTTTTCTTACTATCTCCCTCTTTCTCTTCTATTTTCCTCTTTTATATCTTTTCCATTATTTTTCCAAAACATCTACTAATTTAATATCTCATAAAATATCCCACTTATCATTAAATAGGAAATGTCTAAAATACCCTCCAAAACTATTCTCTCCGAAAACTCCCAAACTCGGTTAAAATAGGATAATATGTAAACATAACATATTTCCACGAAAATTCCGGCTCAAAATAATTATTCGCCCAATTAAACCAAAAGGACTCAACGAAAAAGGAATAATCGAAATCGGGGCGTTACAATTCTCCCCCACTTAGGAATTTTCGTCCTCGAAAATATCTCCTGGTTCAAATCATATCGGACACGACTTTCGCGCCCTCTCTCTGTTCCCAAGTCCCACATGATCGCCCACATGCATACTTCCATACCGCAATCATAGTTATGCCACGTGACTCATATAAATCCATCAATCCTCATCAATCTCCATTGGAGATTGTGGGTACACCGCTTGCACCTCACCAGGAACGACATCTCGGTCATTCTACCCTGGTGATCATCTCACTAGGGACGAAGCATAGTCATAACACTTATACCTCATCAGGAATGTCACTTAGTAATGTCCAATACACAAAGCTAAGCCCCACAAGAAGTCTCCCCATAACCAACTCATATCGCAAAATTGCTTAGCCAGTTCCAACTCTCTCTATCATCTTTTTCATCATATGCAAGGATCTTCAAATTACAGCATAAGCTACCACATTATCCTTTCCCGGATGATAATCTCAGTCTAAAACCATAATCCTTCTATTCTCTTCTTTGAATATACCAAAATATCATCGGTGAACACAATCATTGCGTCAATCAATCAAGTATGGAGAATCCTCATGCCAAATGGTTACTCGATTTCGCAAATTGTGGCAAAAACACGCACCACACATTCTGCATCCACTACTAAATCCAAAAATAGTCCATCAATAATTAACTTAATTACATGCCAATACTTCACCATCATCTAGATCATTGGATTAGATTTCCAACGCTTCGAACCGTGCATCATTCCGAGTTACGGTCCTCCCGTTACGACAAAAATACTAAAACAACTTTCTCTGCCCAGGACTTCCTCGCTAGGCGAACATAGTAGCGAGCGTGGAGTCGTTCGCTAGCATGCTCGCTAGGCGAAGACCTGGCGAACATGACAGTCCAAAATCTTAATTTCGACCGTTACCTGACTTCCGAGTGTCCGATTCCGATTCCGTAAAAAGCTGTGATCTCGGAATTTGACGTACTGCAACAATTTCACACTTAGAAGACCATACAGCACATCCTCGACTCTTGGAATACTTAAAGGCCTTGCTACACCAATTTGCACTTCACGTTTATGCTTTCTTTAACATCCACCGGATGTCACTATCCACCCTTTGCATACTTAACCTCGCAATGACAGTGTTTTCACACGTGTCGCATACAAGGGGACAAACGACACAAGACAACCTGGCCGGATGGACCGACCTGCTCTGATACCACTTGTAACACCCCACTTACCAAAACAAATAAAATATAAACATTATAATTAAACATCAGAGTTTTCATCATTTACAGTGGGATATCACATCACCAATAAGTCATCAAAATACTTTATTGATTATTTTCAAAATAATACAGCGGAAATTGTCATTTCAACATTCTTGGCCATCTGCCAGATTTCATAAATTCTCTATTATTATAATTCACCAAAATGTGATACGTCACAGGATTACAACAAGTTTGACGCAAAACAATTAAAACACCCATATCATGTGTTACGTATCAGAGCACCCTAAGACTCGACCTGAACACCGCTATCCAAGCTATCTATGTACCTGGATTATCTGTACTTCCGAGGAAGCACAAACCACAACAACAAACAACAAAGGGGTGAGAAACACGATCAAATAATAATGGTATAATAGTACATGAAATAAAAGGAAGAATCTATATAAATCATTTCACATGCATATCAATCGGGCTAACTGTCCCACCATTAATCACAACATACAATCACGCAACACGTGCGCGCACACACACCCCGAAACATACGGTATCGACTCATTCGTCCGTTAGATTCTCCTAGGAATCAAATATAACCATCGCATCAAGCGAGGTTCTGCAAATCCTCCAAGGGATCAATTATAACCATCGCTCACACCCCACAAGGGCACACGAGGTTCTGCAGATCCTACACGGGATCAAATATAACCATCGCTCACACCCTACATGGGCACACGAGGTTCTGCAGATCCTACACGGGATCAAATATAACCATCGCTCACACCCCACATGGGCACACGAGGTTCTGCAGATCCTACACGGGATCAATTATAACCATCGCATCAAGCGAGGTTCCGCAGATCCTACACGGGATCAATTATAACCATCGCATCAAGCGAGGTTCTGCAGATCCTACACGGGATCAATTATAACCATCGCATCAAGCGAGGTTCTGCAGATCCTACACGGGATCAATTATAACCATCGCATCAAGCGAGGTTCTGCAGATCCTACACGGGATCAATTATAACCATCACATCAAACGAGGTTCTGCAGATCCTACACGGGATCAATTATAACCATCGCATCAAGCGAGGTTCTGCAGATCCTACACGGGATCAATTATAACCATCGCATCAAGCGAGGTTCTGCAGATCCTACACGGGATCAATTATCTCTAGATTGTCCATCATAATGCCTTTTATGCAAAAGGACTCACGACATTTCTCTACGCGCATACATATTCGTAATTACATTACTATGCGTATTCCCCTCACATAGGTACCTACAATCTATGTGCTCTCATGCTAATCTATCATGCATTTCCGTTCAATTCGGACAAACGCTTAAAATTGCCAAACGACCACTAATTCCCGATAAAAATCGATTTCTAGGATTCACGCCATTCGGCTACCCACAGCACATCACAAACCAACACACCAACTTTTAAATCAGAGAAGGTTCGATCGCAACCGGAACCCCAAGCCACAACAGCACACAATCAGCAGAGAAAAATCACTCTGCTACGTTCGCTACACGCTCGCTTAGCGAGCTGCTAGCGAGCGTTCGCTACCTCCTCGCCTAGCGAACTGCTATCGAGCACAAACAGAAGCTACAGACCTCGTTCGCTACCTCGTTCGCCACAGCGAACCCCCAGTGAGCTCTTCGCTACTCCCTTCGCGGCTAGCGAAGGAGACCAAAACACCACTGTCCCAAGTCTGGGACCGTTCGCTATACGCTCGCCTAGCGAGCTGCTAGCGAACGTTCGCTGCGTGCTCGCCTAGCGAACTGCTAGCGAGTCGCCTGCGAACAACAGTATTCAGTTCTGCTCCAAGTCTTCCAAACTCACTGAAATCACCCGATTAAATCCAATGTTATTCCAATAGCCTTAGCCTAACATATATCGACTAATATACGGTATCTAAACACGATTCTAACCGTTAAATAACAATTTCTATCGATTAATCCAACTTCGACCTAAAAATGGAAAGTATGGAAAACTACCAAACGATTCCAATCTAGCACATATATGACCTTATACATTATTAAGATGATAAACATTCTCACCCTTACCTGATTAATTGCAAGCTTTGGTTGATCTTGATGATTTTCGAAGTTTCCTCTTCTTTCTCCTCTTTTTCTCTTCTCCTTCTTTCTTTCTCTTTTCTTTCCTCCCTTTTCTTACTATCTCCCTCTTTGTCTTCTATTTTCCTCTTTTATATCTTTTCCATTATTTTTCCAAAACATCTACTAATTTAATATCTCATAAAATATCCCACTTATCATTAAATAGGAAATGTCTAAAATACCCTCAAAAACTATTCTCTCCGAAAACTCCCAAACTCGGTTAAAATAGGATAATATGTAAACATAACATATTTTCACGAAAATTCCGGCTCAAAATAATTATTCGCCCAATTAAACCAAAAGGACTCAACGAAAAAGGAATAATCGAAATCGGGGCGTTACAAAAAGCCTCCTGTCAAGGAGAAAGAACCACTCTGGTGGAGGAGGGACTCATCCTGCCGAGGAGAAGAAGTCGCACAAATCTCAATTGGATTCCGCCTGGGGAAACGATCTTCAGTTGACTGCTGCAGGGGAATAAACTTCTCCGAGAACCTGAACCTGCTCATCCAGGTATTCAACCCACAACTGCTGAGGAAAATAATGTCAATCGCAGAAATAAACTGCAAGGCCTTCGCGGCAAAACTTCCCTGGAGATAACGACTCCGATGGGGAAATACAGCATCAGCTGTTCAACATTCTACTGGGGAAAACCAATCATGGCCCGCACGGCTTCCAAGGACTCGGCACTCTTGGGGATTTGCAAACTTGGCTGGGGAAGAAGGAATCATCCTGCTTGCTGGGGAGAATACAACTATGTGGGGAATCTCAATTCTGCTGGAGACTTCAGTCTTAAACTATCGAGTGCTGCATACTTGCGGATAGTTTTCTATGAGAATCTGCATATTGACCCAGTTTTGGGGACGAACATACACTTCAGTGTATTGCTCAGCTGGGGAGATGACGATCCTGCAGGATACCTCTGATTGGGGAGAATCTTCTCTGCTTGGGGAGGCATATCAACATTCACCATCCCATGTTCCGGCTACGTGGGGAGATGCTGCTAAACTCGCTGGGGTAGAAGAAATCATCCTGCTTGGGAAACATATGGCGTACTGCCTGGAATATGCTATTCCTGCAACAACACAAACAAACAGACAAGATACCCTTCTCAAAGGGACCTATCAAGGTCATCATCTCGTGACAATGTTCAAGTAATTCATTGTTTCAGCAATCAGTGGCCTAGGCCAGTAAGTTTATGTATGCGCATTTTATCAAAAACATCGGCGTTCTTTTTCGCAAACAAAACAGATAGATGCTAAACAAACAAACAGAATTGCTGAATAGTATATATTTTATTGATGACGAACCCCTGAATGGGTAAAGATGTTTTACAACAGATGCAAGCTCCTGGAATGAGGAAGCTGCGCAAATATAAAAACATAAATATACATCAGTATATACACAAATGTTGGCAATGCGGCGTAGACGAACATCATGAGTTGATCCCTCTATGACCCACTCGACTTCGATACTTCTCCGACGCTTTAGCTTCAGAAGAGATTGATTCAGATAAATGGCCCTCAGGTCTTCCAAACCACTAAACAATGAAAGTCCATACGCGGAACGCAGTCATTTGCTTTTTCAAATCCCTAACTTTTGCCTGAATCGCCCTTTCGGGTTTTCGATTCACCGGGATACCCTTTTTTGCCAAAGTCGCCCTTCCGGGTTTTCGACTTTGTGGGTGCACATTTTTCCATTTATATCCCTAATTTTTTCCCGAACCTTTTTCCTTTTTTATGGTTCGCCGGGATGCCCCATTTTTGCCTGGATATTCTTTTTCTTTCCAGCGAGTCACTTTTTTAAGCAAAGTATTTTTTAACTGCGTCTGCGTTCACCGGGGATGCAAAATCTTCGTCGTCCATCGTGGATAACAACAAGGCTCCTCCCGAGAAGACCTTGCTGACGACGTACGGACCTTCGTAATTGGGAGTCCACTTGCCCCGACGATCAGAGTGTGGAGGAAGAATCTTCTTCAGGACGAGATCACCCGTCTGAAAGCTTCTAGGGTGCACCTTCTTGTCATAGGCTTTCTTCATTCGGATTTGGTACAGACGACCATATGCAATCAATGCTAACCTCTTCTCGTCCATCAGGCTGAGTTGGTTTAGTCGGTTCTTAATCCATTCTGCCTCATCGAGTTTCACGTCAACCAAAACTCGTAAAGAAGGAATCTCAACTTCTAACGGTAGGACAACTTCCATACCGTACACCAGTGAGAAAGGAGTTTCCCCGGTTGATGTACGTACCGTTGTATGATAACCGTGCAGTGCAAATGGCAACATCTCGTGTCAATCCTTATAGGTCACAACCATCTTCTATACAATCTTCTTAATGTTTTTATTGGCCGCTTCAACAACGCCATTCATCTTCGTCCGGTAAGGAGATGAGTTGTGGTGTTCAATCTTGAAACTCTAGCATAGCTCCTTCATCATCTTGTTATTCAAATTCGAACCATTATCAGTAATGATCCGCTCGGGAATTCCGTATCGACAGATGATGTCCCTCTTTATGAATTTAGCCACCACCTGCTTGGTCACGTTAGCATACGAGGCTGCCTCCACCCACTTGGTGAAGTAGTCGATGGCTACTAGAATGAAGCGATGACCGTTAGAGGAAGTGGGCTCGATCTTGCCTATCATGTCGATGCCCCACATGGAGAACGTCCACGGGGAGGACATGACAATTAATGGGCACGGCGGCACATGAATCTTATCAGCATAAATCTGGCATTTATGGCATCTCTTCGCGAATTTAAAGCAATCCGATTCCATCGTCAGCCAGTAATATCCTGCTCTCAGGATCTTTCTTGTCATAGCATGTTCGCCGGCGTGCGTACCAAATGTGCCTTCATGGACTTCTTCCATGAGCATACTCGCTTCTTTCTCATCTACACATCTGAGTAGCACAAGATCATGGTTTCTTTTATACAAAACTCCATCCGGATTGAGATAAAAATTTCCAGACAGCCTCCTCAGAGTCTTGTTATCCTGGGTTGACGCTCCCGCAGGATACTCCCTAGTCATAAGGAAGGTCTGGATATCATGGAACCATGGCTTGCCGTCGGAGGCTTCCTCGATCACAAAGACGAATGCAGGTCTATCAAGACGAGAAAGGACAATTCTTGGAGCTTCATTCCAAAAATTGACTTTATACATCGAAGCCAACGTGGCTAAGGAATCAACCATCTAATTTTCAGCCCTGGGCACATGATGAAGTTCCACTCGATTAAAGAACGGAAGCAGCCTTCTGGCGTAGTTTATGTACGGCACCAAATTCGATTGACGAGTCTCCCACACCCCTTTAATTTGGTTAATCACGAGTGTCGAGTCACCATATACATCTAGGTTCTTGATTCTCAAATCAATTGCTTCTTCTAGACCCATGATGCATGCTTCGTACTCTGCTTCGTTATTGGTGACTGGAAACGTCAGTCTAGCGATGAACGGGACATGGGATCCATGGGGAGTCGTGATGATTGCCCCAATGCCACTTCCGTAAGAATTAAACTCCCCGTCAAATATCAATTTCCATTGGGATTTCCTATCTGGACCCTCGTCGGGCAACGGTTCATCGCAATATTTCGCTTTGAGAAACATGATATCCTCATCAGGGAATTCAAATTTCATCGGCTGATAATCTTCGATCAGCTATTCGGCAAGGTATTCAGACAATACGCTTCCCTTGATGGCCTTTTGGGAAACGTATTGAATATCATATTCCGTCAATACCATCTACCATCTGGCAATCCTGCCTGAAAGCGCTTGTTTCTCGAAGACGTACTTGATCGGATCCATCTTCGAAATTAGCATGGTCGTGTGGTTGAGCATGTACTGTCGTAAACGTTTGGCAGCCCAGGCGAGTGCACAACACGTCTTCTCCAGCATCGAGTAATGAGATTCACAGTCTGTGAACTTTTTACTCAAATAGTAAATGGCATGCTCCTTTCTGCCCGTCTCGTCGTGCTAACCGAGAACACACCCCATACTATTCTCAAGAACTGCCAAGTACATGATTAGAGGTCTTCCGGCCACTGGGGGTATCAAGATCGGAGGTTCCTATAGATACTGTTTTATCTTATCAAATGCCTTCTGGCAATCCTCGTTCCAGATAATCGCATGATCTTTCTTTAGCATTTTGAACATCGGTTCACACGTGGCCGTGAGCTGAGAAATAAACCTTGCAATGTAGTTTATTCTGCCCAGGAAGCCACAAACTTCTTTCTCGGTTTTTGGCGCTGGCATTTCTTGTATCGCTTTTATTTTCGTAGGATCAACCTCAATGCCTCTTTCACTCACGATAAACCCCAGTAGTTTTCCAGACCGTACTCCGAAAGTACACTTGTTAGGATTCAGCCTCAACCTGAACTTCCTAAGCCTCTCAAAAAGCTTCAGCAAATTGACCAGGTGTCCCTCCTCCGTTTGGGACTTCGCAATCATGTCATCAACATAGACTTCAATCTCATGATGAATCATGTCATGAAACAAAGTAACCGTTGCTCGTTGGTAAGTGGCCCCTGCGTTCTTCAGATCGAAAGGCATTACCTTGTAGCAAAATGTTCCCCAAGGTGTAATAAACGTAGTTTTCTCCATGTCCTTCGGCGCCATCTTAATCTGATTGTAGCCGGAGAAGCCATCCATGAATGATAATACGGAGAACTGAGCTGTATTGTCGACCAACACATCAATATGAGGGAGCGGGAAATCATCTTTAGGGCTCGCCCTATTCAAATCCCGATAATCGATGCACATTCGTACCTTACCGTCCTTCTTTGGTACAGACACTATGTTAGCGACCAACTGAGGGTAAGTGGTGACCGCTAAGAAGCCAGCATCAAGCTGTTTATGCACTTCTTCTTTGATCTTAACGGCCATATCTGGTCGCGTCCTCCTAAGCTTCTGTTTAACGGGAGGACAATCTTCTCGCAACGGCAAGTGATGGACCACGATGTCAGTGTCAAGTCCGGGCATATCTTCGTATGACCAAGCAAAGATGTCACTATACTCTCTCATCATCTCGACCAATCTCTGCTTGACATCACTCTGCAATGCAGCCCCTATCCTGACGTTCCTGACCAGTTCTTCAGAACCCAAATTCACAATCTCAATCTCTTCCTCGTGAGGCAGAATAACTTTCTCTTCTTGTTTCAACAAGCGGGCCAACTCTTCGGGAAGGTCTTCGTCTTCATCAATCTCTTCTTCGGCTTGATAGTTCGGGCAATCGAAGTCGAAGTGAGTCATAGAAGGTCCAGAGTCGATGTCATCTGCTTATGGAACCTGCAAAATCAAGGGTTAAGCTTAAAACAAGGGCAGGTTAGCACAAACCCTATTGCCATTTTATTGTCTGTCAAAACAAATATAAAACAGGAATAACAGAGATCACAACATTTGAATGCGAAGAAAAACGCCTTTTGATTTATTGGTAAAATGCATGTACATAATCAAACAAGGCCCTGACAATAAAACCACTATGCCCCGGGTAGGACATAGGGTTGTACAATAATTGGAGAAAGTAAATCATTACTCTTTGCCTGTCACTTGGATGGTATCCCTGATGGACCAGTTGGTGAGGCTCTGGACTATTTTGCTTGGCTGGATCCAAGAGTCCAGGTCGCAATCGCTATCTTCGCCGTCTTCAGACACTATGTTGACACTTTCAAATATCACCCCGCCACTGGTAAACTGGATCGGCCCTTCACCTCGTGACGCACTGTGAGAAGAGGAGGCTTCAGCCGAAGGAGAGTATCCTAACCCAAACTTGTCCTATTTGTTAGGTATTTCTAGAACCTGCCCCCAGCCTAGGGTAGATCCAGCTTGAACAACGGCCGAGGCTTCCTTGAAGGAAGAGAGAGTCATCTCTGGTTTCTCAATCATCACTGGAGTCATGTCTTTGACCTTAACAGCTTCGAATGCCTGACATAGGGTTTCGTGAATTTCCCCATCCATCTCAACATGTTTGAAGGATGACAAATGGCTCAACATTATGTCTTCCTCACCGCATACAGTTACAATGCTGCCCCCTACAGCATACTTGAGTTTTTGGTGCAACATGGAGGTCACGGCACCAGCAAAATGGATCCATGGTCGGCCTAAAAGACAGCTGTAGGCTGGCATGATGTCCATGATGTAGAAGACGGCATCGAAAGTTTCCGGCCCCACTTGGATTGACAGAGTTACCTCCCCAAAGACATGACGCTTGGTTCCATCGAAAGCCTTCACAGCCAGATCACTGGGTGTGCAAATCAATCCTCGAGTATCTAACTTCATCAATGCTTTCTTCGGAAGGACATTGAGCGATGACCCAGTGTCCACCAACACATGAGCCATAACTGTTCCCCTACACTCTATCGAGATATGTAGGGCGCTGTTGTGGTTTCTTCCCTTCAGCGTCAGCTCCAGGTGAGTGAACCCTAACCCGTTTCCAGCATTCACGTGGGCTACTACCCCTTCCAACTGGTTGACCGAGATTTCCTGCGGCACATACGTGGCATTCAAAACCTTTAACAGCACGTTGCGATGTGACTCCGAACACAACAACAAATTCAGGATGGAAATTTTCGAGGGTGTTTGATGGAGGTGATCCACGATCTTGTAATCACTCTTCTTGATCAACCTCATGAACTCTTCAGCGTCCTTTACAAGTAAGTCCTTCTCTACCCCACGAGGGGTTTCCTCAACGACTTTACTCTTTCCCTTATCAGTTTCCTCAGCTTTGTCTGCTTTATCCGCCACGCCCTCAGGTGGAGCAAATACTCTTTCGCTGCGCGTGATTCCGCCAATTCCCACTAGGTTATCCATAGACTGCCCAGATGGTTCTAGTTCCAATTTATGTCCGTTACAGTAGACGTCTGCCCCATAATGCCATGGGACAGCATTGGTGCTTTCAAAAGGTATTGGCCCAGCTTTGGTGATGGTAATTATGGGCGGCCTGAGTGCAGAAATGGTTATCATCTGGCGAGGGATGGTGATGGTGGCAACCTCATCATCTTGCTTCAGCATTACCTCTCCAGATCCATATTCGGCCCTTCAGCTAAACTGCAAGATTCCTTCAGTCATCAGACTCTGAATCCCCTCTATCAACTGTTCACATCCATCAGGACGAGTCGCACAACCCATACATAGTTCTCCACAGCCCGGAAAGAAGCCTTTCTTCATCAGCTTGGCTTTAATGAAGCTAAGTGGTGTCTTCAGATCCTTGACATCAGTCAGCACATCCAAATCCTCTTCTTCAATAATGGCATTCACCCCACCTCCCCTATGATTCGGCATAGGGTTCTTTGTGACATTCGGCACATTATCTGAGAAATTGATGATCTTAGCATCCACCATATCTTGCACCTTGTGTTTGAAGGCTTTGCAGTTTTCTATCGTGTGGCCAGGTGCCCCTGAGTGAAAATCACATGTTGCATTCGTATCATAACCCTGCAGAGGTTCCCTTGTCAAGGGAGCCATGGTTCTTTTCTGGACTAGTTGTAACTGAAGCAGAGTTTGTAATAGCTGTGCATAAGACATGGGCGGTGTTTCAAGGTGACGACTTGACAGAGGTGCCCTGTTCTGATACTTTCTATATCCTTGCTGATTTGGCTGCTGCTGTTGTGGCTGGGGTTGTTGGACAACAGGAATGGTTATGCTAGCCACCTGTTGGCGCTGGCCTTTACCTTTCCATTGAGCGTTGGACACGACGCTCGTCTCTCCTTCACGCCTTTTGTTACCGTAGGGTTTCTTTCCTCCTCCAGCTGAGGATAGATCACCCCCTTGAATTTTCCCCAACTTGATCCCATTTTCAACGTGCTCGCCAGTAATGATGAGATCAGAGAAACTCCCTGACATACCGCTGACCAATTTCTCGTAATAGACCCCCGGGAGAGTGGCTACAAACATTTCCACAAGCTCTCGTTCAACCATCGGCGGTTGAACTCTAGCCGCTAATTCACGCCATCGCTGGGCGTATTCTTTGAACCCCTCGTTGTTCCTCTGTGACAAGTTCTGCAGTTGAACCCGGTTCGGAGCCAAGTCACTGTTATACTGATAATGGTGTACAAAGGCCTCAACCAGTTCCTTCCAAGTGCGCACACTGGTGGGTTACATACCCATATACCATTCCAGGGATGGCCCGGACAGGCTATCCTGAAAGAAGTGCATCAGCAGCTTCTCGTCTTTAGAGTGAGTGGACATCTTTCGGTAGTATGACCTTAAGTGGACACGAGGGCAAGTGGTGCCCTTGTACTTCTCAAAGTCGGGTACCTTGAATTTAGGAGGCACCTTGAAATCAGAAATCAATCCCAATTTAGTCATGTCGACCCCCATATTGTTCAGGTTCTCGAAATTCCTCATTTTGTCCTCGAGTGCCTTAAACCTCAGACGTGCTTCAGCAGTCAGTTCTCCTTCAGCACTCCTCTGCGAGAACAAATCTTCTTGACGATCTTCTAGCCATGGCTGAGGCCCATACATATTTCCAGCACCTGTGTTGCCATTACCTGGTCCAGTGTTGCCATTAGCTTCAAAGTTTCCATTACCGACGCCAGTCGTATTATCATTGAGCCCAATGTTAGTGATCACATTGCCGTTACCACTTCCATTCCCCCCGGTCACGGGGATGCCACCCTGAGAAGTTTCAACAGGTGGAGGGGTTGGAACATTCCCACCATGGAGTACACCATTGTTGTCAACCCTTGAGATCAGAGGCTGGACCAATGTTCTGAGCTTGTCTTGGCCGTTGGCCACCACTTGCATGAGCTCCATGAAGTGGTCCATCCTCTCTCGGAGTTCCTGGACGTCAGTTTGCACTTGTTCTATTGCTCTAGCTTGATTTGCTCTGGTCGGATAGCGGTGGATCGGTCTTTGATCAATCCTGGAACAACCTGCATACACAAAGGGTTAGAAGAAAAAACGACAAGGTGCTCATTATGCAGATGCTTCATGCAAATGCAAACGTGTGTCTGTGCCTTGGGGAGATCCCCCCCCCCCCCCCGATCCTATCGTCTGAGACAAATAAAGTCTATGATCCAATCATGGAAAAGAAATCCTCATATATTCATCTGAAAAGTCCGCTCGGGTAGCGTACAACTGTAATCACATACAACTGAAGCAATAAGGCATGACCCCAACCAACAGACCTGGTGGTGGTCAGCATATCAATGCATAAAATGTACAAAGAAAATACAAAAAGATCAGGTGCGGCCACGGGCACGGGCATCTTCTATCAACTTCTTTGTAGCGGGATGATCTGACTGAGTAGGCAAACCATGGGCTAGCAGGTCCCTCTGCCTGATGGACTCTGGGAGATTATCGACAACGCTCCTAGAAACACCTTCTTCAGAATGGTTCTCGACTCTTCTCCTTTTAGCATCAGCTCGGAGTTGAGAATCTTGCAAACTCGCCTCGGCCTCAACCAATCTATACTGGACGTCCCGTCGTAGCGAGGCTTCAGCCTCTGTCTTCTCGTCTTTCACCATAATCTGGGCTTCTAGCTCGGCTACTCGTTACTTCAGTCTTTCCTCCCGCTCTTTGTACTTGGCTATGGTGCTGCTCCAGACCCTTTTGTATTGGGTTAGCTTCCGGTACACCCTGTCCAGATCCTGTTTCTTGGTTGTCAACACGCCATGCACTGACTTCAGATCCAACCCCAGACGTTCCCTAGCATCAGTTTCTTTGGTCAGGTTGGAGCCTAGATGGTTGATCATCTCAGTCTGCTTCTTGCAGATATAAACGGCTTCACTTTTCTCTTTCCGAAGTTGAGCGATCTCTTTCTCCAACTCTTCGTTGGCCTTTCGTAGCTCTTCCTTCTCTTGGAGTACCTGGTTGAATTTTTGAATATCAACTGTAGTAGGCTCTTTGTACACGGGAGCACACAATGGTTCTACAGCAGGAAACAGCATTAGAAACTTGGCAGCTCTCTCTCGAACCCAAGTCACATACGGATCAAAGGCCTTGTTGTTGCTTTTTCCTAGCAAGACTTTCCCCTTTCGGTGAATTTTGCTCCAAGCATTCTGTACCTTGATCAAAGTGTCGCCTTCAAGAAACCCTGTGAAATACAGAGATTCCCGTATCTCTTCCTCTTCAGGAGGACCTCGTAGTGCATACCCAAATTGTCGTACCAGCAGAGATGGATTGTAGTTGATACATCCATTCCTTCCGACTAGGGGGACGTTCGGAAAGCCACAGCAGCTATACACAATATCTTTGCCCAGCAGATCTCTATCAAACCAGATAATATTGTCAGCAGTCAAACCCATCAAATGCGCTGACCAAGGTGAAGACTCAGAAGAATCAATGAACGGCCCCGACTTAGGAAGATGGCTAGCAAACCACTTATACAGTAAAGGAGCACAACATGTCACGTTCTTCCCCTTTCTGTTTTCATTCTTGCTGTGAACTGAATGGTAGATGTCTCCGAGGAGAGTGGGCACTGGATTCCCGGAGGCAAATATATGGCAAGCATCCATGCTTACGAAGTCCAGATGACTCGGGAATAACACGATCCCATAGATACAAAGGGCTAAGAAGGCATTGAACACATCCCAGCGACCCTTCTCGGCAAACTTTCGGGCTTTTTCCATCAGGAAGTTCAAAAGGAAACCATGAACTCCGATCTTTCTGGATACCATCCCTCCCAATTCAGACTCATCTACATGAAGAGCGTTAGTCAGCTTACTCAATTTGGGTTCACCCTCAACACGGTAGTAAGGCATTTGATTCATCAAAGGCACCCCCAACAGGTCAGAATACTCTTCCAAGGTCGGGGCGAGGACATAGTCTGGAAACACGAAGCATCTGAGCTGTGGGTCGTAAAACTGCAGCAGAGCATAGAGGCCATTCAACTCGTACGTAGGAAGCTTATACACAACACCCATAAGTCTCCCATAACTCTTTCTGAAACTCTCCATCACTGTCTTATCAGCCAGAGAAATCAAAGCTCGCAATTCTCGAACGTCAGGTGTTAGTAGCTTGTAAGCCACAGTCTTCTTCAGAGATGCCATATCTGCCGTGAGGACCAAGATCACTAGAACTAGGGGAGAAATATGCACCTGCAACACAGACACACGTTAATACATACAAATGAGGATGCTAGCAATGCAAAATGCAATCACGCAGCAGGTGATCAAGATGACTGTGCTGTTTAGGAGATGAAGGCTTTGTATCAACAAAACCCATAATACTGCTCTGTCAAGAACAACCATATCTCTGATGAGAAGAAACCCATGATACCAGACCATAAATCTGCTCTGTCAAGAACACACATATCTGATGGTGAGAACCTCTGATATCAGACTATAAATCTGCTCTGTCAAGAACAACCATGTATCTGATGATGGGAACCTCTGATACCAACAAAACTGATTCGCTATCAAGAAAACCATGTATCTGATGATGGGAACCTCTAATACCAACAAAACTGATTCGCTATCAAGAAAACCATGTAATCTGTAGGTTAAGGTTTCCTGCAACAAACCCGACCCTGCTCACAGGTATGGACCTAATTACGGAAAAGGTTCGGCATCCTATGCGGTCATCAGCGTCACAGACTTTCAAGAAACGATGATACGATACCCAGAAGGTGTGGCATCATCATCTCTTGAAGCGGCCTCACTTAGCTGAATTCCAAATGATCGGTTCCCAGAGTCGACAATCCTCAGATCCGACAACCCCTCGGGTCCAAATGACCAATAGGAAGCCATCAAAGAGAACCTCGTCTGAGTGTGGATTACATGGGAACAGATGCAAGCAAAGCAAGCACGTCCTCCACTAACCCACTCTAATACTATGTAGCTCTCAAGCCTGGGTCTGGCTTCTCACTCATCAGAATGCCCCTCCCACAATAATGCAGATAGTCATATCATAATGAAAATAAAGTGCGGGAAATAAAATGCCATAAATAAACACAACCCAACAAGTAATCATACAAGCGCTAGGACTGACTCTCGCAGGGGACGTTGGATCCCAAAATTGACTCGCATAAGGGACGTTGGATCCCAGGAAACTATTAAGTCCCCAGCAGAGTCGCCAGCTGTCGCTACCACGAAAATAAGGTGCCGGCAAAACAGAAGAGTCGCCACCTTTCGTTATTTATCCCTCAGAACGGGAAAGGAAACGATCGGAAAAACCTGACGAAAAGGTATAAGACAAGGTCATCGCAACCAATGTCTGGGCTCGGGAATTGGTTACACGAGGGGAAGATATTAGCACCCCTCACGTCCATCGTACTTGATGGGATCCACACTTGTTGTGTTTATCTGACGGGTTTATTTACTATCTACCTATCAAGGCCGGTCTGAAAAGAAAAGATAATGACTCGGCAAAGCGTCACACTTTATGTCTACGTATTCTCATCAGAGAACGAGAAATCAGAGTCAACGTAGTTTGGCTAACTACGGGTGATGGGGAAGGTGGCTCGCCAATACATCAGTATTGTGCCTACGTACTCTCAACAGGCTTGAGAGATCAGAGCTTACGTAGTTCGGGATAATACGGATTACGGGAGTTCAGATTCATCTATTTTTATCGAGTAGGGTTAACAAACAGTTCCAGCAGTTTGGTGTACGCAACTCGACCCTTGGAGACTTATGCGTTACCGTTTGCGGTAGAACTGGGAGTTAACGACACTCTTTTCTTCAGAAAAGCTTCCTTTGAATTATGGGCCCACGGGGCAAAAAGATTTGAAGTTTGTTTTCTGTCTTTTACGGAAGAACTGTTTTTTAGTTGTCTGTAGTTTGTACAGCACTAGAGACTATGACCTGGGAGCGAATGCGTCGCATATCGTCCAAAGGACGTATACTAAACATTCTAGACAATTGAGAGGAGGCCGCTCAATTATCATTACCCAAGTAGCTTAAGGCTCATAACGCGCTTATACTAACTTGCCTTTATTACGTTTTTTACTGTTGTTTCAAGATGAGAAGAGAGAGGGACAACTACGGGGAGACTATCAAGTCCTAATGTTGTCATGCCAAGGATTCATCCTATGGTTGAAGTTTGAAACAGGGATCTCCTAGAAGTTGTCATACATAGGTTTCAACCTAAAGTTCTAATCATCACTTACTTATCAAAGGAAGTGAGATTCCTAGGGGATCATGTCAATGATAAACAGAAACAGATAAAGCATCAGCTTAAACAGTAAACAGCAAACGACTGTAAAATGCATGCAATGCAAATGAGGGAGGAAAGGTGTGTGGGGCATCAGCCTCCACAAGCTCGTCTCGACCTCAAGCCAGATATGAATAACTGCAATCATACAGAAAAAATAAAATGCCATCAAGCAAATCACAAACCACATAAGCAAGGGAGCAGAGCTCTACCGAATACCCGCAAGCAAAGCCATACAGTAAAAATACAAGCAGAGGGGGCAACTCAACCTATAGTGCAATCATGCTCCTAGCTTAACACAATCTAAACATGAACTTATTCTAATGCATCAAGCAAATCAAACAAGTCACACCAATACAGTTGCACAGAAAGCAAACAGACAGGAAAGAAAGCAAATCAACCGCTACCCCAGCTTCACAGCAAAGCAATCTTCTGACAGCAACTCAGTCCTTAGTCTGTAACTGTTCTTCAAGGCTTTCATCTTCAATAGCAAGTGTCAACTTGCTTCTTCAAGCTTTCAATGCATCAAACACAAGTATCAACTTGTTCTACATTTTCTTCAAGCTTCAGCTCTTTCTTCATCCTCAATTTAATCTTCAAGTGTCAACTTGTTCCTCTTGACCTTCAAGCTTCAGCTCCAAAGGCAGTCTTCAAACAAAGGGGAAGTGTAACCTCTAACATCTTCATTTTTCTAACAAGGAACTCCATCCTCTAGCAAGGGAGAAAGATTCATCTAACAAGAGTAGGGTGGGGATATGGAGAAGCAAAGTGAAGAACAAAGGTCACCTCTAAGCTTTCCACCATCAAGGAAGGGAACCCTCAAAGGTTCTACCAACTTGTGAGGAGCCACACATCCTACCAAAGTAGGGATGGGGCCTTCACAATGGGACC
Source organism: Lathyrus sativus (assembly GCA_963859935.3). Taxonomy (NCBI): domain Eukaryota; kingdom Viridiplantae; phylum Streptophyta; class Magnoliopsida; order Fabales; family Fabaceae; genus Lathyrus; species Lathyrus sativus. The sequence goes on along the minus strand of OZ012740.1, from coordinate 71,685,340 downwards.
TTACATCATAGGGAGGAATGGAAGTGATCAACACCTTCCATGTTTCATGAAGGAAGAAAATCTATTCTAAGAGATCTCCCTAAAACCCTAATCTTTAACCCTAAACAAACTACACCAAAGGGGGATAAATCTTCAAGTCTAAGCTCCACCATACATTCCACAGCATCCCACACAAGTCTTCATCATCATCCAAGAGCAAGAGAAGCAACACCCTATTCTAAGGGAACCAATGAAATCATTCTAGTTGAGTTAGCAAGTTAGGATCACCTAAAACCTAGTATTAAAGTTAATTCTACCTAAAATACTAAAATCAATTATAAAATCCTACAAAAATATCTATGGGAACCTATGTCAATCATGACTCTACCATGTTAATTATAGAGATCAAATCCTCAAATAAGACCTAGAAATAAATTCTACACTATAAGGTACTAAGCTTAAGCCCTAAAAAGGAGCACCTAAAGTTCCAATCTAAAAACCACAACTAATTTCATCACAAAAATGTGAGAAAAATACTATGGGAGCATACATGTCTAAGCTAATGACACACAAAAAATCAAGCCAAAACTCATCACCAAGTGATCACACTAAAATCATCAAACATAGGTATCAACCATGGCAATTTTATTATCAAATAAAATGTAAAAAATGCACAAAAATTGAAAATGCATGATTTTCCTAATATTTTTATTCAATAAAATTCTAGATCCAATCATGAATCAGGGGAAAAAATTCTGGAATTAATTGACCTATTTTTCTATATTTTATGAATTATTTTCAAACCAATATGAAATGATGAAATTAAAATAAAAACAAAAGAATTAATAAAAGTTGCGTAGCAAATAGCAATTCAAGTCAGTTCAAATCCTGGGTTGGGCCAGATGGGGGGGTGTGGATATCAATCCAAGCGCTAGGCCCATTTGCTTCAGTTAAGCGAAACGGTGCGTATCAGCCAAAGGGTCCAAGTCTGACTTTTCAAAGCAATCGTGGCCATCTATTCCATGGACTTGGTCAAGCTTCAGTGATGATCCAACGCTCACAGCTCATCTTCTTCATTCAAACGTTCAGGCATGGAGGGAAACCAGACGGTGGCCTGAGCAGTGGCGCCACCATCTTCTTCAGTGAGGTCCAATATACAGGTCATCCAAAATTACAAAATGATACATAATCTCACTCCATTTTTCATGCTGATCATGAATCCAACCTTAGAATCATCTAATTCCCTATAGATTTTCAAACCCGATAGCCATTCCAAAATACACCTCATTCTTGAATTTCATCAGAACTTCAATTAAATGCACAGAAATGATCCTTATCTCATGGTGATCAATTTCCCCTATCTAATCTTGATTATCAATCCAAGAATTGCAAGAATTCAGCTTCAACAGAAAATGATCCACATCCTAACTTGTCTCTAATTCCCAAATTGATCAGCTTAAATCCATCTATACATCATCCAGATCCTAACCACATATAGATTTCTATCTATCTCCTTCTAGATTATGCACAAAAACGAAATGTACCAACCTGTGTTCAGAGGTGTAACAGAAGGGGTTCTTGATCACTTCAGCCTCCAAGATGATGCAGATACACTCCAAAACTCCTTCCAAAGCTAATGCAATCTTCAATTTCCCCTGAATTGGCCTTGAACTCAGAACTCGATGTCGCTACTGCGAAAATCGGCGCCGACTGACAAAAGAGTCGCCACCGTGCGTTATTTATCCCAACGGAGGGAAAGGAAACGCTCGAAGTAAACCTCGCAAAAAACGGGAAAAGGTATGGTCGTCGCAACCAAAACCTGGATTCGGGAGTCGGTTACGCAAGGGGAAGGTATTAGCACCCCTCACGTCCATCGTACTCGATGGGATCCACACTTGCTTGTTTGTACGGATTACACTTCTATCTAAACTAAAGGATGAGGTCTGGAAAGAAAAGAAAACATGACTCGGCAAAGCATTGCACTTTATGCCTACGTATTCCCGTCTGGAACGAGAAATCAGAGTCAACGTAGTTCGCCTAACTACGGGGGAAGGTGGGTGAAGGTTGCTCGCCAGGACATCGCGTCCTGTGCCTACGTACTTCCACACAGCATGGAAGATCAGAGCAAACGTAGTTCGGGCTACGCACGACACAAGCTGTTCAAGTGTCTTTTATGAAAAAATCTCACCTTAAACAAGGGTTTTCTTATTGCAAAAAAGGTTGATGTTTGTTCAAATCTTTTGACGGAAGAAATGAATTAATCTCTGTCATAACCTTTATTAGTGTCTTTATGTTGTTTTGAAGGAAGAAGAGATGACACTCTAAAAAATCCTAGGGTTAAAAGGGGATAAAAATCTACCCTAATGTTATCATGCATGGGTTAACACCTAATGTCTATCATGCTCCTCTCCTGCGCGGAGAGAAACAGAGATCCTACGGGAATAGACGAAAACAGAAACAGCAGATATATATGATAAAGCAGTAAAATGCATGGATGCGACGGTACAAGCGAGGCAAGGGAGTCCCACTCGACCTCGAACCTAGAAAACAATAGGCAAAAGTGAACAGGATTCACTTTCAACCCAGTAGGCTAAACAGCAAACAATACAATCCGGGAAATTCACACAATACATCAAAAATTAAACAGCAAAACAGTCTTCATCAGCATCAGCAACTATCTTCAAGTCAACATCAGCTATCCACAGGCTTCAAGCAAGCATCAGACTTTATCTTCAATCTCCCAATGGCTTTTCTTCAAGTCCTAACCTCCAAGCTGAGGAATCAATCATAAGAATGAACAGGGTGTTAAGCAATTAGTTGACCACCAAGGGTGGCAAACAGACTGCTGTCAACACAAAGAATATTTCTCTCAAGAGTTCTATCCCTTAGACATTAGCACCAAGCCTTCCAAAGGAAGGGGGTGAGTGTCTTAGAGAGACTCTGCATCATAGAGAAGGATGGAGGCAGTCAAGACCTTCCATGTTTGAGAATCAAATTGCCTACTCTAGAGCTCTGCCTAACTCCTATATCCTACAAACTTCAGCAGCTACCAGCAAGAGATACTCCTCATTAACTCTGGAAGTTGGTCTCCATTCTCTGATCTTCAACTGGGCTTCATCATCACAGGTCTTCAGCTCTCCCCAAATCCCAAACAAACCCAATACCCCACACAGACAAAAATAATAACCCTAAAGAGGGCACACCACACAATCATTCAAATACAGCAGTATACTAATAGCAGTAGGGGAATCCTAATATTTTCTAGGGGATCTATCTTATACCCATAACCCCTATAGTCCCATACCCCAAAAATCAAATCAAAAATTCCTAAAAGAATTAATCTATCTCACCTATGCTCATTTAAAACCCTAATTTTGATCATACTAATCACACTTAACCAAATCACCTAAAAATTAATCCTAAAAATGAGAATTAAATCCTATATTCAAGTTGAAGTCCTACACTAATCACTCTAAAAAGAATGAGCCCTAAAGCTAAAGGGAGCTATTAGAAAAAAAATCAACAAATTTAAGTATCAAACTAAATCCATTAAAAGGCTATTTACAAGAAAAATACACAAAAAATAGTAAAACAAAATAAAAGGCTATTTTTATTATTTAATATTTTTCTAGACAGGATTATTGACCTAGAGAAAAAAGAACCAATTAAAACAAGCCATTTTCCATTTTTTTATGATTTTTTAAAGGTGAGAAAAATATAAAGAAAATAAAATCACAAAAATGGGAATAAAAGGGGGAGGGGGTCTGAACAGCAGGTTCGCCCAGTTCACATCTCAGATGGGCCAAGGATCCAGGGGTGCGAATAACAATTCATTAAGCCCAGCACCCTTCAGAAAATCAATTGCAAAATAAAAGAAAAACTCTCGGTGTGAATAGCAAACATTTCACGTGTTATTCACTGGGCCTATCAAGAAGGGGGTGGGGATAGAAATGTTGGACCCAGCCCAGACACGCGTTTAAGTGAAACGTTGCGTTTCACGCTGGTCAGCTCCCTCCATTTTCAACTTCAAATCTGGACCACACGATGCGATTAAAAGGTCAAATAATTGTGATGATCGGACGACTATTGGCCATCGTCCCCAAATCAAAACCCTAAACTCAGAATTCTCTCCCCATGCAGCCATGTTCATGCTCTTCGTTCTCTCTCCATAGGCCTTGAAATCAAGACTTGCAAAGACCAAACTTAACCTATTCTTTCCCAGGAACACGATGATGCTTTTAGTTTGGACTGAAACTAACCCCATAATAAGACCCGATAGGTGGAACCTCATAGAATACCAACTGCACTCATCAATGGAGCCTCACAATTCTTCAATCTAACTGTCCTATCTTGTTCACCATGCTACACTGATCTCAGCAAACTATTTCACGATGATTAAACCTCATTATTCACCCTAATCTTGATCATCAAAGAATCATCACCCTGCTAACAAACTCCATGAGACTCTCTCTAATTCTCAGGAATCACTCACCTAAGGTCTCTAAGCATGATTACCCTAGCCATTTCATCTAACAATGCATAAATAGAGGGATTCGAATGCTTTTGCAAACCTGAAAAATGGTGATGGCAGAGGTATCTACACTCCAATCCAATGCTTGAGACTGGTCACAAATGATCTCCAATGGCTGAGAATCTTCCTGATGGCAGTAATCCTTGCTCAAACTTCTTGATTTACCCTGGCCAAACCTTTATGCAACTTGGAGTGAAGATTCGAATCTCATGAACCAGCCACCTTTCTTTCTAGTTTTTCCTTGCTTTTCACTCTATGATGATGGAGGAATATGATGACAAGAAGAAATCTCACAATTGATGGAGTTTTGATACACTTTGAAAAGAAAATGCAAATGGGAGTGAAGGAATCAAAATGGGGTTTGCAAGCTCAAAGAATCACCAACCACTGCATGGACCCTCTCTAGGGTTTATATACACACCAATGGGAGCATCTAGAACCTTTGAGAAAGCTCCATGAAGTTTCTAGAACTTCTCATGCAAGGAGATTTTCAATTTTTCTATTCTTAGTAAATCCCATGAGATCTCATGATAACCATGCAATTCTCTTTAAAATACCCTTACATGACATGGTAATAAGAAAACAAGGCATTTCAAGTCATTTTAAGGCTTTGGCAAACTTTTCCTTTAGGTGCCTTAAAATGCAAGAATCAAATTTACAAAGGAAGTCCAATTTTTAAGCCTAAACTCAAAAAAGTGGCTGAACCAATGTTTCTAAAATAATGTTTGGAATCAATTTGGTATATTGGATGACCCATATTGGATTTGTAGATCTCTCAAACCAATTTTTCATTTCAACTTTTTCAACTTATATGCCTTTTTTAGGTCATTTTCCACCAACTTTGGTCAAGTCTCATTACATGCATTTACAAACTTTCATGACTTCTTTTCTAGACTTAAAATGGAATTTTGAGCAACTTTGATGTTGTGAAGTTTTTCATTTGAAGCTCCCTTGTATGAGTTTTAGGCATAGGCTAAGAATGACCTGTAATCCTCAGATGACCAAAATACCCCTTGCTTGCCAAGACCATAAGTAGAGTTCCACAAATCATATGAAGGCATACCATACCTTTATAGAAAGCTAAGACAATAAGGAACAACTCTCATGTTGGCCAGAAATCCATTTGAAATATCCTTGAAGGTCAAAAGTTGCTTGAAAAACAGACAACTTTCACAGACAAATTTCAGTGCCCTCAGATGACCTGTAACTTGCAAGAGCTATAACTTGAGTTCTATAAATCATCTTGATGACTTCCACCACTAAAATTAAAGCTATGAAGATACTCTACAAGTTTCATGTGGACCAAGAATTCATAGGAAGCTTGCATCTTGAGCTACACTGCTTGGAAGTTTGACCTAAATCAGGGGATTTTACACTGAAACCCTAATTTAGTAACTCCAGTTCTCTTTGACTCCTCTTGATTTTTCTTTATCAAAACATCATATCCATATCTATATAGCAAATAATTAATCCCACATTCTTCAAATGCTCCTTGATGCCCTTCAGAACACTTCTTTGACCTAGTGTTGACCTGATGTTGACCCAGTGTTGACTGACTTCAACTGAGGCTCTTGCAATCCTTCGAATGACTTGGTTCTCCTCAAAAATGATCACCTAGGCTCTTCATAACATCCATACACACTTCATGCTCTTGGCTCATAGCTCACACTTCCTCTGATGATCCCCAAATAACCTCAAGATAGGAGAGAATTCACTGATCAACCTGTCAACTCTCCAAAGCTCAAATTCTTCCCTGATGACCTGAATAGACTTGAATATGAATGAAGCCCTTGGATATACCTCTTGAGATAAGAATAGCACTTTGATCCCCTGATTAAGATAGCTTGCTTATGCTATGCAATGCAGATGAATACACTATGACAATGCAAATGATTATGCACTTGAAACATAAACCTAGGTTAAAAAGGTTGGGCAAATTTTGGGGTGCAACAGCTGCCCCTATTCAAGCGACTTGGACCCGACTGGATGAAAAGCACGCAGCCTTCAGACATTCGAGGTACAAGACGGTTGAATACGAAAGAACCCGGAAATTTGCCAACCGCAAAAATAAATTGCGAATACGACTACCGCTTGGGGAAGACCCTTCAGGGAAATGACTTCTGTTGTCACGTCAACAACTAACCATCCATCTGTCAAATAATCTGATGTTGTCCGCAAACCACTCCATTCCGAAGAAATGAGCATACACCACACGACGATAAATTGTTGATATCACTTATCAACCTCTGTTGATCTCACTTATCAACCTCTGTTGATCTCACTTATCAACCTCTGTTGATCTCACTTATCAACTGAGCACACGCTAACCAGCGGGAAAATATTGACTTCACTTGTCATGTTGACTTCACTGATCAACCTTTCGTATCCTGAAGAAACGAGCAATCGCTTAAACAAGCGAGACAATGTGCGAAAGCATGAACAACCCACTCTGCGGGGAAATGAGAAACTTGACTAAGCAACTCTGAGGGGACAATTCTGACGACGGCCGTCAAACACCGGCTGGGGAAATTGGGAACTTAACCAAATACCCTGACGAGAATAACCTTGTTGAAAAATACGAGGAATTTAACCAAACAATTCCTGTAACAAGCTCCCTGCTGGAGACTGTGAGGGACTTAACCAAGCAACCCATTGAAGTAACACCCTACTGGAAAACATAACTCCGTTGGGGGAATTGCGGGTAACCACCCGAAAATCCATATTACCACCTTCTAATACTGATACCACATCAACCCGAGAAAGACTCAGCTGGGGAAATACAAGTGACTTAACCAAGCGACTTGTCGAAAGATACCCTGCCGGGGACTACGAGGAACTTAACCAAGCATCTCGTTGAAGATCACCCCGCTGGGGATTACGTCTCTACTGGGCAACTGTGGGTAACCACCCAAGATCTGTCTCCACCATGCTCTGAGAAGGACTCGGCTGGGGAGAAAGAGAAATGCTTGACCAAGCAACTCTGCTAGGGGAATATGCCATGACGAACACGACCACTGCGTGTCTGGCACAACAACCCTCTGTAACAAGATGAACACGATCACTGCGCGTCTCGATGCCACAAACAAAATCACATAGTGGGACAAACACAACGAACACGATCACTGCGTGCTGCGTTACAATCACATCGACCATAAATCCAACCGGATGAGATAAACACGATCACTGCGTGCCAGGCGGAATAAACCTGCATAGAAGAGGCGAACACGTTCACTGCGTACTTCAACCATCAATAAACACGATCACCGCGTGTGCTGCAATAGGACGAATACGATCACTGCGCATCTTGACCAACAAACCCTCAAAATGATGTCAACACGATCACCGCGTGTGTCATAACCAACCCATGTAATAGGACAAATACGATTACTGCGTATGCCAACCAACAAAACCAACTGATACCATAGTCACGATCACTACGTGCTCTGCATCACGATTTCCCATGGTACTATCAACACGATCACTGCGTGCGAAACGAATACGATCACTGCGTATCTTGAACACGATCACTGCGTGTTTGAACATGATCACCTTGACTGGAGAAAACACGATCCCTGCGTGTTGCGTGTCTCAACTAACCCACATAACTGGACGAATACGATCACTGCATATCCTGACCATACATAGGGTAAATGCGATCACTGCGCGCTGTTGCACCCCAAAATTTGCCCTCACAATACAAGACTTTGTGTTCCAAGAAGGTTCACAAGGTTCACAAAATTCACAATTGGTCAGAAGAGTTGACAATTCCCTCAGACAATGCACCTCCTAAGCAGTGCATCCAAAACTAGGGTTTTGACTTTAATCAGGCTAAATGGACTTCCAAGACTTCAAGTGAGCTTCATAACATCTTATATGTGTATAAGAACCCCCATGTCAAGTTTCAAGACTTTTCTCAAAAGTTTGCTCAGTCAGATGATCAGATAAGTCAAAAGCAGTCAATGCAGTTAAAAGGTCAAACTGAGGTCAACTGTGGTCAAACCAAAGTCAAACTTCATGATTTTTTTTGCCAACATCAAAGAGAGGTTGGGTGAGAAATATTATCATAATAACTGTAATACCCCAAATTTTGCCCTAAGATTTGTCGTCGCATTTCATTGCATTTAATCAATTACTAACAAATTTGTGTAGTCGTTTGACTTTTTGCAGGTAAATATCATATGGCATGCATTTTTTTTCTAAAAAGTAAAAATGGCACAATTGGCAGGAGGACATGTGTAAGGAGTTATGAGTGTGAGAGGTTGAGAGTTCGAATCTCACCTTTGTCATTTTTTTTGTTTTTTATTATTTTTACTCTAAATTTTTCTATCTTTCATTAAAAAAATAACAAAAATAGTTTTTTATTATTATTTAATTATTATTTTCGTATTTTAATTAAATCATTTTTTAAAATATTATTTTTTTCACTTTTTTCTAAATTATTCATAAAAATATTCAAAAAATCATAAAATAAAAAATATTGAAAAAAATTTTGTTCTTTTTATAATATTTTTTATTTTAGGAATCAATAGGATTATTAGTTTTTATTTTAAGTTTATTTTAATTATTTTAAATTATTTAAATTTTATTTTTTCTTAACTAATTATTTAGTTTGGGCTTTAAAATGGGCTTTAGGGACATTATTGACAATTTGGTGTTAACCCTAATTTGTTCCCTATATATACATGTGTTGCCTTGTTGGAAAAAAGGGGGAGAATGAAAAAAACCTAAGAGGAGTGAGTGTCGTTTGCCGTTATTTAGTTTTCTTCTTCATCCATTACTATTGTTTCTTTTTCTTCATCGTTTACCGTTATTTCTTTTCCTTCATCTATTACTGTTGTTTCTTTTTCTTCATCTTTTACCGTTATTTCTTTTTCTTCATCTATTACCGTTATTTCTTTTTCTTTATCTATTACTGTTACGTTTATATATATATAATTTTTAAATTGTTAGAGTTTATATATATAAGATTTTTGATCGAATTATGTCGATACGATGTTTGCACATTTGTGTGCATGACGCGTGACATTTGTGTTAGTTCGATCTGGTTGCGATGATCGCATTTTTGTGTGAGCAATAATACTATTTTTTGCTTAATTTCTTTTTCTTTGCGATAAATTTTGTTTCGTCCGATTTAGATCTGGTTGCGATGAGCGCATTTCTGCGTTAGCAACATTGTTGGGTTATTTGGCACATTTAAAATTCATTATTGCTTTATTATTATTATTATTATTATTATTATTATCATTATTTATTATTATTATTATCATTATTATCATTATTATTACCATTATTATTATTATTGTTATCATTAATTTATTAAAATTTGTTATAATATAAAAATCTGTTTTTTAAAATAAATAACATTAACATCTTTTCCAAATTAATATGAAAACCTATTATTTTTAAGAAAAACTTTTTTTTAGATAAATTTAAAATAGTAACTAAAATCTTTTTTTTAAAATAATAACTAGAACCGTTATTTATTTTATTTTATTATTGTTCAATTCAAATTTCATTATCATATTGTATCTGCTCCTCTCATGTAACCTCGCGAACTTAACAATCGCTCTTTAAATTCTGCCTTTAAATTTCTGCTTGCATGGTTTAAATTATGACATTATCTCTCTGTTTGCATGATTCAATTATCTCACGCGTTTACTATTATTTCTGTCACATTGCACACATCCGAAGGTTAGGTCTAACTGTTTGGCCGCCGCGCCAATAGTCCGTAAAACTTCACACATTCAATTTCAAATCCTCAAAACTACAAACTACAAACCCTAATTTTCACAAATGCCTCGCCGCAGGCAAAATTACAATTTTACCCTTAGCATTAGGTCAAAGAGCCGCCGCGCTCATTTTAGGGTTTCCCGCCGTGGAATCCCTAATTTAACCCTAATTACAACTTAACATTTCAACGTAGAGATTTGGAGTTTCTACACTCCACGTAAGCGTGTCCTTAAGATGCATTTATTCCCCTTGAGACCTTGACCACAGTCAAGAAGTTTCTAACCTCCCTATTGAGGGGAACTACGATTACTCTGATTCCACTCCCGTAAGGATACGTAGGCACAAGATGCGATGTCTTGCCGAGTAAACTTAGAATTAACCCCCTTTATTATTTATTATTGCTTATTTATATTTTATTTATCTTTGCTATTTAATTATTTTGCTTATTATTTTGTAATTGTTTCTTGGATGTAAAGTTGTTTAATTATTTAATTATTATTATGGTTAGTAATTAGGGAGTGTAACAACATGTATGTAATATTAAAATAAATTTAGATCACTTTTAAATAAAGATAATTAAAATAAACACGTCACACGCGTAAGTCGATTTTAATCGCCGTCTCACTTCCTAAGGATATCCCTCAAGTTGCCTACAAATAATGGTTAAGTGGGGTGTATAAAGCAAGTCCCTCAAATAAAAAAATCATCAAAGTCCCTTATGGTTGCCTTTACGAATCAAGTCCCTTTCGAAAAATGATGATGGTCCCTTATATGTGCTTATTACATCCCACAATGGCCTTCAAAGTCAAATTGTCCCTCACATACCCCTTAACATCCAAAGTAAAGACTACCTACTCCATTATAGTAGGGATAGTCTTACTAAAGGAAAGAATGAAGAATAAGAAAGACCTTTAAACATTAGGGTAGGTTACTCCTAGATACTTGCTCACTTCAAAACTTTTTCACACTTAAACAAATTTCCAACAAAATTTTCAAACAAGTTTTTTTCACATCCATACACGGATTATTATTAAACTATTCTGAAATTTTTTGCTATTCACACACTACACTTTCAAAACAATTCAAAAGTGAGCTTAAGTACCTAAGAGCCCATGGATAACCATGGATGAAAAGGGTGCTAACACCTTCCCTTTTCATAACCTACCCCCCGGACCCAAAATATTCTCTAAGGTCTTTCCTGTTCTTTTATAACCTTTCCTTATGGATAAAATAAAAGTCGGTGGCGACTCTTGCTATCCGCAACATTGTTTAAAGTCAGTTCACCGGGTTACAGAACTGGCGACTCTGCTGGGGATCTATTTAAGAGGGGTACCCTTAGGAATTAAGATCACTTTAAATTGTTTGCCTTGTTTGCTTTATTATTATACTGTTGGGGTGCTCTTATGTGTGAAAGGTCCTAACCCGGATCTAGTGTACCTTAGGTAAATGGCAATAGACCAAGGAAACTGTACGACGTATATCGATACGGTTGATCTGGTGGCCATAGTTAGTGCGACTTCTTGGTTGGTGCTTATATTCCTTAAGTCAAGTTGAGGATAATATTGAGGCTGCCATATGTTGTCAATGCACTAACTGACTTTTAGAACCCTAGTTAACTCATCTTGGCCTTTAGAAAGTAGTGAGGTAACCGGCTTTGGTGCAGACTGAAGTTGGTTGACACTCGATACTACGCTCATTGAGATCTTAAACTTGGAGGGTTTTGGTTGGCAAGTAAGTTGCCTTCTGAACAACCACCCTTGTGAAGGATCAATGATATTGAGATCCCTTAGAACCTGGTTACTTTTGTAGGACAGGATGAACCATCTAACTTCAGGGGAGGGTACTTGCCTTTGAACCTCATGCAAGCCTTTAAACCTAGGGCTATGGTGTGACTTGTTTGTGTGTGCCACATGTTTGTGATTGAGCATGACATCATGACATCATCATGCATCATAAGCATATCATTTTCCCTAACCATTTCAAGGACCAAAGGATTTATCTTTGTTCTTTGTTGCAGGTCATGGCTTCTGCTCGTAGAAACACCATCAGGATCAACTTTGTAGGGATACCTGCTAAGCTCAAGGAGTTGGTTTCCCTAGTGCCTGATCATTCCCAGTTCAACAAGAGACATGGTCACTTATTGGATCTATTTACTTCAGGGTTCAGTGAAGACATGATGAGTGTGCTGTTTCAGTTCTTTGACCCTAAGCACCATTGCTTTACATTTCCTGATTATCAGCTGGTTCCAACCATGGAGGAGTTCTCTAAACTTCTGGGTATACCTGTTCTTGATCAGAAGCCATTCACAGGCTTAGAGAAGGAGCTTAAACCAGAAGTTATTGCTGCAGCTCTACATCTGAAGAAGTCTGACATTGTTCTAGAGACGAGAAGTGGAGTTAAAGGTATTCTTGCCAAGGTATTAGTGGATAAAGCTCAAATGTTCTTGAAGGCTATGAGCTACGATGCTTTTGAGGAGATCTTAGCCTTATTGATTTATGGCTTAGTGTTGTTCCCCAATCCTGATCAGTTCATAGACGTTCATGCCATCAACATATTCCTGAGTCACAATCCAGTGCCTACCTTACTTGGAGACATCCTACATTCTCTTCACACCCGTACTACAAGGGCAAGAGGAACTTTGATGTGCTGCATACCTTTACTTTCTAGGTGGTTTATTTCTCACCTTCCTCGCTCAGTAATGAAGAATGAGCAAGGGTTCAGATGGTCCAAGAGGATCATGTCACTTTCTCACTCAGACATCCATTGGTGCTCCAGATCTATGGAGAATGTCACCATCATTGACCGTTGTGGGGAGTTTCCTAATGTGCCACTTCTAGGCATAAGAGGAGGCATCACCTACAACCCATCTCTAGCTTTACGACAGTTTGGTTACGCCCGGAGCGATGGTCCACATGACATGTTGATTCAGGGCATTGTGTTTGATTACGACAACGATCTTCAGGGTTACCGTCAGAGATTCATCCGAGCTTGGGGAAAGGTAAACAGGATTGACAGCAAGACACTGGAGCCTAAGTACACTATTCCTATGGAGGCTTATCTCAGATGGGTACGATCTCGTGCTCAGACACTCATGATGCCATATCCTGCCGTCCTACCAGTTACCATGGAACCTGTTGCTGAAGGAGACACAGCTTATACCATCCTTCACCCAGACATGCCTACTGATATGGAAGACTTGCAGAGATCATGGATCCAACTGAAAGAGCAAAGGGATACTTTCGAGGCTCATTACAAAGCAAGCCAAGCAAGGATCCTAGAGCTAACAAAGCTACTTCATGAGGAACGAAACCTCAACTCATACCTCAACACAAAGAGGAAACGTCCATGGGAGACTTAAAACCCCATCTTTTGTACTTATTTCGTTTTCATTTTTTGTAAGCCTAAAAGGCAAAACAAGTTATTACTAATAAAAAGTTACTTTCTTGTTTAAGCAAATTTAAATCCTGCGGTCCTTGAAAACATTGCATATGCATTCCCATATCATTGCATCACAGGTTTATAATTGTGCACAGGTTTCTCATCTTCTCGCTGTTTATTTCAGCAATGGATCTTGAACAATCAGTTAAGGATCTCCAGGCACAGAATGCACAGTTCCAAGAGCTGATCCTGAACCTATCCAAGGGGCAGGATGAATTGAAGACACTGCTGGCCAAGAAGACTAAGAAGGCTAGAAGGTCTGCTGGGTTGCTCAACATGGGAAGAAGGTTCAAAGGTCCTGTCAAGACCAAGGAACATGTTGAAGACTATGAATCTGAAGAATCTGAGCAGGAGAGAGGCAGTCTCCACAACACTATGGGGGACTCTGATTCTGAGGCTAACTACTACCATGAGCCTAACGAAGACAAATTCAAGATGCTGGTGGATAGAATGGATGCTATGGAATTACAGAAATCATCTGGGCTGGATTTTGAGGATTTGAGCTTGATATCTGGGGTGGTCATACCCATTGGGTTCAAAGTTCCTACATTTGTTGTCTATGATGGGGTCTCTTGTCCCAAATTGCATCTGAGGTCTTATGTCAGAAGAATTCAACCCCACACTGCTGATAAAAAGTTGTGGATCCATTTCTTTCAAGAGAGTTTATCTGGAGCTCAGCTAGAGTGGTATTATCAGTTGGAGAGTGTCAACATCAGAGATTGGAATGACCTTGATGAAGCTTTCTACAAGCAGTATCAATACAATGCTGACTTAGCCCCCACTCGCATGCAGCTTCAAAGCATGTCTATGGGTGCCAAAGAAAGCTTTAAGGAGTATGCTCAGAAGTGGAGAGACTTAGCTGGAAGAGTTCAACCCCCTTTGACTGATAGGGAGTTGGTTGATATGTTCATGTGTACGCTGAATGGTCCGTTTTACAGTCATCTCATTGGAAGCTCATCATCTGGCTTCACTGAGTTGATCATGACAGGAGAGCGAGTAGAGAATGGTATCAAGAGTGGTAAGATCCAAGTGGGCACTTCTTCATCAGGTGCTGCAAAGAAGCCTCCCACTGGGAAGAAAGAATCTAATGCTGTGTATGGTCAGCCTGATCGTAACAGAAGGCATCAGTCTATTAGTGCAGTTCATATTTGAAATCCAACTCTTGCAACAACAGAGCAGCCTCAAGGCAACCAACAGAGGGCTAGAAGACAGTTCACGAAGATCAACATGTCAATGGCTCAGGCATTGCAACACTTGTTGAAAGCTGAACTTATTACCCTGAGGGAGGCCCCTCAGAATCCCAATGTTACCTCTCCCAAGTACAATCCCAATGCACGATGTGCATATCATTCAAACTGTCCAGGACATGATACTAATAACTGCTGGGTCTTGAAGAACAAAATTCAGGATATGATTGATGCTGGAGAAATTGAGTTTGATCCACCAGGTACTCCAAATGTGATTACAGCTCCAATGCCAAATCACGAGAAGACTGTCAACGCCATTGATGAAGATATTGATGAAGATCTGCATGTCTATTCAGTTATGGAGTTGAGCACACCATTGTCTGTTATCAAAAAGAGGTTAGTACAAGCTGGGATCTTTCCAGGTTGTCATGAAGATTGTCTATATTGTACCTATAAGCCGGATAGTTGCTTCATTTTGAGAGATGGGATTCAACGTCTCATGGATAAATATACTATAGTGTTTGAAAGAAGACCAGCATCTGTAGAAAGTATGGTGGATCATCTGACTCGGGGTAAGAAGATTGAAGAAGTTGACATGGTTGACAAAGTACCACTAAGAATCACTTCAAAGGGTCCCATTAAAACCACTCATCAGGGCCCAATCAAGATTACTGCTGAAGGTCCTGTGAAAGTTGTTGCTGAAGCCAGAGTAGCTCCTCTGATCATTACCACTCCTGGTCCTATTTCTTATACATCTGACAAAGCTGTGCCTTGGCACTATGGGTCTGATGTTTACATCCAGGGTGTCAAGCAGGAGCCTTTACCTGATATGCCTGTTGACATTGATAATATTGCTGGATCTAGCAAGATCACTCGTAGTGGAAGAGTCTTCTCTCCTCCAGTTGCTTCTAAGAGTGCAGTTACTCCTGCTGTTACCTCCACCACTGATGCTCGGGGCAAGGGTCCTGTTATTGAGCCTGTATCTACTGATGTGCCAGTTGCTGATGACCTCTCTAAGCAGATGGAAGAAGTATTGAAAATCATTCGCAAGAGTGATTATGATATTGTTGATCAGCTGGGGCATACTCCCTCAAAGATTTCTATGCTCTCCCTGTTATTATGTTCTGAGGCTCATGCCAAGTCATTGATCAAGTTTCTAAAGATGGCTCATGTACCCAGTGCAATTTCTGTGGACCAGTTTGAGAATTGTGTTGCTCACCTGACTTATGACAACGGGTTAGGATTTTCTGATGCTGACTTGACCCCTGCCAAGAGGGATCATAACAGGGCCTTGCATATTTCAATTGAATGCAGGGGCACTACCCTGTCTCATGTGCTGATAGACAATGGGTCCTCTCTGAATGTGTTGCCTAAGGAAGTCCTGAACAAGCTGAGTCCTGAAGATACGGTATTGAAGCCCAGTAATATTGTGGTAAAGGCTTTTGATGGTTCTAGAAGAGTAGTGCATGGGGAAATTGATCTTCCAATCAAGGTTGGCTCTCAGGTGTTTACTGCTACATTCTATGTGATGGATATTCGTCCTTCGTACTCATGTCTGCTTGGTCGTCCCTGGATCCATGGGGCAGGTGCTGTGACCTCCACATTACATCAAAAGTTGAGATATCCGGTGAATGGAAAAGTTGTTACTGTCTTTGGAGAGGAAGAATACTTTGTCAGCCATGTAAACACTTTCAAGTATCTGGAAGTAGAAGGTGAATACATTGAAACTCCATGTCAGTCATTTGAAGTGGTTCCCTGGGCTGTTAAGGATTGTGTGACTCCTCCTGCTGTGAAGAAGGTTCCTGTGGTCATCAGAAACCCTCCAACAATGGCAATGGCCTCCCTCAATGATGCAAAAGCTGTGGTGGAAGAAGGTGGTTGTACTATTTGGGGTCAGCTTCCTGATATTCCATACAAGTCTGACAAGTTTGGTTTGGGTTTCACTGCAGAGTCCCAGAAGGCTGTTCGTCGTGCTCGTGCTGTTCGTATCACCAATCAAGGGGTTATCAACGCTGTGGGAGATCAAGATGAAGACTACAACTTGGAGGCATGGATTTTTCCTACTGTGGGTGCTGGACTCAATAATTGGAAAGCTGAAGATGTTATCCCTATCTCCTTTAGTCAGGAGTAAATACTATCACTGTGTTATGTTTTTTAATTTGTAATTTCTGGAACAATTAAAACTTTCAAGCCATGTGCCTTACCCGGGGCACAATGGTGTGCTTGTTACGGGTTGTCATTTCATTTGCATACTTCATTCAATAAAATCAGTGGACGTTTCGTTTTCGTAAATATTGTGTTCCTTGTCTTTCTTTTTATTTTATTTTTGCTTTATCAGCTATGTGTTCTTACACACACCCACGTCACTAAAACGCAGATCCTCATCCACTCTGGATCCAGTTGATAACAGTTCTACTATTGCCAATTACAATTTCGAGAATCCGATCTATCAAACTGAAGACGGAAACGAGGACGATTGTGAAATACCTGTAGAGCTTGCTAGGTTGTTACAACAAGAAGAGAAAGCTATACAGCCACATGAAGAGCCAGTCGAAGTTGTGAATCTGGGAACTGAAGAAAACAGAAAAGAGGTCAAGATAGGGGCTGATTTAGAGGACAGTGTCAAGAACAGGTTGATTCAGATGCTACGTGACTATGTGGAGATCTTTGCTTGGTCTTATGAAGATATGCCAGGGTTGGATACAGACATTGTGGTTCACCGTTTGCCAGTGAAAGAAGATTGTCGTCCAAAGAAGCAGAAGGTTCATCGTATGCGTCCTGAAATGTCAGAAAAGATCAAAGCAGAGGTAATGAAACAGTTCAATGCAGGGTTCTTGGCCGTAACTTCTTATCCTCAGTGGGTTGCAAATGTGGTACCGGTTCCTAAGAAAGATGGTAAGGTACGTATGTGTGTAGACTACAGAGATCTGAACAAGGCTAGCCCTAAAGATGATTTTCCACTTCCTCATATTGATATTCTGGTAGACAACACTGCTCAGCATAAGGTATTCTCTTTTATGGATGGTTTCTCTGGTTACAATCAAATCAAGATGGCACCTGAAGATATGGAGAAGACTACATTTGTGACACAGTGGGGCACCTTTTGCTATAAGGTAATGCCATTTGGTTTGAAGAATGCAGGGGCAACATATCAGCGTGCTATGGTGGCTTTGTTTCATGATATGATTCATCATGAGATAGAGGTATATGTGGATGATATGATAGCCAGGTCTCAGAATGAAGAGCAACATCTTGATCATCTGCACAGGTTGTTTGAGAGGTTGAAGAAATACAGGTTGAGATTAAATCCAAACAAGTGTACTTTTGGAGTTAGATCTGGAAAGCTCCTGGGTTTCATTGTCAGTGGAAAAGGTATTGAAGTGGATCCTGCAAAAGTGAAAGTTATACGAGAGATGCCAGCTCCCCGTACTGAGAAGGAGGTTAGAGGTTTCTTGGGACGATTGAACTACATTGCAAGATTTATTTCCCAATTAACTACCATCTGTGAGCCAATCTTCAAGTTGTTGAAGAAAGATCAGGTGATGGAATGGAATGATAAGTGCCAGACTGCCTTTGATGAAATCAAGAGATATTTGCTAGAACCTCCAATTTTAATGCCACCAGTTGATGGAAGACCCTTGATTATGTATTTAACAGTATTAGACAACTCAATGGGGTGTGTATTGGGGCAACATGACGAGTCTGGTCGAAAAGAGCAGGCAATATACTACCTTAGCAAAAAGTTTACCGACTGTGAAACAAGATACTCACTGCTCGAGAAAACTTGCTGCGCTTTGGCATGGGCTGCTCGCCGACTAAGACAGTATATGTTGACCCATACTACCTTGTTGATTTCGAAGATGGATCCAATCAAGTACATATTTGAGAAACCTGCTCTCTCCGGAAGAATTGCAAGATGGCAAATGATCTTGAAGGAATATGATATACAGTATACTACTCAGAAGGCCATTAAGGGGAGTGTTGTTGCTGATCATTTGGCTCATCAAGCAGTAGATGATTACCAGTCAATGAATTTTGAGTTCCCTGATGAAGACATTATGTCTGTTACCAAAAAACCTGGACAATATGACGGACCTGAACAAGGATCCCGATGGGCTATGGTTTTTGATGGTGCCTCCAATGCACATGGTAATGGTGTTGGTGTTGTGATTAGTTCCCCTGAAGGTTGTCATACCCCGATTACTGCCAGACTTTGTTTCTATTGTACCAATAACATGGCTGAGTATGAGGCATGTATCATGGGTATGCAAGTTGCTATTGATATGAAGATTCAGTTCCTTGAGGTGTATGGAGATTCAGCTCTGGTAGTAAGTCAGATTAAAGGAGATTGGGATACAAAGCATGATAATCTCATTCCTTACAGAGAACATGTGTTGTCTTTGATCCCACATTTCAAAGAGATTACTTTTGGACATATTCCACGAAGAGAGAATCAGTTGGCAGACGCATTGGCCACCATGGCATCTATGTTTGAGATCAGCTGGGATGATGAAGCTCCCAAGATTACCATTGATAGATTTGAGAAGCCTGCATACTGCAATGAGATTGACACTGAAGGGGCAGAGGAGAAGCCTTGGTTCTATGAAGTGAAAAACTATCTTGAAGCTCAGGAGTTCCCTGAAGGGGCATCTGTCAAAGATAGGAAGTTCCTGAGAAGGTTTTCTGCTAAGTTCTTTCTGAGTAATGGCATTCTGTATAAGCGTAATCATGATTCAATTATGCTTCGTTGTGTGGATAAGAAGGAAGCTACAGAAATTATGGAAGAGATGCATGATGGGACCTTTGGCACTCATTCTAGTGGTCATACCATGGCAAAGAAGATTTTGAGAGCAGGTTACTATTGGCCTACCATGGAAGCTGATTGCTATCAACACTCCAGAACATGTCACAAATGTCAAATCTATGCTGATAAAGTACATGTACCTCCATCTCCATTGAATGTGTTGACTGCTCCTTGGCCCTTTGCCATGTGGGGCATTGATATGATTGGTGAGATCAAGCCTACTGCTTCTAATGGGCATCGTTTCATCCTGGTTGCTATTGATTACTTCACGAAGTGGGTAGAGGCAGCTTCATTTGCATCTGTGACTAAGAATGTTGTGGCTCGGTTCATTAAGAATAATCTCATATGTAGGTATGGTATCCCTGAAAGGATTATCACTGACAATGGCTCTAATCTGAACAACACTATGATTACTGATCTCTGTACGCAGTTCAAGATTAAGCATCACAACTCTTCTCCGTATCGTCCAAAGATGAATGGGGCAGTTGAAGCTGCTAATAAGGACATTAAGAAGATTGTACAGAAGATGACTGTTACTTACAAGGATTGGCACGAGATGTTACCATTTGCTCTGCATGGTTATCGTACTACAATACGTACTTCAACAGGGGCAACCCCATTCTCCTTAGTCTATGGTATGGAAGCAGTTCTGCCTATTGAAGTTCAGATCCCCTCCTTGAGAATTATGAAGGATGCAGGCTTGGATGAAGATGAGTGGATTCAGACTCGACTTGACCAGATAAATTTGATTGATGAGAAAAGGTTAGCAGCAGTTTGTCATGGCCAGATGTACCAGAAACGGATGATCAAAGCTTTTAACAAGAAGGTTAAGCCAAAGGTATATCAGGCTGGTGACTTGGTAATCAAGCGTATCATATTACCACAGGGTGATCCTAGGGGCAAGTGGACTCCAACATATGAGGGACCATTTGTAGTCAAGACAGTGTTCTCAGGAGGTGCCATGATACTGACTACAATGGATGGTGAAGACTTCCCACAACCTGTAAACGCAGACATAGTTAAAAAATACTACGCATAAAAAGAGACCCGCTAGGTTGACAGGCCTAGGCAAAAATAAGGGCATCCCGGCAAACCAAAAGGGTTTGGGCAAAAATTAGGGATATATATATAAAAAGATATACACCCGGCAAGTCGAAAACCTGAAAAGGCGGCTTGGGCAAAAAAGGGTATCCCGGTGGATTGAAAACCTGAAAGGGCAATCCAGGCAAAAGT